>OY998238.1:107578180-107908180 GCA_963922005.1 Cornus suecica
AATATTCACTGACAGCTATAAAGCTGGAATAAGTTAAAAGAAAGTGAATTCGATTTCGTGATCAACAACATCCTCTTCCAAACACCATTTGCTTTGTGCCCATATCTGAAGAACAGAGATGACAATAAATTTGACCGCCATGCAGGCTTGGGCAACTTGACAAGACTCAACTTATACCCATTAATTTACCTCATAGGTTGTATTTTATTTGGATTTCCTTTTAGTATCCACCCAAAGTGATCCTCTAACAAATTTTCAAAAATTGTTCGAGAGGTCATCTTTCTAATGGGTTTGGACTTGCAATCAACCTTGGGTGATTGGCGTTTCAAACAATTTCCCAACAAGGAGAATTCCTCTTGACACCAATTTCAGATTCCACTAAATAAGGGTTGATGAGTTAGTTTTTCTCCTTAGTCATGAGATCGGGGATTATCAGTCACAACATTTCCTTTCCTCTGAGTTGCCAAGGGGCCTAAGATATATGTCAGAGTTGGTGGTCTTTTGGATTTAGACAACTCATAAGTTAGTTTATGAAGAAGTAGGTCATGTAATCAATGGTATGGAATCTTGATCATATACTTAGACAATGAGCAACAACCAAAACTAGAGGACGAGTTTTTTCTCTCTTATTTTGCCGGGGACCTGATGTAGGATAGTTTATCCTTATTTAGTAGATTTTTATTAAAGAGGTTTCTTAATATATTATCACGTAATTTTTAGAGAAGTTTAATTCTAGGTAATTTACATCTGATTTTAGTTTCCTTGTATATTAGGTTTGCTTATTTATATTTTAGGCTTTTAGATTCTTAGGAATAAGGTCTATTTATTTATTTATTAGAAATAGTCATGTACTACAAGAGCAGATTTAATACTCATTCAACTGTCAATGTTCTTTATGCAAATCTCTTTAATTTCGCGAATTCAAAGTTGTTAATCGTTCACTTGGGACCAATTAAAGCTTCTGCTTACATCAAGTCACCTCAGTTGAGGATCCTGTGATGGTAAAACAAATATAAAGTAGGACCATTCGTCCTAGTATAGATATGACGGAATTGTAGTTTGTGCTTACTTTTCTACTTCAAGTCTTTAACATAATTAATAGCCTAAAAAAAAAATTTGAATGGATAAAAGAAGTATTTAACTAGAATGGACCTGTCAAAGTTACACTCCCTCTCAGACATTGAATGTCTAATCACACAACCAGGCATGAGTGGTCCACTCTGAGTCCTATAACTCTTCCCTGTTAAAGTTTTACTCCTGGCTTGAAGATCAACTTTCTCTGAGGTTGATGGTAGCAGCTCAGTTCTTGATCCGTTTTTCTCCAGACCAGTTTTCCCATGATTATCAGACTCCAGTAAATCACTTTCGGCAACTTTTCCCTTTTTGTTCAAACACTCACTATGGGAATACTCATCACGCCTTGTTTGTTTACTGAAACAATAATATGTCATGCAGAAGCAAATTTAGATTTGAAATGCACAGAAAACTTGCATGTGCATGGATCACATATAGGAAACCAGACAGTGACAATTTGCCGAAGAGAAATGCACAGAAAACTTGCATGTGCATGTGCATGGACCACATATAGGAAACCAGACAGAGTACCTGACACCTTTCCAACATTTATGGGAAAAGCTATAATAACAATACAACAAAATTCGTAGATATATAAGTAACTCCCACAGAAAAGGTGAGGAGAAAAAAAGAAAATTTGGAACTTGAGATATCAGGCCATAGAAGATTTCTTGAGTTAAAAAACACACAAAATATATACATAGAATTAAAATAATAATAATAAGAGTTATTGATACTTATACCTAAGCACTAGAGAAGAAAATAATCCCCAATGAAACAACTTCATAGAAATATGCATATACATATAAGATTCATTGGAAGAATATTTTTCACTATCCATGTCATACAATCAGGACAAACCCAGAAAAATGGAAAGTCATTTTAGACAGAACTGGAAAAAAAAACGAGGGGGGGGGGGGGGGGGGGGGGGGGGGGGGGGCTGTCCAAAGTCAAATATCAAGAGTAATAATAAGTGAATAAGTTCGTTATAAAGCTTAATTATTCCTATCGAAGACGGAGGAGATTGAAGGTGCATGATCAAAACGGTAAAGCAAGACAAATTAAGAAATAATTACTTTCAGGATACTTGGTGGATGTATATATATATATTAAGACGTGCCATATTTAGGATGAAGCAACTTCGTAACGATATGCAATTTTGTATAACATTCATTAGATGGAAGAATATTTTTTACTATCCAGGTCAACCAAGCAAGACAAACAGAGAAAATTGGAAAGTACTTTTAGACAGAACCAAAAATATTCTTCCACAGTCCTTGAGGTTCAACACACTCACGATAGCCCTATCCTACAAAGATTCGTTCTTTTGCTAGTGGATTTCACACATCAGATCCCACAGAGTGAATAGTTTCATTAACAAGCTTAACTATTCCCAGTGAGGAGATTAAGGTGACATAGTCATAAACGCAAATCAATATGAATTAAGCATATGAGTTAAGAAAATAACTGCTTTCAGCATATTGCATGATCAACTTATGTATATGAAGCTGAAAGAAAAATTCTATAAGACCGCTGATATCTACGACAGATGCGATTCCTCTATGAAACAACAAATCCATCACAGAATTGTATCAATGCCATATCAAGATCGATGTGTGATGAGACCAAAATAAAATAAAATAAATAAATAAAAGGAGAGAGATTTCCAAAAACAAAGAGTATAATATCACACACTGAAGACTTCCACGCACTTAAAATCCAGATAGTACAAAAATTGTAATCAATTGTAACGATTACGTAAATACAAGAATCTTACCAAGGGGCAAAATTTTCCACCCTATAGAGTTTGAATAAGAACAGAAGGGTAAGCATCAACACCCTTGCCTCTTCTAATTGGTAATTGGTTTCAATAGTGAATACAACCAAACGCTATTAATGCATATGCCATAACTCAAGAAGACAACTGTGGATTGCCTGAACAAGAACCTTACAGAAAACAAAGGATTCCACTCATTGGGTGGGTTTGGAGTAGGGAGGGAGAAACAACACAAGTAAATCCATCCATTAATGTCACCAAACAGGTCAGCAATGTTTTTCCATCAAATGAGACCTGATGCTTCAAGAGTTTCAAGTCTCTTCATGGTAATGTCGCAATCCTAGTGTTTAATTTTCCTCCAGGGGCGGCCCTGAGAGTGCAAAAATATTTTGGGGGCCTAGGCTAGATTAAAGCCTAAAATGTTTTTGGGGCCCCTACCAGAAATCAACCTATTGTGAATCTATTTAAAAATATTATATTATAGGGGAAGACTTCCTCGAATTTAAAGAACAAAATTCAAGCTAGCCACTTTATCGAATTTGACAGGGCATCATAATTCCAAACCCTGGACTATTTTCATAAGTACAATACTTCATATTCAAATAAATTCCAGTAGCTTAGCAAATAGATAAATGTATTAATATTAGCAACTAACATCTAAAATATAATTCTCACATCAAAATTAAAAGACTAATTGAGCAAAACCTATAAAGTTTGGCCTTCAGAATTATATAAACTGGTATAGGAAGAAAAGATTACACAACTGAAATTTCTAATTATAAAACCAAATTAAAACCCAAAATAATCTACTAATTGTTCAAAATTAGGTTACACTAGTGACCTTGATAATTTGAGACTTGATTAAACTTGAATATTCAATACAAGACCAAGAAAATGGTAGACAAAGTATAGAATACTGATCTTGAGAGATGATTGTTGTGAATCTGTGATTGGGTTTTACGGTTAGGTGGGTGTGGTAGAATTGGAAGAGGGAGCAGTGGAGGAAGATTTTTTGGGAAAATTGAGAGATAAAATGGGGGATTGGGTCGAGACTGGGAGCTTGGAGGCTGGCGATTTTTAATTCCTGTATGCCACAATATGCAACTATATGAAACCCAATAGGGGGCCCAAAATAAATATATAATTTGGATATATTATGTTTTTTGGGCCTATATTACTCTTTTGGGCTTATATTACTCAAAGATTGGGTTAGCCTGTTGGGTTCATTTTATTTGGACTTTTAATTATAAATTTTTATTTTGGGGTCACTATTGGGCCTGGGCCCCTAGGCGGCCGTCTGGCCTAAAGGCCAGCCCTGTTTTCCTCCTCCCCCAAATCCCCCTCTTTATTTTCTTAGGCCTTTTTGGTCCATTGACGTCCAGTCTATTGACTTTTTAATCCAAAAAGAAGGAATTGGGGACATCTAAAAAGATCGCTAGATGTACTTGGTACTTCTCTAGAGGTAATTTACGTAGCAGGGGCATGATCCATTCACTACAGCACCATGCAGAAAACTGTTTGAACACTAAAATGAATTATAGCAACCCTAAAACCCTAAAGATAAAAGAATTTTTTGTTTTATCCTCCCTTTTACTGGCATTATACCACAAATAATCACAAATACAGATGGGATCAAGGCAAGGGTAATGATAATGCTGACAAAGGCAACAATGGTGATTATTGAAAGCAGCTAATTAAATAGTTTTCGATGAAAATCCACTACACTACAACTAAATTGTTTTCAACTATTATTCTAAACTTAACATCTAACAAATTGGACTTGCAAGGTGCAAGCAATGATGAAGGCACAGAAAAGTTACCTGCTAATTAGGTCAGTTCTGGTACTTGATTTCCCCAGACTAGAGCTTAAATTATACGAACCCTGCATAATAAAAGTAGTCTATGTGATGTTTCTTTGGATTAAAACAAATCAAGTAAATTAGACATAAAATTGAGTACCAAGAAGCAGCATGTCATCTACCAAACTTGAACAGCTTTAAATTAAATAAATATTTACAAAGATGAAAAAATGTCAATGACCTTATTGTTAATAAATGATTTAACGCTCTCAACTTCTTCTCTAACTCCTTCTTGCATTTCATCATCATCCTGCACCGGCCAGGTAGGTGGGGTCCATTCATAATCACCATTAAGGAGAGGGAAAATACAAAAGCAAATTATTCAATATAATATGGAGCACACTGGACTTTCAAATTAATAAACTCTGACATACCAGCAATGCTTGGACTTTTAAATCCTCTATATCAAAATTCCAGGCACTAACACCTCGGTGATACTCACTCTGATAAGAAAATCCAAAATTCATCATAAGGAAAAGGATGAGGAGAACGAAGTATGAAAAATAATTGATATTAAGAAGTATGAAAGAAAGAATTGAGATTAAGTGTAGACTCCGGTTTACTAACTGGATCCCCAAATTCATTTGATCTATTCATTTTTTATTCCATGCAAGACATGTAGACAATATGATAGATGTTCTGCGAGTATTTAAAAGACAAGATTCCACAAAGTTAGGATAACATTGTAGTACCTGTCCTTTTCTAGGGATCAACAAGCACCCAATCAAGTACAATTAAGTCATAACATGTTTGACATTGACCCTAAAGAGGTGGGGAAAGACTTGGACAAGTTGAGTGAAGTGTTTGATGTGAACATACTGATAGCAGCAACAGCGCCTACTAAACCCCTTCAGTGAGAGTATTCCTTCACCTATTAATCTACCTATAAATATAAACCCAATGCTATAAGGTGACTGCACCACCAATTTTTCTTTTGAAAAAAAAAACAAAAACACTTCACATCATAGAGAAGTTGGCCAAAAGACATTTTAGTGTCAATTGCAATCTTAAGAGAAGGTGCTAAGACAATATACAGATGGTGCAACTGCAACTTAAGTTAGGGAGTAGAGTGAATTAATTAATGGGATATTTGCGAAAAAACCGATGTACTTTATTATGAAGTGCGAAATACACCCATTAGTTTACTTTTGTGTATATAAATCCATTAGAGTTTAGAAATGTTGCACATTGCCCCCTGCAAGTCACCGTCCGGCCATCTTTCGCTGAAAAATGTCATGTGCAAGGCACATAACATTTAAATAATGTAAATTGCCCATATTACCCTTGGAGATGACAGAAATACCTTGTCTCTCACATTCTCCCCACCTCTCTCTAGCTTCAAACCCTAATTTCTCTCTCTAAAACCCCCGTACCCACACACTTTCTCTCACTAAAATCCCCAAACCCACACTCATTTTCTCTCACTAAAATACACACACATGATTGCGGATATAGAAACTCTCTCACTCTTTGTTCATATATATATATTTTGTGGATATATAAACATGTATATGCATATAATGTTAGGAGAAAAGCCAACCTCTGCTCCTCCGCAACTACCAGCTCATCTACATTGTTGAAGAAAGAGCAATAATGAACACAATTCGGATTATTAACCTAGTTGATGCTTACTAAACTGAGAATTGGAAAATTAGGTATTTTGCCTCAGGCTTATCCCAAATAAATAATCACCAATGAGAATTATGAAACCCAACGTACTAAATGTGCCCAGAATTACTTCCTTTCCAATTTATTCCGTGTCTTTGCTTTCTGATTGCCCCTGACAAAAGTCCCTATTACGTAATTGATATATTGTGGAAAGTTCGGCTATTTAGTTTTTATTTAGTCTTATTTTAGCTTTATTTTATTTAATTGTTATTTAATTATATCCCTGCTTTATAGGGATTAATTAGCTATTATTTTTTGAATTATCTATTTCCTAGTTTAGATTATTTTGTTTCATGTAATTGACAAGATCATGAGATCTGATCTTGTACGTGTATTTTCCTCTTTAAATAGAGGTATTCCCTATTCAATAAAATTTATTCAGAGAATATTTTCTCATTTCTAACAACATGGTATCAGAGCAACACTTTGTATATCGTTTTCAATGGCAAAAACAGCCATGACCGGTTCTACCAGTGTTAATCGTGAAGGTTCACGAGATGGGTCGTTGGAAATATCATCCGAACCCTCTCAAACTTCTGCACCTTACATGATTCCCATTCTCTTCAAATCACTCAACATAAACTCAATGGTGCCAATTTTCTGGAATGGTCAAAATCAGTTTTGCTGGTCATACGAGGCAAGGGAAGAATCGGATACCTGAACGGCACTAAAAAGGCTCCAAATGAAGGTGAAGTTGGTTATTTGACTTGGGAGTCCGAAAATTCTATGGAGATCAACGTGGAAATCAGAAGAATGACCGAGCATGGTGTGATCATTATCAACATCCTTACCACACCAAAGACACCTGTTGGAAGATACATGGGAAACTAGCAAACTGGAAGCCACGAAACCAGGGGAACCAACAAGAGGTTTCAAGCAGTCTCACAAGAAAACTCCAAGCCCAGCGGATTTGTCCTTAGCAAGGAGCAACTCGAACAAATTCAGGCCTTTATTAGCCAATCTCAGTCCACTCAGCCTAATGTCACTCCAAGTTGTTCCATACCACAGAAAGGTAATTACCTCTCTGCTTTAAATGCAAAATCTGAATACAATAATTATTGAATAATTGATTCCGGGGAATCAGATCATATGACAGGATGCCCCAAACAGTTTTTGACCTATAATCTGAGTCCTGGAAACCTTAAAATATGGATTGCTGATGAATCTTTATCTACTGTTGCTGGAAAAGGCTCTATTCGAATTTCTAATATGACACTAAACTCTATTCTTCATGTTCCCAATTTAACATGTAATCTTCTGTCTATTAGTAAATTAACGAAAGATTAAAATTGTGTGGCTAAGTTATATCCTTCATATTATGAGTTTCAGGATATACCTTCAGGGAGGACGATTGGCAGTGCTAAGGAGCGTGATGGCTTATATTATCTTGAGGAGGATCTATCCGTGAATAAACAAGCTCTGGCTTTAAGTGGTGAATTTGTTTCTGTTTCTAGTGAAATAATGTTATGGCATAATAGACTTGGCCATCCTAGTTTTCCCTATCTAAAAAACTTGTTTCCTTCCTTATTTAAGAATAAATATGTGAATTCTTTTCGGTGTGAAATATATCAAATTGCCAAACACACACGTGCTCTATATCCAAGTAAACCCTACAAGGTGTCTAAACCATTTGCACTCATTCATAATGATATTTGGGGTCCCTCAAGAGTCAATAATATTACTAATACCAGATGATTTATTACTTTCATAGATGATCACTCAAGAGCATGTTGGGTGTATCTTTTAAAAGATAAGTCAGAGGCTGAACCTAATTTCAAACAATTCCACAAAATGATACAAACCCAATTCCAAATTTTCCACACTGATAATGGCCGGGAATATTTCAGTTCAATTCTTGGAAATTATTTAAAATAAAATAGAATCTTACATCAAAGCTCTTATGTGATAACCCCCCAACAAAATGGGATTGCAGAAAGAAAAAATAAACATCTTTTAGAAATTGCTCGTGCCATTATGTTCGCTACCCATGTCCCTAAACATTTTTTGGGCGAAGCGGTCCTCACTGCATCATACCTGATAAACAGACTTCCCACTAGAGTCCTTAAATACAAAACACATTTAAACTTTTTGCTTGAATCTTACCCTCACACTCGGCTGTTTACTTCCTTACCACTAAAGACCTTTGGTTGCACATCTTTTGTTCACAATTATAGTCCTAATCGTGGTAAATTAGAACCGAAAGCCATTAAATGCATCTTTATCGGGTATTCTCCTAATCAAAAGTGTTATAAGTGTTATTGTCCTATCACAAAGAAATTGTTTGTTTCTCTTGACATAAACTTCTTTGAGGACCAACCATATTACCCAAAGCCCACTCTTCAAGGGGAGATTTTAGATGAAGATGGACTTTGGGATTTTCCCACTCCTACCCTACCTATTGTTCCAATCCTACCTGAACCACTAATCCTACCTGAATCACCAAATCCTAATCCCATGCCAATAACAGGACCTAACTTGGAAACAAGGGGAGATTCACATAAGTTTAGTCAACCTCAACAAACAGAGTTGCGTGTTTATTCACAGAGAAATATACCTAGAGAAGTTAAAGCTTTTTCGCCCCAAATGCACGGTCAAGACTCCAATCCGCAAGAGAATATCCAATCTGAACTTGAAATCACCGAGACTCCAACCACCACTGCTCCAAATTATTTAGATGTTCCAATAGCTCTCAGAAAAGGTGTTCAAACTTGCACACAACATCCTCTGGTCAACCATTTATCCTACAGTAAGCTATCTCTAGTTTTTCGAGCTCTAAAAGAGACACTTAACCAAATTAAAATTCCAAAGAATATTCAAGAAGCCTTGAAGAATCCAGATTGGAAGGTTGTTGCCCTTGAGGAGATTAGAGCACTAAAGAAGAATAAGACTTGGAGTGTGGTAGAATTACCTAAAGGGAAGAGACCCGTGGAATGTAAATGGGTATTTACCATCAAGTACAATTCCGATGATACAATAAAAAGGTACAAAACCCGCCTAGTTGCTAAAGGGTTCACTCAAACTTTTGGAGTAGACTATACTGAAACATTTGCTCCGGTGGAAAAGATGAATACAATTAGAGTTTTGATATCTCTTGCAGCAAATCTCGACTGGCCATTACACTAGATTGATGTCAAGAATGTTTTTCTTAATGGAGAGCTTGATGAGAAAGTCTATATGGAATTACCTCCTGATTTTGAAAGAACTCACGACAATAGTAAAGTTTGCAAGTTAAAGAAATCCCCATATGGCTTAAAGCAATCACCAAGAGCTTGGTTTGATCATTTTACTAAGTCAGTTAAAAACATTGGATATAACCAGGGACAAACAGATCACACCTTATTCTTCAAGTACTCACAAAATGGGAAGAAGACTATCTTGATCATTTATGTTGACGATATTATTTTGACCGGAGATGACTTAGAAGAAATGGAGAGATTGAAGAGTTTCTTGGGAAGAGAATTTGAGATCAAAGATCTTGGACAACTTAGGTATTTCCTTGGTATAAAAGTGACAAGAAGTAAAAAAGGTATAGTTATTTCTTAGAAGAAATACACTATAGACCTTCTGAAAGAAACCGGCATGCTTGGTTGTAAACCTGCCGAAACACCCATTGATCCTAATTTGAAGTTTGGAGAAAGTAAAGAAGGAAATTCAACAGACAGTGGGAGATATCAACAGTTGGTTGGAAGATTGATATATCTATCTCACTTGAGACCGGATATTGATTTTGTTGTTAGTGTAGTAAGCCGGTATATGCACTCACCAAGTTCAGAACATCTTGAAGTTGTCTACAGAATCCTGAGGTACTTAAAATCAACACCTGAAAAAGGTCTATTTTTTGAAAAAAATGAATCAATGAGTGTAGAAGCATACACGGATGCAGATTAGGCAGGCTCGGTTGAGGACAGAAGATCAACAACGGGTTACTGTACAAAGGTTTGGGGAAATCTAGTCACCTGGAAGGAGCAAGAAACAAGCAGTGGTGGCTCATAGTAATGCAGAAGCTGAGTTTTGAGCATTAACACAAGAAACTTGTGAGTTAATCTGGATTAAAAGACTCATGAAGGAACTGAAAGGTACAAGTGAATTTCCCATGAAATTATTCTGTGACAACAAGGCAGCTATAAGTATTGCACATAATCCAGTTCATCATGACAGAACAAATCATGTTAAAGTGGATAGACATTTTATCAAGGAGAAGATTGAAGAAGGAATGATTTGTATGACCTATGTGCCAACACAACAACAAGTTGCAGATATTCTCACAAAAGGGCTTACCAGATCAAGTTTTGAGGGATTAGTTAGCAAGCTGGGAATGACAGATATCTATTCTCCAGCTTGAGGGGGAGTGTGGAAAGTTCGGCTATTTAGTTTTTATTTAGTCTTATTTTAGTTTTATTTTATTTAATTGTTATCTAATTATATCATTGCTTTATAGGGATTAATTAGTTGTTATTTTTTGAATTATCTGTTTCCTAGTTTAGATTATTTTGTTTCCTATTTTCATGTAATTGACAAGATCATGAGATCTGATCTTGTACGTGCATTTTCCTCTTTAAATAGAGGTATTCCCTATTCAATCAAATTTATTCAGAGAATATTTCTCATCTCTGACTACATATATATATTTGTACATATAGAAGAGAATAGTTTGCATACTTAGGGTTTTTCTTTATTACTGAGATTTGTCCTTTTTGGTCTTTTTATATTATATAATTTTAAATGTATTTTTTATAAAATGATATGTAAGGGTAATTCAGTAAATTGACATCTCCAGTGACGGTAAATGAAATATACGAGCAATATGCTCACAATTTCATATATTAGGGTCGAAAAAAACTAGAGGGGGTTATACACACTATATCGATATCACATGGGGTTAATCGCTCGCAACCCTTAATTAATTAATTAATTAATTGGCAAGAACAAGTTGCGTTTGAAAATACCCGCTAAATACTCTGTATGACAGCAAGGTAAACCCTCTTATTCGAAAACCCTAAACCTAAAATCAAAGGTTCGTCTTGGTAGAGTTTATCTGTGGAATAGTTCAATGAATTAAGGCCTTTACGGCTTTCTGGAAGAAATGGTCTTTTAATTTCTAAATTAATCAGATTGCCTATGATGCTTTGGAGTTTTGGGGCCAAGTGGAATATGCTCTCCAGAATTCCATCCATAAAAACCAGCGAGGTACGTTGTCGGGCCTTGATCAATTCGGAAGATTCCACGTACGTATAACTCTGCATGACAGACAGCTACTCTTAAAGATGTCTATAAACAAGTACAATGACACGTAAATGAGTCCAAGGGCAGGGTAAGAAAGGGTTTACAAGAACTACAATAGACGACACCTGAACATGTACGAATCAATCTTTCTCCAAACAATTTGAGTTATGTCCCAAACCTGTGATCTTGCTTCTTGTTCTGCAGAAGGCATTTTCTTCAGAGCTAGTTGTGCAGCATCTTTAAGCTGCATAATTTGGCATGTGCATTGAAAAAAATATATTAAGACAAGTGGAACTGCAAAAGTACGAGATCCCTTCCATAAAATCACAAGAGGATACCTGGAGGGATTTGACACGATTCCATAATGGTTGCAACTCTGCAAAGAGTTTCTTGACAGAAAGCTCTGAAGGTTTATCATGCTTGAAAAAGGAGTGTTTCAACAATTTTTCTGCAGTTGGCCTCTTTGTAGGGTCTTTCACCAAGCACATTGCAACCATTTCTTTAAAAGACTGTTTACAACTGGAAATCATTTCCTTAGGATTTTAACTTATAAATAGTGTGGATGCAAAATGATCCACCAAGCACATAGCAAGTTGCAACTATCTCTCAGAAGACTGTTCACAACTGGAAAATCTATAATTAAATATCAATCTATAAAATCATTAATGCAACATAGAAACTATACTTGAAGCCCAAAGAACCAACTTATAGACCAGGAATCAATGCAGACATGATTTAACATTTCAAATTATGTAATGCCCATAAGATTGAACAGCAGATGGAAGTATCATAAACACTCATTAGCCAGAAATAACACTGATACCTTAGAAAACCTTTTATCACGGTCATAATCAAGTCCAGGAGGGGCATTCTGAATGGTCATAAGGAGAACCTATGGTAAAAGAAAAGTAGAATTATGTTAGAGGCTGCAGCACAGTAGTTTCCGCGATAGCCTTCTCAAGCACAGGCAGCATCTGTGTGATTATTCTTGTTGAATTCTCATAGGTAAGAGTACAGACTTTCATTGGGGGATATTTTGAGAAGGGCGCATGACCATGAGCTAACTCCAATGCAGTAATTCCAAAAGACCATATATCAGCCCTGAAAAATAAGATGATGGTAGAGGTAACCCAATTATAAACTAACATGTAGTATTGTTGTGCTTCTCATATATGTTGTCTAATTTATTAAGTGAAAACATAAACTTTGAGTTCGTATGACATTAAACAGACTCAAAACTAATCATAATCAAGGTATACGAATTGCCATTATAGAGATCCATCAATAGTTTCCGCTAAATGTTGAAGTTTGGCAATAAGATACACTTAGTTGCACAAATCATCCATATAAAATTGGATTTCAAAGCCAATCTGGGTATACATAATTGCTCAAATCTGGCATCAAACATCCTAATAATCAGCAACTGGCATTACTGTGATTGAGCTAAATAATTACTTCGCAGATTATCATGTAAGTTGTTGCTTGTAATAAAGTATATACAGAATTTGAAGTATCTAACGTACAAGTCCCTTTACAATTGTCGAGGAAGGCAATGCTGTAACTGAAAGCTGCAACATTCAGATCCAACAGATTTGACATTAATTATTCTTGATGTGTCTTACTCCATGTACTCAGGGTTGGAGTTGACTATAAGAATCCAATGTCTGCTGTCAATACCGGTAAAACAATATCCTCGACTCAAACAAGCATAATATGTAGCTGGTACGAGGTTGAAAGAAAGGACAGTGTCATGGTAGGTAGACGGTCAGTGAAACGCCACACCTATACACAATGTCATATAACAGAGGCGGATGGGTGACGGAATCTGGAAAGTTATTACTTTATCATTACTTCCAATGCTATGCTTAAAGTCAATGACCTCCTTCCATCAGGTATGATATGTGTCTTAAGTATCTAGCAGACTGAATCTCCAAACCAAATTTCAAGCATGAAAAGCAAGCAAAGATTGTCTTTATGTTGCAGTGAGCCCCAGTATTCTTCTTTTTTTGCATCGTAGGCCTCTTTAATATTCCATGCTGCATGATTTAACTACAATGTAAAGCAGCCTCTGCATCAATCATGATACCCTCCCCAATTTTCAGCTACTAAGTCTCAGCCCCTTCCAACTATTGCATATGGTCAAGGTATTGTGCGTATTTTCTCATTCCAAAATTGTTTGGAGTATATATCTAAATGAATAAAACAACTCACACCAATCCCTTATCTAGATGGTTCTTCATCATTGTCGTCAACGTTATTAGTTCCAAAAGGTCATCTTTAAGGCTTTATTTCTCATTGAGTGAATAGTGGATAAATATTCATAGTTCAAACCCTGGAACAAACCAGCACATAAAACGAGAGAGGGGATATTCCAAAGAACAAATTGGCACATATTACATGAAGATATATATATATATATATAGAGAGAGAGAGAGTTTATACAATATAATGTAGTTATTGTCATACCCTCGAAGTATTACTTAGAAGCAGATGCTACCATGAGGCCAACTGAACTCCTAAACCAACTGAGATTAAAGAATGATCCTCCAAAAAATTGTTCTCAATTTCGAACTCTCAACTGTTGTTTCGCAAGGCCTGAGAATGTCTTCATGCCAATATTTGTTAGCAGCTCCAACTCCGCATCTTCCATTGATCCATAGAGGGGCCAAAGCATATTAAAAGATACTAGTGCTACTAGTAGGTTATGAACAGGTAAAGATTTCAGGGCTTCAATCAAGGGTTTTAGAACTCAGGTTGGAAACCTGAATATCTTTAATTGCCCAGTGGTGGTGATTCTATGCATTTAGGTAGCTTATAACAAAACACTATAGAGTGAACACTTCTGCAGTAATACATATATACAAAAGACTAATAGATGCACCGCTCAAAAGAGGAAGAATAATTTGCATAGAGGGTAGGAGGCAGACAGAGCGTCCAAAATTCAGATGAAATCATTAGAAATGACTTTAAAAGTTGAAAATTAGAGAAGATATGACTTGTAACATAAAGGAATGGGGGGGAAATATCATCTGGCTATGGATTTTGAACTAAACTCTTTTATTTATGAAGTTCTACTTAACATACATTATACACTGCAATATATATAGGCAGTAGGATACATAAATGCAACTGCCACTAAGTCAGAATACAACTGCTACTAAGTCAGCTAAGTAAGTCAGAATATAACAGCTATACAACAGCTACTAAGTCAGCTAAGATGAGATTTAATACAACTACTAAAATCTACAACAGATTCTGCCAACTCATACCAGATTTCCACAGAGACTAACTTGTATTTTTCCACACTCCCCCTCAAGCTGGTGAATAGGTGTCAACCATTCCCAACTTGGAAATAATTTCTTGGAAGATAACACGGTTGAGCCCCTTTGTAAGAACATCCGCTATTTGACCTCCCGTGGGAACGTATGGTGTGCAAATTAATCCGCTTTCTAGTTTTTCCTTGATAAAATGTCTGTCTATCTCGATGTGCTTAGTTCGGTCGTGTTGCACTGGATTATGTGCAATGTTGATTGTTGATTTATTGTCACAGTAGAGTTTCATTGGCCCACTCCATTTAATCTTCAAGTCTTCCAGTATAATCTTCAGCCATAACAACTCACAGACACCTTGTGCCATTGCTCTAAACTCGGCTTCTGCACTTAACCTGGCTACAACATTCTGTTTCTTACTTCGCCATGTTACCAAATTGCCTCGAAGGAATGTACAATAACCTGAAGTAGATCTCCGATCCATAGGGGACCCTTTGTAATATGCATTTGTGTAAGCTTCAAGGACAAACTCAGAGTTTCTTTTAAACATTATCCCCTTCCCAAGATTAGCTTTCAAGTAATGAAGCACACGGTAGGCAACTTGAAGATGAGTCTCCTTGGGGTCATGCATGAATTGGCTGATGACGCTAACAGAATATGTTATGCCCGGCAGGGTGTGGGCAAGATAGATGAGTTTTCCAACTAATCTCTGGTACATCTCTCTATCTACTGCTTGATCTCCAATAGCCTCTCCAAGTCTATGGTTCGGCTCTATAGGTGTTGCAACTGGTTTGCTTGCGAGCATTCCTATTTCCTTAAGAAGATCAGTGACATACTTTTGTTGTGAAATGAAGATGCCTTGTCTAGAATGAGCCACTTCGATCCCTATAAAATATTTCAATCTCCCCAAATCTTTTATTTCGAATTCTTTGATCAAACATTGTTTCAAGGCTTGCTTCTCCTTCTCATCATTTCCAGTCACAATTATGTCGTCCACATAGACTATCAAGGCCGTGACTTTCCTTGAAACCGAGTGTGATCTCCCTGACTCTGCTTATATCCTGTAGCTAACATCACCATAGTAAATCTCCCAAACCAGGCACGGGGCGATTGTTTTAAACCATATAAGGCCTTAATTTGCATACCTTGTTCCCTTCGACTCCTCCAAATCCTGCGGAATGCTCATATAGATTTCTTCTTCCAGATCATCATGTAGAAAGGCGTTCTTCACATCGTACTGCTGTAATTCCCAATTAAAATTGACTGCTAATGACAACAAGATCCTCACAGTGTTCGTTTTTACAACCGGAGCGAAGGTCTCTTGGTAATCAACTCCATACGTCTGAGTGTACCCCTTAGCAACTAGCCTTGCTTTGTAGCGTTCTAACGATCCATCAGCCTTATACTTCAAGGTAAAAACCCACTTACACCCTCCTGCATTTTTTCCTTTTGGTAGATCAACTAACTCCCACGTCCCATTTTTTTCCAATGCGTCCATCTCAACTCTCATGGCTTTCCTCCATTCTTCATTGGATAATGCTTCAGATAAAGTGTTTGGAATAGAGATTTCATTTAGACTCGTGAGAAAACTCCTATGGGCTGGCGAGAATTTCTTGAATGATACATAATGAGATAGAGGGTATAATGGTTGTTTGGTACACTCTCGAGTTCCTTTCCTCACGGCTATGGGCAAATCTTGGTCAGTTATTTGCGGTTCAGGGAGCTGGTGTTCTACAAGTGGAGTAAGTTTAGATACCGTTACCTCATTCTCAGGAGTCAGGTTGGAGGTTTGGGCCTGCACCGGATCAAGAGCTAGACCTTGCTTCCTTGAGTACATCTTCCCTTTCCCATACCGTACGTGATCAAGAGTCATATTATCCTTCACATGAGACACATGTGACAAAACGGGAGATTTAGGCTCAGAACTGAGTTGGATTGAGTGTTTGATAAAGGTAAAAGAGATGGTGAACGAGATGAAGACGGTAAAGCGAGCTGGAAAAAATCCTTATCTTCCATGATAGACGACTCCCCCTGAAGATAAGGTTCAGTAAAATACAGTTTCCCTTCCGCATATGTGACATCAGCTGAGATATAGAGTTTCCAGGTAGGAGGATGAAAACATTTGTAACCCTTTTGTGTGGATGAGTATCCTATAAACACACACTAAATGGCTCTAGGATCTAGTTTGCCCCGGTTGTTGCTGTGGACATGAACAAATGAAGTGCACCCAAATATCCTAGGGGTAAGATTGTTTGTGGCACTAAGGTCGGGGTAGAATTTAGAAAGGGCTTCCATTGGACTTCTTGACCCTAAAACCCGTGAAGTCAGTCTGTTTATGATGTAGGCAGATGTAAGTACTGCTTCCCCCCAATAGTGTTTTGGTACATTTTGATGAAACAAGAGTGCTCTAGTAGTGTTTAGGAGATGACCGTTTTTCCTTTCGGCTACTCCGTTTTGTTGTGAAGTATTAATGCAAGATGACTCACGAATAATTCCTTCATTTTGAAAGAAGGGTGACAAGACTTGATTGAAATAATCCCTCGCATTATCAGACCTAAACCTCTTTATTTTGGTACCAAAATGATTGTGGATCATTGTATGGAAATTGGGAAAGATATTACTCATATCTGATTTGTTTTTGAGTAAAAATATCCAAGAGACTCTGGTGCAATCATCTATAAAGGACACAAACCACCACGACCCAGAAACATTTAGGACTGTGGAGGGTCCCCATATATCACTGTGGATTAAATAGAAAGGAGAGGAACTTCTTTTATTGCTAATGGGAAAAGCTACACGAGTGTGTTTTGCATACTCACAAATATCACAATAAAATGTTCCAATATTTGATCCCTTAAACAAAGAAGGAAACATGATTTTTAGAATTGCAAAAGAGGGATGTCCTAGATGAAAATGATGCAACCATGTGACATCTTTATGGGAAGAAGAAAGAAACGAAGAGGATAAATTTGTCCTGATCATACTTGGAAGGCTCGGTGTCTCAAGGTAGTAGAGTCCTTCCTTTTTCTTAGCACGTCCAATCCTCCTCCCCGAATCCTGGTCCTGAAATTCACAGTAAAAGGAATAAAACGTAACATGACAATGTAAGTCTCTAGTAAACTTTTGAATGGACACAAGGTTAGCGGACAATTTAGGAACATGTAGAACATTTTTAAGGACAAGGCTAGGGGTGATATGGATATCTCCTACACTAGCAACCGTGATTGTGGTTCCATCAACAACAGTGATTTTCCTATTGCTAGGACATGGGGTATAAGTGTTGAATTGGTTTTAGGCATGTGTCATATGGTTTGTGGCTCCCGAGTTTATGATCCATGAATCCACAAACAATTTATCAGAAACATTTAATCCAAGGGAAAATAAAGACTCACCTGAGAAGGCTAAAGAACAAGTACCAGAAGATGGTTTCTCAAGGGTTCCCAGCAGGTTTCTTAACTTCTCTATTTCTTCACCGTTGAATCCTCCATGTTCTTTTGCATGGTCCTGACCCACCTTTGAGGTCATATGAGCTTGTCCTTGTCGTTGCTGCTGTCCTCCTTTGTTTCCCCGTTCTCGACTGGATGTGGGTGGTTTCCCGTGTAATTTCCAGCAACGATCCCTAGTATGTCGCGACTTTTTATAGTACGTACACCAAAGATTGTCTCGGTTTGCCCCCTTTGATAATTCTGCCTTTCCATATTCAGCATTTTGCGGTTGTTCTAGAGTGAGACCCCGCTTATTGTCACCAGAGGCTACGAGTGTTGAGTTGTCTATCGCCCGAGGTTCAAGCATGATTCCTCTCCGACTCTCTTCAGCCCGAATCAATGAAATCACCTCATTAAGAGATGGTACTTATTCCTTGCCCAAGATTTGAATTCTGACTTGATCAAATTCAGAGTTTAGGCCAGCAAGAACATCATAAACTCGATCTTTTTCAATAAAAAATTTCATAATTACAGCACATTCGCTGCATTTCAAATCAATCAACCGGTAGTAATCCAGTTCATGCCACTGGTTTTGCAGAAAATTGGCAAACTCAGTCACTGACTTGTTCCCCTATTTTGTAGATGTTGTCTTTGTCTTGATCTCGTATACTTGTGCCGCATCACGAACCTTGGAGTAAGTCTGGTTGAGAGCGTCCCAGATGGCCTTCGCAGTTGGTAGGAACATGCATGTGTCACTAATTTCGGGTGTCATGGAATTCCACAACCAGGACATGACCATTGAGTCCTCCTCGTCCCACGCTTCGAAGCCTGCATCACCTTTCTTTGGTCCCATTCCCAACAAGTGACTTAATTTCCCTTTTCCTTTCAGAAAAGTTCGAACCAATTGAGACCATTTCAAGTAGTTTCTTCCATTAAGTCGGTACGCCGGTTGAATATTCTGCAGTTCATTTGTAGAGCGTTGAACCTGCTCTTCCTCGGGTGATTGGGATGATTGAGCAGTAATTTATGACATTCTTCAACAATGTCCTATGAAGACTAAACAAAAGGGTTATGCGAAAAATTGGCAAAAGAAAGTGCCAGAGAATGACTGCAATGAAGGCAAGTCATAGAGAAAAAAAAAAAGATTAATCTGCTATGAAGGTTGAACAGAGAATGACTGCAATGAAGGCAAGTTACAGAAAAAAGATTAATCTGCTATTAAGGTTGAACAGAAAAACAAAAACACTGAAAATTTTCAGGAAATCCAAGCCTTATAGCTATGATACCATGTGGATTTTGAACTAAACTCTTTTATTTCTAAAATTCTACTTAACATACATTATATACTGCAATATATATAGGCAGTAGGATACATAAATGCAACTGCCACTAAGTCAGAATACAACTGCTACTAAGTCAACCAAGTAAGTCAGAATATAACAGCTATACAACATCTACTAAGTCAGCTAAGATGAGATTTAATACAACTACTAAAATCTACAACAGATTCTGCCAACTCATACCAGATTTCCACAGAGACTAACTTGTATTTTTCCACACTAATCCCATTCATTAGGAATCCTATTTTATTTTATAAGTAATGTGAATTGTATTAAACCCGCTCAAGGGGAGGGAAACCCACGAACAAAAGAAGACCAATATGGCCCTAGGACCCAAGGATACCAAGAAATCTATTTTCTCCTCAAGGGATGTCATTCGTATGGAATTAAATGAGAGGAGGGGGATGACGACTACTTGTGCGACATGGATCAAGTTATAGCATACAACTGCTGATTATTTGGGTCTTCCGTTGGGTTCCTCGGGGCAGCGGACGCCGAGTTGGGACTCGGTAGTGGAGCGGGTTGAGCGACGGCGGGCAAGTTGGAAGCGACAGTATCTTTCCAAGGGTGGGAGACTCACCTTGGTTAAGAACACGTTGTCCAATCTCCCTACTTATGTCCTTTCTTTGTATCAGATTCCGTGTAGTATGACTCAAAGGATTGAGAGGCTTCAGAGGCAGTTCCTGTGGGGGGTGTAGGGAGGGTTCCTCGTTTCTTCTTGTGCGGTGGGAGGCGGTGTGTCGGCCCTTCCAGGAGGGGGGGTTAGGTATTCGGCGGTTGATTCCCTTCAATCAGGCTTTGTTGGGAAAGTGGCTATGGCATTTTGGTGCTAAGAGGAACCGGTTATGGAGGAAGGTGATTGTTTTTCGGTTTGAGGAAGTTAAAGGGGGTTGGTGTTCAGGCAAGGTCTGGACTCGCAGAGGGGTGGGTGTTTAGAAGGATATCCGTCGGGGTTGGGAGTCCTTCGGTACTTTTAATAGATTCAGAGTAGGCGATGGTCATGATGTTTGTTTCTGGATGGATTGGTGGTGTAGCGAGAGTTCTCTCGCCATCTCCTTCCCTCAGCTCTTTCGGATTGCTCGCGACCGTCATGCTTCGGTTACCGACTGTTATCGCCTTGATAACGGTAGGCTTGTGTGGGATGTTTTATTCGTGCGACATTTCCAGGACTGGGAGCTAGAGGAGGTTGATGATTTGTTGGAGCTTTTGTACTCTCAGATTGTGGGGGTTGGGCAGGATGCTTTGATTTGGTCTCCTTCTTCTTCGCGGCGGTTTTCGGTGGCATCTTTTTTTCGGTGCCTTTCACCGAGGGTGGAAGTGGCTTTTCCTTGGAAGGCGGTCTGACGCTCCAAGACCCCTTTTAAGGTGGCATTCTTCTCTTGGTCGGTTGCATGGGGTCGCATTCTTACATTGGATATTCTGAGGCGAAGGGGTATCATTGTGGTTAACCAGTGTTTTATGTGCATGAAGGAGGGGGAGACCGTTGACCATATCCTTTTGCATTGCCCGGTGACCTATGATTGCTAGTGCTTTCTTTTTGGCCTCTTTAGTGTGCAGTGGGTTATGCCAGCGTCGGTGCGTGATGTTTTAGCCACTTGGAGAGGTATGCATATTGGGTTGCTTGTTCGCTCTTTTTGGAGGGTGGCCCCTCTGTGCTTGTGGTAGGGTATTTGGCTGGAGCGGAATAGAAGATGTTTTGAGGGTATTGAGTCCCGTTAGGGGCCTTAAAGGATTTCATTGTTTCCAATTTGTTTTATTGGGTGGATGGTCGTTTTTGTATATCTTTTGATGAAAAGTTAGAGTTTTTGGGCTCGCTTGGCTCTTAGGGCCTTTTGTATATGTGATGCACTCCCCGCGTCTTTTTATTCATACTTAATTATCAAAAAAAAAAGTTATAGCATACAACTGCATATATGTCTATGTTGCGTCTAACCAGAATTATATTAGTAGGTACATAGGCTGTAGAATGTGTGGACAGATACACATATTTTTATTGTTTATTTTTGTAGAAATACATCTCAAGTAATATAGTTTACCCGTGTAAAAAGTAAATAACAAAAAGAAAGAAGCAGAAGGAGTAAAGAAAAGAAATGATCAAATAAGAGATAGCAATATAAAGGCCAACACAAAATAATGCTCTGAAGTTATAAAACACTGCGAACTGCCATTATTGACACCTATCGTGTTAAGAACACTTGGAAGCCAGTATTCACATTTAGAGAAGTGGGTGAAAAATTAAGGTGTCAAACCACTGAACATATATCCTGTGATGTAAACAAGTTCTAAAGAATTCTCCTATTTAGGTTGAGTGAGGTTTCGTAAATGGGCCAATGTCAGCATTACTAAAACCTTAAATTAGTAAAATAGTATATGTGCTTAGGTAAAATCCTCACTTGAAATCATATCCATTCACTGGCTGCAACACCTCTGGAGCCATCCTGCAAATTATTCATACAGATTAGTTTTTTGATAGATCAACGGAAAATTTAAAGAACAAAAAGAAGCGAATCCAGTGCTTTGCCAATATCTCTCACCAGCATGGAGTTCCTACAAAAGTATTCCTGGAACGTTGTCTGTCACCTTTGTCAAACATGCAAGCTGAGACACCAAAGTCAGCAAGCTTCACCACCCCATTACTATCAAGCAGTATGTTTCCAGCCTACAACAACAACTGTTAAAACCAAATTGCCACGCAACTAACCTGGATTTTTGTTAAAAGGAGAATAAAGAAATAAAGAAAAGACCTATTACAATAATTCAAAATCTTCGATTCGACTAACCTTAACATCACGATGGATGTGCCCATGTTGATGAAGGTATTCCAAAGCTTTAAGAGTTTCTTTCAGGATAGAAAAAATAACAGACTCATCAAATCCATCTTGGTATGCTATCTTCATAAGGTGTAGACAAGAGCCCTCAGCCATGAATGGCATGACCACCCAAAGGTTTCGGTCAACAACAAATGAACAATATGCCCTTATTAAATTGGGATGATCTATTAAACTCATTATTTGAGCCTCTCTAGAAATTTTATCCTGCGAAAGAACCCTCTCATTCAGTTAAAGCATGGAGGGGAAGCATGATCATAAAAGCAACCATG
The DNA here is from genome assembly GCA_963922005.1 of Cornus suecica. Classification (NCBI taxonomy): domain Eukaryota; kingdom Viridiplantae; phylum Streptophyta; class Magnoliopsida; order Cornales; family Cornaceae; genus Cornus; species Cornus suecica. The sequence continues at coordinate 107,600,916 of OY998238.1, forward strand.
ATTCATGTATATAGCATTTCTGCCAAAATAACTGAACTAATACCACTTAAAGCTTATATTTCCAAATTCCAGTTTTCCCGAACTAAGTTCATTTTGCAAACCTAATATTTAAGGAAGGTAACCACCTAAGTGATGCAGATAATGATGCTGAAAAACAAAGAAAGGTGAAACAATGCCAAGGACTATAAGAAGCAAAGAAGTGTCATAACAAGAAAAAATAAATGTGCTTCCGATATCACAGACATATTGGTATATAAGGATGTGGAAAATCAGAAGAACCTAAAATTCGGATAAAAATAGAACAAGTTATTATAACTACCTACACGAGGGAGTAAATACATTTATTCAATAGAGTATAATTTAACCACTAAAATAATGAATAAAGGGGAACAACCTCTATTGCGCACGAAAGTCGTCGCTTGTATGGGTTAATTACAAGTGGCAACCTGGATACCTGGAGATGAAAGTTGTCTAGAACATCTAAGGAACCTTCACAGAGACAGCAATGATATGGGAGCCAACTAAGTTTTCGAGAGATTGCTTACACACTAACTGTAAGACACATGTGGATTTATGTTATTACATTTGTTACTCTACAAAATTAAAAGCAAATCATAAAATAGATCCTGATAGTCAGGGGCAGAGCCATTCATTGGCCCAATTCTTTTTTTAGCCCCAAGAAATATATATATTATAGATATGTTAATAAAAAATTGCATATGGCCCCTTCAAGTTTTATAAAAAAATCCTTTGATAGCCTGGAAAAAAATTAATTTTACGAATAAACTAATAAAAAATTGCATTGGCCCCCCTAGATAATTTTCCTGGCTGCTCCCCTGCTGATAGTGATCCTAATGGTGGACAATGAGCATGTCAAAGATTCACTTTTGTATTCTTAAGACATGTCAATATCTTTGTTCATTGTAATAATGTGAAAACCAAAACATGTAACTGAGGTAAAAGTGAAAATGATATTGTCTGGTTCCTTTTAATGATTAACTTCCATTTTGACTTTTTGGGTTCGCTTGGCTCTTAGGGCAACCCTTTTTCTTCTAAGGGACGCACTCCCCTTTTGAGTGCCTTCTATATTATTCCTGCTTGTCAAAAAAAAAATTATCTGGGCGATAAGCTATCACCTAGGCTGACCCGAGCATTTTGAAAACTATGGCCTATACAATCATTTTTCTCTATCACGGCACCATCCTTAGCAGATTCCATAATGATGCAACTAAAGAAGAAGTTCAAATTTATAGAAACTAAACCAACCAGGTAACTGGTCCTAGTATGAAGCCAGAGCCTCAGTGCTCTATCTATTTTTTATACAAACAAACTTAACCCCAAAAGAATATCAACACAAATGATTTTAGTCGCACACACTGGTTTGTTGGTGAACCTAGGGATGTGAATCAATTAATTCCTCTACAAAGAACCCCAATAGTTAGAGAGCTTCTCTGAGGTCGCCGCGTCCTCCCCTTACACCTCTTTGTCTTCTCTACTCTTTTTTTGTTTGGTTTTATTCTTGTTTAGCACAATGAAGTCGTTTCTGGAAGCGGCTTGTCTTCCTTCGCTTTTTACAGGAGGCTATCTGAAGGTGGCATGTCCTGCTAGGGGTCCCTCTCTCTATGTTGATGAGGTGTCAACGGAGCAAAGGAAGGGTTTCTTGTGTACCTGTTTGGTTGAAAATTTTAATGTGTCGATGAATGATGTTGGGGCAGTAGAAATTTGGGCAAAGCGCTTGTGGCGGCTATCACCGGGACCATCGGTGGCGATGCTTTGCGATGGGTCGTTCTTGTTCTGTTTCCCTCTCGTTCGATGGCTTTGGACGTGTTGTCGTCGGGTCGTTGTACGTGGGATGATTTTACCCTCTCTGTTAATGCTTGGTCTTTAGGATCTAGTTTATCAGGGTTTCAGAAGAGGGAGGGAGTTCGTCGTGTCTTCATCAGAGGTGTGCCACTCCATCTTAGTTGTAACGAGCTTATGTTGCAGATAGGTGAATTATGTGGGAGTTTTAAAGGTGTGGAAATGGTCGATCTGTAGAAGCCGGATAAGGCGTGTATCTTGGTGGCCGACGGGATAGACAGCCCTCCAATGGTGTTTGTGCACAATGAGGCACTTTGTTACCAAGTATCAATTGTGGATGATTGCCCCACAGTGGTGGTTAAATCTACGCAGAGCCTGGAAGAAAGTAAGGAGGCAATCCCGAAGCGTGGTCGGAATGTGGGGTTGTGTCGTTGTCCTCCATTTTATCCGGCGGCGGCTAGATCTAGGGTTTGTGTAAGGGGATGTACGGATGAGGAGGCCAGTGTGGAGAAGAGTAGGGTTGCTAAGCTTGGTGGGCCCCTCATATCACGTGGCATACATATCACGTGGCATACGATCATTGCTTCATTCCAATGGTGGGAGACAACTGGACATGGGAGAGACGTGTAAATCCACTCCCGAGTTTTGAATCTTCTAGAAGGGTTGGGCCAGGCTATTCTCAACATTATATTATTCCTTCTTGGGTCAAAGGCGGTGGGCTAGGCTTGAGGGGAAGGGTTCAAGTTTACAGACCGTTTCCCAGGCCCGCTCATAGGCCCTTTCTGGGCCAGGAGGTTAGGGGTATTAATCAAAGCCCATCTTGTCTTAAAAGGATTGGGTCTCATAGTGGAAAAGTGGATCGGGTGGTGGTAAAGGCAAATGGGTCGACCCAAGTCTCCATGGTTGCTAGTGGGGCGGGCCGTGGTTTCGGGTCAGGTCAATCCGTGTTATCGGTTGAACGTCGCCGTTTTAGAGCGTCTCATTTCTCTGATTCAGGTACGCATCTTTACCCGGTGGATAAAGGTGGGGGTGGAGGCGACATCATATCTATAATGCTCAGGGCTTGAGATCGATTAGGGAGTTGAGGCGTGTGAAGGTTTACAACGATGGTTTTCGACAGGTCTCTCAGCGGCATGGCTTCAAGGTGAGAGATACGAGGGTAAAGGTTGCGTCAAAGGTGCAGGGTTGGGTATTGGGCTTATGAATGGTGATTCGACCTTAAATCGTGAGGTTGGTCGAAGTGGAGAGGATAGAGGTAAGTCGAATATTGTTACGCCGGTGTATTATCAAGTGGAAGGGCCGTCGTTAGTGGCTAATTTGGAGATGAAGGAGACACAATCTGAGGTTGGTGACGAAGGGGCTGTTGTGGGTGGTGATACTTTTCTTACCCCGTTGAAGGACTTGTCGGGTTCGAGTATGGTTTCGGATGATGGTTCTATTTCAGTAGGGGATATTGCTTCGGATGGTGATGGCTTTAAGGAGTTGGGTGTTTTGCCTGTTTGTCTTAATAGATTTTTTGGGTCCTCTGTGATGAATGACTTTGATGGTTTGGGTACTGAGGATTTACGTCTTGCTGTGTGTGGTGATGAAGGGATGATTTCGGTTGATGCGACTGATGGTTTGGGTTGTTTAAAGATGCTTGAGTATGCTAGACCAGTGGTTGTGGATTGTTCCAATTTTATCTCTCATAACTGGGTAAAAGAGAATGTGGTGGATGTGGCTGTTAAATTGGGGGTATCTTTTGGGAATTTTAAAGAGAAAGGTGAGGCTTTACTATTGGAGTTAGTGGATGAGAAGGAGGAAGACGTTATTTGTAATGAGAAGGCGTTGGTGGTCCATAAACCGTCTCCGGTATGGAAAGGCGAAAGAGAGTTGCGAAATTTGGTTTGCACCGTGAATTATGATAGGGTTAATGGGGAGATGGGGATAAAGGAGGGAAGAAGGAGCGGAGGGAGAAGGAGAGAGATGGTGGGTTCGAGTGTTTCCAAATGAAGTTAAGAATTATTTCTTGGAATGTTCGGGGTCTCAATTACCCGAACAAAAGGAAGATTGTGAAGATGGCTCTCGGGAAGTGGAAAGCCCATGTTGTTTGTCTTCAAGAAACAAAGATGGATGGTATGAAAGATAGGATGGTTAGGATTATTGCAGGGAATTGGTTTGTGGAGTGGGTTTGTCTAGACTCTAGTGTTGCGTCCGGGGGTGTGATTGTGTTGTGGGACTCGCAGTGCATTTCTTTGCAGGGTTTTCACAAGGGTCGTTTTTCGGTATCATGCTCTTTTTCGATGATGGAGGATGGTTTTTGTTAGGTTTTTCTAGTGTGTATGGTCCGGTTGATGATATGGAGAAAATGGTGTTATAGGAGGAGCTTGGTGAGGTTAGGGAGGCTTGGCCTCTTCCATGGTGTGTGGGAGGTGATTTCAATGTGGTTAGGACTCCTATGGAATGCTCTTCTGGTGGTCAATGGACTAGTGCGATGGGGTTGTTTTTGGCGTTCATTGATAGGTAGGCCTTGCTTGATCTTCCATTGGTTGGGGCTTTGTTCACTTGGTCTAGTTACAGGGTAGTTCCGACTTACTCTCGTATTGATAGGTTTTTGGTGTCTGGTGATTGGGAGGAGTGGTTTCCGGATGTGGTTAAGTTTGTTGCTTCCCGGTTTACTTCGGATCACGTCCCTATTTTGTTGGATTGTGGGGGAGTGGTTACTGGGAGATCTCCTTTCCGTTTTAATAACATATGGCTTAGAGCCGAGGATTTTCAGTCTTGTGTTACAGAGTGGTGGGATTGTGTTGCTCGGCTTGATTCTCCGAATTTTGTGTTGGCTTCAAAGTTGCACTATTTGAAGTTTGATCTTATCAGATGGAATAAGGAGGTGTTCGGCAATCTGACGTGGAGGAGAAATGTGTTGTTAGCAGAGATGGCGGAGATGAGTTCTGGTTTAGATGTGGTTTTATGTCAGCGGAGAGTTCAGTGTATGTCGGATTTGGAGGAGATTGCCATTCGGGAGGAGATACCGTGGAGGCAAAAATCACGTACTATTTGGCTTAAGGATGGGGATCGGAATACGAAGTTTTTTCACCGTATGGCGAATGCTCGCAGGCGTGCTAATTTCATTGGAAGCTTATCTATTGAAGGTTCAGTGGTATATACTGAGGCTGAGCTCCGTGCTGAAATTCCTGCTTTCTACCAGCGGTTGTTTTCTGAGACTGAGAGCTGGAGGTCGGGATTAGATGGGCTTGCTTTTGATTCTATTGTCGAGGACATTCGTGATGGTTTGGAGGTTCCATTTACGGAGGAAGAGGTGCTTAGGGCTTTAAAGCTTTGTGATGGGGATAAGGCTCCTAGCCCTGATGGTTTTTCTATGCGTTTTCTCTTAGAGTGTTGACCCACGGTTCGTGAGGAAGTTATGGGCACCTTTCGGGATTTTCATGCAGAGGGTGGTTTTGTGAGGTCGCTCGATGCTTCTTTCATTTCCTTTTTTCCAAAGAAGGGGGAGGTGAAGGACATTAAGGACTTTCATCCTATTAGTTTGTTGGGGTGTGTGTATAAGCTGACAGCGAAAGTTCTTTTGCTTCGGCTTAGTGGTGTTTTGGATGGAGTTATTTCGGATTCTCAAAATGCGTTTGTGGGGGATCATCAGATTTTGGATTCGGCTATTATTGCTAGTGAGGTGGTGGATGCTAGACTTCTGAGTGGTATTCCGGGGGTGATGGTTAAGTTGGATGTGGAAAAAGCCTACGATCATGTTCATTGGGGTTTCTTGTTGTATATGCTAGAGAGGTTGGGTTTTGGGGCGAAATGGCATAGGTGGATTAAGTTTTGTATCTCCTCGGTGCGTTTATCTGTGTTGATTAATGGTTCTCCTTCCGGGTTTTTTGGGAGCTCTCGGGGGTTGAGACAGGGTGATCCTTTGTCCCCGTTGTTGTTTCTTGAGGTGATGGAAGCCTTTAGTCGGATGATGTCTTGTGCGATCGAGCTGGGTTTTCTTCGAGGGTTTCGTGTGGGGAATACGGTGACTCAGTTTGTGGATATTTCGCATCTGCTTTTTGCGGATGACACCTTGGTGTTCTGTGATGCGGATGATGCTCAGTTACGTTATTTTCGGCATATTTTGACGTGTTTTCAGGCCGTGTCGGGTCTGAGGATAAATACGTGCAAAAGTTCTTTGATTCCTGTCGGTGAGGTGGACAACGTTTCTGTTTTGGCTTCTACTCTTGGTTGTAGGATTGATTCGTTTCCTTCGGAGTATCTGGGTCTTCCAGGCAGCATGTGACTTGTTGGGACTTGGTGGTGGAACGCGTTGAGAGGAGGTTGGCGGGTTGGAAGTGGCAGTATCTTTCCAAAGGTGGGAGACTCACTTTAGTAAAGAGCACGCTATCCAATCTTCCCACTTTAGGAGGTTGGCGGGTTAGTGTGGCTTTGCAGATCGAGAGGATTCAGAGGCAGTTTTTATGGGGAGGGTGTAGGGAGAGTCATTCTCCCTCTCTGGTTCGGTGGGAGGTTGTTTGTCGTCCTATTCGGGAGGGGGGTTTGGGTATTCGTAGGTTGATTCCATTCAATCAGGCGTTATTGGGGAAATAGGTTTGGGTCGGAGCTGAATCGGTTGTGGAGGAGAGTTATTGTTTGTCGTTATAGGGAAGACAGAGGTGGTTGGTGTTCCGGCTCAGTTCGGATTCGCACAGGTGCGAGAGTATGGAAGGGCATTCGGCGAGGATGGGATCCGTTTGCTCATTTTGTCAAATTTAAGGCGAGCGATGGTCGTAGTGTTTATGTTTATTTTTGGACGGACTGGTGGTGTGGTGTGGGTTTTTTGGCTTTTATGTTTCCTCTACTGTTTAAGATTGCTCGGGCTCGTCATATTACTGTTGCTGATTGTTATCATCTCGATACCAATAAGTTGGTGTGGGATGTGTTGTTCGTGCATTATTTTCAGGATTAGGAGTTAGAGGAAGTCTCTGGGTTGTTGGAGCTGCTTTATATGCAGACGGTCGGCTTTGGGCAGGATTCTCTGGTTTAGTGTCCCACCCCTACGTGGGGATTCTCGGTGACTTCGTTTTTTTGGTGTCTTCTCCCGGGAAGGAGGTGGCGTTTCCATAGAAAGCGGTCTAGCGATCTAAGGCCCCTCTCAAGGTTGCGTTTTTTACTTGGTCGGCGGCTTGGGGTAGTTTACTCACTTTAGATAGGTTGAGGCTGAAGGGTGTTTTGGTTATCAACCGGTGTTTTTTATGCAAGAAGGACGGTGAATCGGTCGATCGCCTCCTTTTGCATTGCTCGGTGGCAGTGGATTGTTGGAGGCTTGGAGGGGTTCGCGCGTTGGGGCCCATGCCCGTGCTTATTGGAGGACGGCTCATCTTTGGCTTGAGCGTAATAGGCGTTGCTTTGAAGGCATTGAGTCCTCTGTGGGGGTAATTAAAGATGTTTTTTTTATCTGTAATCTTTTTCGTTGGATTGTAAGAACACTTTTGAGTATTGGTTATTTATGGTATGTTCTAGAAAATAATCATGTTGAGTGTTAGATAGGTCGTTTTGATTTCAACAACATCTACAAGATTCGTCAAAGGCAAAATCAAGCATTGAAGTACTGAAGAATACGAGTGACGCGCAAAAGTGAGCGTATTGAGGAAAAATGTCTCTCGGAAGACGAAAATGATATTTTCCAAAGCCGTCACTTCAAGAAAAAAGTATCGTGGATTCAAGACGGTCATTTTGGCGCAGTTGCGGAGAAAAGTGATTTTAACAAAAATGCCTACGCCTAAGCCTACGCTTGCAAAAGTAAAAAGTGGTCAGAAAGTGAAAAGATATGCTTGGCCCTACACTTGAACATACGCTTAAAGCATAGGGGGCCTACGCTTAAAGGGTAGCGACGGCTAAAATTCTGTTGATTTCTACTGTGATGTCCGTTTTGTCCCTAGTTTGATTTTGTGATGCATGGACCGACTCATACACCTTGGTATACGTGCAATACACATAATATACATCAGAGATTAGGGTTTTGCTGAGTTGTATGTGAAATTACGAGAAATGGCAAACTTAGGGTTTCCCTCAGTTATGGTCTATAAATACCAAGGTCTTCTACATATGAGAGGCAGCCTTTGACCCATTGAGAGATCTCTACAAGTTTTTGACGCCGGACAGAATACAAATTATTCTGTAGGCTAGCGCAACGGGTAATTTGCAAGAAAGAAAAGGGAGAAATTCGACCCAAAATTCAGAGAACACTCTGGAATTTTATATAATTATGTATAATCAAGAATGAATAAAAACAACCCACAAGCCGGGTATAAATAGCTGAAAATCGACCCCTAATGGGTTTTTTGCCAAAAATAGCAAAACCCTAAAAGTCCTACCAAAACAAAACATGGAAAAAAATAAAAAGATTGCCAAAAATCTGGCTCAAATCGGGTTCAGAATCATCTCCTAATTGACAAATAAAAAATTACCATAAGTAGCAAAAAATAACTAAAAATAAAGAATCGAAAAGGAAAACAGCGGATTTGGGGCTCGAAACGATGTGCACCGAGCGTAGCTGGGTGGCCACGACGTCCGCGCCGAGATTAGCTTTCCGAATTGGGGTCACGGGCGCGAATCCGACACTCGTAGCTCCAGTTATGGTAAAAAAACCGACACGTGCACGGAAACTACCCCAATTAGGCTGGATTACGATTTCTTGCCATTCTTGCGCTGATCCTCCCGCTCCAGGTAATCCAGCGCCATTAATGAGCAATCTGACAGCTCGGCATCGTCTGACTCGGATCCCCCTGCATCAGTCACCCCGGGTTGGAAAGAACTCGTCCTCGAGTTCATGGCAGCATCAGCAGAATCCGCAAAGCAAGGAGTCAGGTGTTTCACATTAAAAACGTCAGAAGTCTTCAAGTGACTAGGGAGACGCAACCTGTATGCGTTGTCATTAATCTTCTGCAATATCTCACAGGGTCCAATCTTCCGTTCCTTAAGCTTATTATACTCGCCAACAGGAAAACGATCACGAGTTAATACAGCCCAAACAAAATCACCAACATCAAAAAGTACCTGACGACGATGACTGTCCGCTCGAGCTTTGTACTTGGCATTGCTCTCGTGAATGGCCAGTTTCACCTGCTCATGGATGCCTCGAAGATGTTGGGCCAACTCATCTGCCTTAGGATGCAAACGGCCCACACGTGGAATGGGCGCTAGGTCCAGTACTCCAGATGGATTCTGACCATAGACAATTTCAAAAGGACTCATTCCTGTGGTCCTGCTCGTTGACCTGTTGTAGGCAAATTCTGCTTGAGGTAATGCCAGATCCCACTGCTTGGGTTTAGTACTTGCTAAACACCTCAACAGATTGCCTAGACTCCGATTCACCACTTCGGTCTGACCATCCGTCTGGGGGTGATAAGCGCTGCTGAAATTTAGCTTCGAACCCAGCTTTCCCCATAAACTCCTCCAGAAATTACTGATGAACTTGGTGTCTCGATCTGAAGTGATGGATCGAGGAACACCATGGAGACGCACAATCTCCCTGAAGTAAAGATGGGTTATTCGGGCAGCATCCATGGTTTTCCTGCAAGGTACAAAGTGGGCCATCTTGGAAAACCTGTCAACCACAACTAAAATAGAATCACAGGCCCGTTGGGTACGGGGTAAGCCCAACACGAAGTCCATACTGACATCGAACCAAGGAGCTTCAGGAACCGGCAAGGGGGTGTAAAGGCCTGCATTGGTGAGGACACCCTTGGACCTTTGGCATACATAACAACGTCCCACAAAGTGAGCCACGTCACTGGTCAATTTGGGCCAATAATAATCAGAAGCAATAAGGGTCAATGTCTTGTCTCGCCCGAAGTGACCCTCATTATGAAGCTCACTAATAATCTGTTGTCTTAGCGAACAATCTGGAATGCACATTTGTAGCCCACGAAACAAATAACCATTATGTAAAAGGAAATCATGACGATGACCAGATGTTACCTCCTGAATGATCTTTCCAAAGGAAGGATCTGTGGCATACAAATCAGTGAAAGTCTCAAATCCTGTGACTCGGGTACTCATAGTGGTGAGGAGTGAAGTGCGACGACTGAGGGCATCTGCAACACGGTTCAAATTCCCTGATAGGTGCCTCAGGGAAAAAGTGAACTCTTGCAAGTACGCCACCCATTTGGCATGCCGTCTGCTCAGCTTGTGTTGACCATTTATGTACTTCAGGGCCTCATGATCAGTAAGAAGGATGAATTCCTTATGCACAAGGTAGTGACGCCAATGACTCAAAGACTGAATGATGGCGTAGAACTCCAGGTCGTAGGTGGAGTAATTCTTCTTGGATCCCGACAGTTTCTCACTGAAAAAAGCTATGGGTCGCCCTTCCTGACTTAGAACACCACCAATGCCAACTCCCGATGCATCACAATTCAACTCAAACACTTTATCAAAATCAGGGAGTGCCAACACCGGTGCCTCTGTCATCTTCTGCTTGACCAGTTGAAAACTGGCTTCTGCCTCCTTAGTCCAGTGGAAATCACGTCCCTTGAGGCACTCTGTAATAGGAGCAATCAGAGTGCTGAAATTTCTGATGAAGCGGCGGTAGAAAGATGCCAACCCATGGAAACTCCTGACATCATGCAAGGTTTTTGGCTGGGGCCACTCCAAGACTGCATCTATCTTCGACTGATCTGCATGAACACCATCAGTAGATACAACAAAACCTAGAAAGGTTACAGAAGTAGTGAAGAAAGAACACTTCTTCTGATTAACAAACAGACGCTCCTTCCTGAGCATGTCAAAAACTGCACGGAGGTGATCAAAGTGGGAGGCCCATGTAGGGCTATAAATAAGGATATCGTCGAAGTAGACTACCACGAAGTTCCCCATGAAAGGCCGTAAAACCTGATGCATAAATCTCATGAATGTGCTGGGCGCATTGGACAGTCCAAATGGCATGACCATCCACTCATACAACCCATGTGGCGTCTTAAACGCCGTCTTCCACTCGTCTCCAGGCCTTATTCGGATTTGGTGGTATCCGCTCTTAAGGTCAATTTTGGAGAAGACCTTAGAACCGGACAGTTGATCTAGCATGTCATCCAGGCGGGGAATGGGAAATCTGTACTTCACCGTAATTCTGTTGATGGCTCTGCTGTCTACACACATACGCCAGGAACCATCTTTCTTTGGCACCAACAAGACTGGAACGGCACATGGGCTCATACTCTCACGGATGTAGCCCATCTCCAGCAACTCTACTACCTGTCGCTGCAACTCTTCAGCTTCCTTTGGGCTGAGGCGGTATGCTGGTCTATTGGGCAAACTCGAGCCTGGGATCAGGTCGATCTGATGCTGAATATCTCTCATAGGCGGCAATCCAGGAGGAAGGTCTTCTGGCATCAAATCAGAGAATCCCGAAAGCAGCTGCTGGACCTCCGTGGGTAATTCTGGAACCTCACCTGCTGCACTATTCCCACAAGGCAGTAAAGCATAAACTACATGTTCACGCTCAATTTCAACCAAAAACCTGGACATAGAAAGCAGATTGTTACTATTGACAACCGGGGTGGGATTGGGTCCTTCCCGACGCGGTGCCAACACAATCTTTTTCCCTTTAATGCTAAGGGAATAGGTATTTTTCCGTCCATCATGCACTACACTTCGATCGTATTGCCAAGGCCTGCCTAACAGTATATGACATGCATCCATGGACACTACATCACACCAAGCATTATCGAAATACTTCTTCCCAACAGAAAAAGACACTAAACATCGTCTATCTACTGTTACCTCACTTCCTTTATTCAGCCATGACAGTTTGTATGGCTTGGGGTGACGATCTGTCTTCAACTGCAATTTCTGGACAGCGTCTTCAGAGACTACGTTCTCGCAACTGCCACTGTCAATAGTCATCTTGCAGACTTTGTCGGCCACGGTGCAGGTTGTGTGGAAAATATTGGTCCTCAACCAATCATCGTCGGAATCGCCTTTGGGAGTCAGGAGGCTCTTACGAATGACCAAGGTCTCATGGCCATCTCCATACAACACATCCTCATCTTCCTCTTCGTCATACACTGGCTCTCCAATCTCCTCAGTCTCGTCTTCCTTAAGCAGTAGATTCTTGCCCGTCTGACTGGCAGGCTTCCTGCAATTGGTTGCTCTATGCCCCTGTTCACCACATCGAAAACACTTAATAGTAGGGTTAGGATTACCCTTTGGTGGCTGCTGGGGAGGACGGGATTCTTGAGGGCGAGATGGCCTACTGCTTTGGTCGTTTCTGATGATAGGTCGTCTATTCTGCTGTTTCTCTACAGCAAGGGCACGCTGGTAGGCTTCAGAAACTGTCCACAGCGAATGAAGGCTGAGGGCATCCTGCAGAGGTTGTCGTAAACCCCCCAAATATCGGGCTACCATCTGTTCTTCTGTCTCAGTTAGATCATTCCGAGCGATCAACTAATAGAACTCCTCTGTATAATCTTCCACGGATCTCATCCCTTACCTCAACGAATGAAGTCGCTGAAACAGGGTTTGAGTATAGCCAAAGGGAAGGAAGTGACTCTTCATCTTCTTCTTCATCTTCTCCCAATCAGTGATCTTGGCCTTGCCCTGCCTGTTTCTTGAACGTTTCAACTGTTCCCACCACGCAGATGCTCGACCCTTGAGTTTGATGGCCACCAATTTCACTTTGACACGATCCGGGACCTCTTTATAATCGAAAATTCGTTCTACTTCATTCAACCAATCAATAAAGCAATCGGCTTGTAACGTACCAGAAAACTCGGGCAGGTCTACTTTGAAGCCGAGATCTCTATGACGGTATTGATTGTGATACGGATTTTCGAAGGTGGAATTGTCGGTATCAGAATCTTCCACATCATGATTACCGATTTCCTGCGCCGCCAGGCGCTGGGTTAATTCTGCCACTTGTCTCTGCAAATCCTCAATCGTAACATCCTGAACATAACGATCACGGTGCGGGACTTCCTCAATCGGAACCTGCCCACGACGACCACCACGACCACGACAATTAGCCATCGAAAACTGATGGAAAAAAAAACCGCCTCAGGAAGATGCTGAGCTCTGATACCAATTGACGCCGGACAGAATAAAGATTATTCTGTAGGCTAGCGCAACGGGTAATTTGCAAGAAAGAAAAGGGAGAAATTCGACCCAAAATTCAGAGAACACTCTGGAATTTTATATAATTATGTATAATCAAGAATGAATAAAAACAACCCACAAGCCGGGTATAAATAGCTGAAAATCGACCCCTAATGGGTTTTTTGCCAAAAATAGCAAAACCCTAAAAGTCCTACCAAAACAAAACATGGAAAAAAATAAAAAGATTGCCAAAAATCTGGCCCAAATCGGGTTCAGAATCATCTCCTAATTGACAAATAAAAAATTACCATAAGTAGCAAAAAATAACTAAAAATAAAGAATCGAAAAGGAAAACAGCGGATTTGGGGCTCGAAACGATGTGCACCGAGCGTAGCTGGGTGGCCACGACGTCCGCGCCGAGATTAGCTTTCCGAATTAGGGTCACGGGCGCGAATCCGACACTCGTAGCTCCAGTTATGGTCAAAAAACCGACACGTGCACGGAAACTACCACAATTAGGTTGGATTACGATTTCTTGCCATTCTTGCACTGATCCTCCCGCTCCAGGTAATCCAGCGCCATTAATGAGCAATCTGACAGCTCGGCATCGTCTGACTCAGATCCCCCTGCATCAGTTTTCTACAGATTCATATTCTTCTACAGAGATAAAGATAGAGAGAGAAAATCATTGAGTGATTCTAAATCTTCTTTTTCTTTCTTGGTTAGGGTTTGTTCAATTGTGTTTTTACATCGATGATTTTATGCACAATTGACTGACCTAGATTTTGAAAAAATCTACACACCACCTTGTGCAACGTGGTTACTTAGATATGTTTAAGAAACAGAGTCGTCTGAGTGAGGAGATCAGAGCAGGAGGTTTCGTGGTGATTTGATCCGTTGAGAAGCGGAGCCATTAGAGTACGGAGCGGAGCGAAAGCTTCGTGGAGCGAATGAATCTAGAGTTTCAGACGTCGAGTGAAGAACAACAGATTACATCGGTTGTAAGTATTATTTTCATAGAGTCTGTACAAATTCTCTGATTCATAATGCATCGATACCTGAGTGTATCCGTGATTTTTACTTAGAGTCTTTCCAAGGTTTTCCACGTAAAAATATCGTGTCTCTATTGCTTTATTTTCTGCACTTAGATTAATCTTTGCATGATTTATCTTGGTAAAGAATTGGATTAAAATTGACTTTTCCGCAATTAATTTTAATTTGTCAATAAATTCACAAAAAGTCTATTCACCCTCTCTAGGCTGTTTTCACCATCGTCTAGGAATTTTCATAGGTGATGGGTCGTAATTGTAAATCCATCGAGGAGAAGTTAGTCTTTTTGGATTCTCTTGGTTCTTAGGAGTGCTTGTAATGGGATCCTCTCCCCGTTTGAGTATTTTTTTATATATATTCTTGCTAATTGATCAAAAAAAAAAATCTAGGGTCTAGGCTGGGTGGATTCAAACCTGAAAATTTGGTAGGTGGTAGAGTTTTAACCTTATGTGAGTTTGAGAGAGAGGGAGAACCGAAAAAGAAATAAATAATAAATTAGTGCTAAATTTGGACTCTATTTTTTTTTCTCTAAGTTGTTCAATCATACCAACGGATTCTTATTTCACAAACAACAAAATGGTTCTGTAAGGATGACATAAAACTAGTTATATCTATGTCTTGGATGTACAATAGTTGCCAAAAATTTCCCTCCCATTTAATCATTTGCAGAATGGGCATAGCCTATTCTTAGGAAAGAACGAGCCAGAGGCATCAGAATTTAGAATAGCAAATCGCTTCATTGGTTCAGTAATGGAGCAAGCTTAACAGATATCCAGAAACTCAAAGGGGGCGACAGTTCTTCCGCCAACTCATCATTCTCCAGAAAACTGACAGATGCCATAAATTCCGGTCATGGATCAATCTCCTCATAAATCTTCTTCAGCCGCTGACAGGTCGCATAATATAGATTTAAAAAAAAATAAAAAATTCAACCTTTCGTCAACATAAGTAGCAATTATTACTAGCAGCAACTATTCGAATTGAAAAGCACAAAATACAAAATTTAAGAAACTTGAAGCTTGAAATAGGGAATTAAAGTTTGAAAAAAAAATTCAAAGATGAGAGGTCTTATAAAGTATTGACTGAGTGGAGTATTCAAGTACAAAGGAACAGAATGTACAGAAACCCATAATTTGATAGAAAATGGATGACAATACATTTTACTGATGAAATCACTCATCACCACACCTTCCAACTCTATTATGCACACACACAGCAAAAAAAAAGATATAATGATACTAATTAGCTGAAAAGAGACGATGAAAAAATAGAGTAAGGAGATGAGAAACTCTAGCAATGATCAAATCAGAAACATAACATTTCATATCAAATCTAGATGTATGTGAGAAATAATTATATAACAATAGTAGAAAATAGTGGGGGAAAGGGTAAGAAGCGAACCAGATTGGTATTGCAGCGATCGAGATCCAAAGATTTAACGGCCACAACTTCATTGAAAGGAAGGTAGATGGCCCTGTATACAGTTGCGCTGGCGCCATAACCGACCTCTTCAAGAAGCTTGTAATCATCCGGATTCACCGAGTAAATTTTCCCACTACTTTCCATCTAACCAAACACCACCGTATGTGCCTGTGTCTGTCTGTGTTAGAAACTTTGAGAGTGCTCCGAATAAGTAGCCATTTTTTAGATATGTTTGGTTATAATGGGCATGTTATTGGTCCTATGCTTTGACTGTGGTGACCAGAGAGAGAGGCTCGGATGATGATGAGGATGCTAATGCTGATGCTGACATGTGTGTACAACCATCATCAATTGGGTCGAGAGCCTTTTAACACTCCTATACTATATATTATGTATATGATGAGTATAATACCTTTTAATTTGATTTCACCCCAAATATTTTATTTATGTGTGAATTAATCACATTTCGTGTAAAATAATATATATGTCTTTAGTATATAAATTTTAAAAAAATAAAAAATATATATATTTTTTGAAAAATCTATAAATTTCTAACAAAACATATAAAATTCAAAAAATATATATAAATTTTGAAAAAAACATATAAAATTCGAAATATATATATAAAATTTGAAACAAATATATACATTTTAAATATATATATAATTCGAAACAAATATATAAAATTCAAAATATATATATATATAATTCAAAAATATATATAAAATTCGAAACAAATATATAAATTTTGAAATATATATATATAATTCAAAACAAATATATAAAATTCGAAAAAAAAATATAAAATTTGAAAACATATATAAAAGTTGAAAAAAATATATAAAATTCGAAAAATATATAAAAAAATTCAAAAACATATATAAAATTCGAAAAAATATATAAAATTCGAAAACATATATAAATTTCAAAAAATATATAAAATTATAAAAATATATATATATATAATTTGAAACAATATATATATAATTCAAAAATATATATATAATTCAAATTTTATATATTTGTTTCGATTTTATATATTTTGTTTAGAATTTTATATATTTATTTCAAATTATATATATTTTTTCAAAATTTATATATATTTTTTGAATTTTATATATATATATATTTCGAATTATATATATATATATATATTCGAATTTTATATTTATTTTTCAAATTTTATATATGTTTTTGAATTTTACATATTTGTTTGAATTTTATATATTTTTTTCGAATTTTATATATATTTTTCGAATTTTATATATTATTTTCGAATTTTATATATTGTTTTTGAGTTTTATATATTATTTTCAAATTTTATTTGAATTTTATATATTTTTAATTATAAGAGTATAATGCTAATTTAATTATAAGGGTATGATATTCTTTACAAAAGGGTAAAATGGGTATTTAAGAGATTATAAAAGGGTAAAATGGATATTTAAGAGGTTGACATGGGGTATTCGCGCGTTTTTAAAATTTATGCATGCCAATAGACACATTTTCATTCTAGGGGTTTTTTCGCACATAGTATGAAATTGCAGGAGTTTTTGAGTGCTTAACCCTCATCAATTTGATATTTGCTTGTTTTGGACTTTGGGTTTTTTTCTTTTTTTCTTTATTTTAACCTAAAATATCAAATTGACGCCCAAATATATAAAACACCATCTACCCCTCGGATAAATTAATATCATTTCTTATCAAAATAGACAACGCTTGCTTTTTTTAAGTACTATGTTCAACATTTCCAACATAATTTACATATGGTATATACCAGTAAAGTAACTTCCTTTCTTTCTTTTTCCTATCTAACGAATACTTCAATTATATAATTCAAGTATGAATTGTTTGATTGAGAATCATTGCTTGCTTGGTGCAATGGTGATACTTTCTTCCGAGTTTAACAATGATAACGAAACAATTTCAGGTATAGAGAGCAATTATATTAGTGAGTCTCAACATTGAAGACCAATTATAATGATCGGTTTTGACATTAAAGATTCTCGCATAAAAAAAAAAAATTAACAATAAGGCTTTATGTTGTAAGCTTTTATTCAAGTTGATAGGTTTTTGTAAAACTTCGTTTGAATAAACAGGAGAGAGAATTAAAATATATATATTTATATATATATATATATATTTATATATAACATCAACAAAAGAGAAAAATAAATTCAAAGAAATGAAAGAATAGGGGTAATAATAAAAACGCAGTGATCTTCTTGTTTGAAAATAATAATAGCGATAAAAGAAAAGAAATAATAGTAATTAGATTGTTAAAAATTCTTGTTGTAGTCGATGTAGGATTTTGGATATTAACTTAATTTAACTTGTAAACATATTATAAAGTGTAAATGAGGATAACCTTGTAGTTTCCCGAGCTATCGCATAATATAACTTTTAAATAGTTGTCATGTCTCCATATTTTTCTTTTTAGTTATACCCGTTATGAAGATTAAATCCCAAAATTTGATTCTGTGAGGTATATCAAGATTTCATGAACAATTCATATCTCACCCATCATACATGAAGCTCATATTTCATTTATACTCTTAACTATAATTTTTTCTAATGATCCCAACATCTTTCAAAAAAATTGACATTCCCTCTTATGTGTATATCACCTATCAGACATGACACACGCATCTCTCACTAGGGATGACAACGGGTCGGGTTTGGTACGGGTTTAGCTAATACCGTTACCATCCCATTTAAAAATTACTAATACCAAACCCACCCCAAACCCGCGACGGGTTGGAATCAGTAATATCATTACCATCCCGTCGGTATAATCGGATTTCATCGGATTACCATCGGTAATAAAATGGCATGAACATTTTTCATCTTGTTCTTTAAATTAAACATTTTTTTCTTTTTCCTGCTCTTGTTTGTACAACAAGTGTACATGTCACATGTGATTCACATATACATACAACTTATTACCATGTTTTGCTATATATATACAAGTTATGCATTTTGTCACCAGTGACAATATATATACAACTTATGCATTCTGTAACTGCTTATACAACTTAGACAACTTATGCATTCTGTAACAACTTATGCATTTTGTCACCAGTAGATATAAATCAATATTCAAGGCTAGCGAAAATCAGTATAAATCCAGAACATATAAATCAATATACAAATTTGCTAAGAAGCATTCAAAACAACATATAAATCAGTATTCAAAGAGGCTAACGGAAAACAGCAACCCGACAAAATCCAAAAATAGCAAAATCCAGCAGCTAAATCAGCAAAAAACAGTGACTCAGCAAACACCAAAAATAGCAAAATCCAGCAGCTAAATCAGCAACAAACAGCGACCCGGCAACAAGCAGTTCTTCCTTCATTGTGATTCCTTAAAATATATATCAATAGATATATAGCATATTTAACATAAAAGAAATAAAGTAATTGCGGAATTATGAAAGTAAGTATTACCTGATCCATTCTATCAATATATCCCGATTCTTCATAAGTTATTGTAGATTCTTGCAAGGAAAGTGATGCGGATCCACAACATGTTTCCATCAATACGCCCGTTGAAGGTTGAACTAAAAATAATAATTTGTAATGTAAGAAAATAAACGTCACAATAAAAAATGAAATTAAGTGAATCCCTAATTCAAATTAGGCTAATTGATAGATTTCTCAACTCAAAGTAATGAAATTAAGTTCAATTGAGTAAATTTCCTAATTCAAATTAGTTTAATTATGTTCAATATAGTGAAATTGAACAAATCTCCAACACAAAATAATGAAATTAAGTTCAATTGAGTAAATTTCCTAATTTAAATTAGATTAATTGAGTGAAATTGACAAGATCCCCAACACAAAGTAGTGAAATTGAGTGAAATTAAATTCAATTAAGTAAATCCACGACTTAAATTGGTTAAATTCACTTCAATGAAACTGATAAAATTCCCAATTTAAATTAGTGAAATTGGTTTCAACTTAATGAAATTGAGTGAATCCCTAATTCAAATTAGTCTAATTGATAAATTTCTTAACTCAAAATAGTGAAATTAAGTTCAATTGAGTAAATTTTTTAATTCAAATTAGTTTAATTATGTTCAATAGAGTGAAATTGAACAAATCCTCAACACAAAGTAAAATTAAGTAAAGACCCCAATTTAAAATAGTGAAATTGACTTCAATTAATTAAAATTAAGTAAATAATCCAATTTAAACTAGTTTGATTGTATTCAATTGAGTGAGATTGATAAAATTCACAACTTAAAGTAGTTAAATTGAGTGAAATTAAGTTTAATTGATGAAAATCTCCAACTCAAAGTAATTAAATTGAGTAAAATTGACAAAGTTCCTAATTTATATTACTGAAATTGATTTTAATTGGAGGAAATTGAATAAACTGGCGGGTTACCAACGGGTTTTTAACGGGGCGGGTCGGGTTCGGGTTCTCGCGGGGCGGGTTACCACCGGGTTCTTAGCGGGCCGGGTTCGGGTTCTACCGGGTCGGGTTGCCACCAGGTTTCTCCAACGGGTCGGTTTCGGGTTGGGTTACCGACGGGTTTCACAGGAAACCCGAACCCGTTTCGGATTTTCAATCTTCATACCAAAACCGCCCCAAACCCGTTTATATGTGTACCGTCGGGTTCTTAACGGATCGGATCGGGTCGGAAACCCGCCGGGTCGGGCCATTTTGTCATCCCTATCTCTCACCAATTCTATCTCTCTCTCTCTCTTTTTCTCTCATGTAGTTTAAAAAAAATATATAGAATTAATGAGAGTTAATGACCTAAGTGGATTGATCCAATTTGTATTTGACTCAACCCATTTTCAACCTATGCAATTTAAGAAAATGTAATAGTCAAAATAATGCATGGCCCAACCAGGATGGGCCACAGGACAAATGGGTTGAAGACTGATGGGCCGATTAATAAATTGGCCCATGGAATTCTCTAGAAAATGAGTGATCCATAAGTCAGGGAGTTGTCCTGTTTATGGAATAAAGAGTCCAAAAAAGGGTAGAGTTTATCAAATCCCCTTATTTAAGGGATTGATACACTTGGGTAAATGGGCTTGACCCATTTACGAGAATTGTGTATAAATATAAGGCGAAAGATTGAATGAATGATCCAATTTTTTTACCCTAATTATTATTGTGTATTTTTCTGCATCTACACAATTGGCACCGTCTGTGGGAAGCTACTATTGTTGAAATCTTTTTTTTTTCAATAAGCTTCCCATTATCTATGCAAAAGCTGAGATTCATACCATCAATGACGGTAATCACCCGTTCGCATCAAACTGACTTACCTCCGAATGGAGGCCAACAAGCTGAGGATCCGATCAAGCAAGCCCTGGAAGAGAGGACCGCCGAATTGGAGAGGTTGAACGCTGAACTAGTTGCAAAAATGACTCAACTTCAGAACCCGCAAGAGGTCCAGAACGATGAACAATCCAGCCAGTAGGAGCGATCCATAGGCCACCAGTCAGAAAGGGACAACCACCAAGTAAAATCCAACAACGATCGGGAGGAACACGCGGAATCATCCCTACAGGTGCTTGGGGGCACAATCCAGAGGAGATCCTGACCATGAGGAAATTGGAGGAAGTTATAACCAGATTCCAAAGGGAGGTGCTGAAGGACCTGAAAGTGCAGACCCCTATCGATCTGGTCTCCGAGGCATCCATCGACGTCGTGCAGACTCCATTCACCATGACGATCACTGGTGTGCCCTACCCGAAGAGGTTCAGACTACCAAAGTTCACCCTGTTCGATGGCACGAAAGATCCCACGGAGCACATCTACCACGTGCATACCAAAATGAATGTCTACAACGAAAACGAAGCCTTACTCTGTAAAGTCTTCCCTACCAGCCTAACCGAAGCGGCCATGCTCTGGTTCAGAAAACAACCACCCCGATCCATTGGAAGCTTGCTCAGGCTCTGTGAATTATTCATTGCCCAGTACTTCAGCAATAAAAGACAAAAGAAAATCATCTTCAGCCTATTCACCATGATCCAAGAGAAAGGCGAATCCCTGAAAAGTTTTGTCTCGCGATTCAATGTCAAGATGTCCTCAATAGATAATTGTGACCAACATTCGACTGTCGAGGCCTTCAGAATGACCCTGATCCCTGGAACCAAGTTCTATCAGTCCTTGGTCAAGAGGCCACCAGTGGACATCAGTGAACTCAATTCCAGAGCACAAGGGCATCTCCGAATAGAAGATGAGTTGGCCATACGCCAGAGAAGAACAACATTTGCAAGTGTAGAGGCAAGGGCATCTGAACCTTCCAGGATAAAGGATCGGGCACCAGACCGGAAACGACAGAGCGCTCCTCCTGCACCCTCCCCAGTCCCAGAGAAATGCCAGAGGTTTGAAGATAAGGTCACCCCCTTAAAGGTTACCCTAGCCAAATTGTACCAGGAGACTAAGGGTAAAGGAATCTACCGGTCACCACCACCCATCAGACAGCCGATGGACCAGAGAGATATGTCTAGGCACTGTGCCTTCCATGGTGAGTACGGGCACCACGCCAACGAGTGCAGAAGCCTCAGGAGACAGGTGGAAGCCATGATAGCAAAAGGAGACTTGACCGAGTATGTTGCCAAGGAAGGAACCCGATCAGATCAACCATCTCATGCACCAGCCAAGGGAGCAATGGGACAGCCCGTAAGAGTCATTCACATGGTGCACGGAGGACCAAGTCAATCAGAAGTAGAGGAAGCCCTTAGATCTCAGATGTGTCAGGCCCAGAAGCCACGAAGGGTGGGGAAAGTCAGCGAGTTCTGAAGCCTGAAAGAGGATGCCCGTATAAATTTATCCTCTACAGATATGTGAGGCATTCAATCTCCACATGATGATCCCTTGGTTATCTCTCTCATGGTCTCGAACTGCTTGATCAAAAGAGTGATGGTTGATCCTGGGAGCAGCACTAACATTATCACCAAATGGGCCTTTGAGAAGTTAGAAATCAACCCTCAGGAGATTGTACCTTTTAGAAGCCCGATAGCAGGATTTGATGGCAGAAGAGTGGAACCAGTGGGAGAGATCCAACTACCAGTAACAACAGCAAAGCGCACGCTCCGAGAAACTTTTGTGGTGGTAGATGTCAAACCCTCCTATAATCTCCTTATGGGAAGAGGTTGGATCCATCGGATGCACGGAGTCCCTTCAACCATGCATCAAGTCATGCAGTGTATTGACCCAAACGGAGTTGATGTGATTGACATCAGGGGCAATCAGGTAGTAGCGAAGGAGTGTTATGTCGTTACCATGTAAAGTCTAAAGAAAAAGGCGGAACCGGAACGAATGTCACGATCCAAGGCGGTACCCGATGACCAATAACAATTACATGAAAAGGGTGCGGGATCATCAATAGCAGTTGAACCTTTGCTTGAAGTACAAATCTACCCCGATCACCCTGAAAGGTTGACTTATATCGATTCTGGCCTTAGTGCTCAAGAAAAAGAAAAAATGGAGGCCCTACTATGCTCTAACGCTAACATATTTGCCTGGGGACATATGGATATGACTGGCATTGATCCGTCAGTAGCCCAACATTCCCTCAACGTGGATCCCGACGCAAAAACCTGTAAGATAAAAGTAAAGGCGGATGGGGGCACAACGGAACCAGATCATAGCTGAAGAGGTCAATCGACTTCTCCAAGCAGGATTCATAAATGAGGTACAATATCCGTCCTGGCTGGCAAACGTTATTGTGGTTCAGAAAAAGAACGGGAAATGGAGGGTGTGTGTGGACTTCACCGATCTGAACAGAACATGCCCGAAAGACTGTTTTCCCTTACCAAAGATCGATCAGATGGTAGATGCCACCGCATGGTTCGAGCACTTGATTTTTCTGGATGCGTACTCTGGATATAACCAGATACGAATGAACCCCGATGACGAGGAAAAGACAACATTCATCACCGAATCAGGTACATATTGTTACACAGTTATGCCTTTCGGACTAAAAAATGCAGGTGAAACCTTTCAGAGGTTGGTGAACAAAGTTTTCTAGGGCATGATGGGATCCACCATAGAAGCTTATATTGATGACACAGTGGTTAAAATCAAATCAAAAAGCGATCACCCGACCAATCTGCAGCAGGTGTTCGATACCCTCAGAAAATACAAGATAAAGCTCAACCCATCCAAATGTTCCTTCAGAGTGGCTTCGAGCCAGTTCTTAGGACACATAGTTGATTGGACGGGAATACAAGCTAGTCCAGCATAAGCCAAAGCTCTCGTGGAGTCAGCAGAGCCAAGGTCCCGGAAGAAGATCCAGGTGTTAACAGGAAGAGTAACGACCCTCAGCCGTTTCATCTCTCTATTAACCGATCGGTGTAGGCCGTTCTTTCAAGCTATAAAGGCGGCAAAAGGAGAGGTCTGGGGACCGGAGCAATCAGAAGCTCTGAAGAAACTCAAGAGCTGCAAGGCAAAGCCTCCTATACTGGCAACCCCAGAAGTTGATGAGCCGCTACACCTGTATCTGGCTATATCTTCAACGTCTACCAGCGCCGCTTTGGTCAATGAGGGCAAGGGGTACCAAACAGCAGTTTTCTACACCAGCAAAACCCTTGCTGATGCAAAAACCCGTTATACGAAACAGGAGAAGCTGGTACTATCTCTGATCAATGCAAATCGACGTCTTCGGCATTATTTTGAAGCACATCCGATCGTAGTGCCAACTGCAACCCCGATCAGATCCATAATGGCGAAACTTGAGTTATCGGGGAGGGTATCCTAATGGGCAATTGAACTCGAGATTTTTGACGTAATCTATGTCCCCCGAACTGCAATCAAAGGCTAAGCAGTAACTGACTTTTTGCTAGAAACATAAACTACAGACTCTTTGGAAGAAAATGAACCTGGTTTATGGGTTGTGTTCGTAGACGAATCATCAAATGTCAACGGAGCAGGGATTGGTGTAGAGCTCGTGACACCAGATGGCACTAAAATCCAGCAGTCCGTTCGACTGGAATTTCCTGCCTCCAATAATGAAACCGAGTATGAAGCCCTTCTTTCAGGAATTCGGTTGGGCTGAAGCCTTCAAGTACAGAAAGCAGAGATTCGCAGTGATTCTCAGTTGGTCGTGCGGCAGTTAAATGGGGAGTATGAAACCCGAGAGCCGAAAATAGAAGCGTACAGGAATTTGGTTCTAAAGGAGGCCGAAGGGTTACATCAGTTAACCTTTGAACATATTCCTAGAAGGGATAATTTTATAGCAGATCGTTTAGCTAACCAGGCCTCCGCAGCCGAAGAAAGTATGACTCGCACTTTACCAATAAACTTCATCGTCCGATTAAACTTGGAGCCCCCTGAAGAAATAATGGTCATTCCATGGGAGCCAAGTTGGATGGACCCTATAACAGATTATTTGAGGACTGGTGCATTGCCTGAGTCAAAATCAGAAGCCCGGAAGATAAGAATGAAGGCAGCCATATATGCTCTATACAACGGCCAACTATACCGCAAGTCTTTCTCCGGGCCATACTTGAGATGTCTCATGCCCTCCGAAGCTTCGGCGGTCATGGAAGAGATTCATGCAGGAACCTATGACAATCATTATGGAGGAAGGTCTTTAGCCCACAAAGTTCTCACCCAGGGATATTTTCTGGCCCTATCTGTCAAGAGACGCTGAGGTCTATACCCGACACTGTAAGAAGTGCCAATTTCATAGGGATGCCATTCATCCACCTCCGAAGTTACTGAACCCAATAATTATCCCTCACCCCTTCGCCCGATGGGGGATGGATATTGTGGGTCCTCTCCCGCAGGCTATACGATTAACCACTTATGTTCTTCTGGCTACAGACTACTTTACCAAATGGGTGGAAGCCGAGGCATACCCCACCATCACAAGTAGCCATGTTATAAAGTTCATCTGGAGCCACATCATCTGTAGATTCGGTCTACCCCAGACTATAATGATGGATAATGGCACAAATCTTGATAACATGAGGGTTCAAGCATTCCTAGCAAAACATGGGATCAATCAGAATACTTCTTCCGTCGGCTATTCGCAGGGAAATGTCAGGCTGAAAAGACAAACAGAACCATTTTTGATACACTGAGGAAAAAGCTTGAAGACGCAAAAGGGGCATGGTTGGAGAAATTGCCCGAGGTGTTATGGTCCTATCGGACTACTCCAAGGCAACCAACGGGAGAGACCCCTTTCGCCATGGATTATGGGGTCGAAGCAGTTATCCCGACTGAGTTAAAAGTACCTACTTTAAGAAGTCAAGCCTGGGAAGAAGGTCCGAACAATCAACACCTAGCCCATGATTTGGACCTCTTATAATAAAGAAGGGAAGTTGTCGGGATAAGGTTGGCTGCCTATCAGCAATAAATTAGGGCACGTTTCAATCAGAAAGTCAAGATAAGAGAATTTCAGGTAGGAGATATGGTACTTAGAAAAAAATATTGGGAATGTTGGTAAGCTACGAGAGACATATGAAGGACCTTACACAATTGTTGAGGTCATCGGACGAGGAGCTTATCAAGTACGGAAGAATGAGACAGGCCGCATCGAGCGCAATTCTCAGAATGCCTATTGGCTGAAGATGTATTATCCATAGGTGTTTCTTTTTTCTTGATAAAACAATAAAGCTGTGTCTCATTTATGACACCTTCTACTGATTATAACAAAACATTTGTACCCAATGTTCGGCACTTCTGCTTCATGATTCTCAAGTTCATTTCAATAAAGATACATTCTATTTTTTGCAAATATTCCATGTTTAAATTAAAACTTTCCTAAGTGTTGAGTTCAAACATGATTTGAACTAACCAGAGAACAAAGACAAGCCTCAGGGGCCATATGCCCGAATGCTCAATTGTAAATTAAACTTTTCCTAAGTGTTGAGTTCAAACCTGATTTGAACTAACCAGAGGACAAAGACAAGCCTCAGGGGCCATATGCCCGAAGGCTCAATTTTAAATTAAAATTTTTCTAAGTGTTGAGTTCAAACCTAATTTGAACTAACCAGAGGATAAGAACAAGCCTCGGGAGCTAAATGCCCGAAGGTTTCATAATTAAAATTTCCTAAATGCTGAGTTTCAAAACTGGCCAGAGGAAGAAGAAAAAGTATCAGGGGCCATATGCTCGAAGACTGAATATTACATGAAAATAAGAACAGAATAAACACTAAAGGTGGGAAAAGTTCTTTTTCATTAATGAAGGAAGAAAATTACAAAAATACCCTTCCAAAAAGGGGTAAGTACAAATAAACTTAAAAACCTATTCTACTGATTAGGGGGATGATATTCCTCTCCCTTCAGAATGGCAGCAAACCGCTTCTCATTTTCGGAGGCATGAGGGTTTTTGTAAGGAGTAGACACTCTCATATGGGCATCGAATTCCTCAGTGATCTTAAATTCCCGAGCCGCCAGTGGAATATGCTCCATTTTGTGCCTCTCTCACCAGGCTTTGACCGTTCGGAGGTCGTAGATGGTGCAGTATCGGTTGTACATATCCAGACCTCCTAGGCGGCACACTTCCACTTTAGGCCGCTCAAGAGACGGAAGGTTCTTTAACTCTGCTTTTTCAGTTGCCATTTTCTGGTTAACTGCTTTCACTTCTTCAAGCTCAGCAGCCAAAGCTAGATTTTCAGCAATCAGAACCCGCTTCTCTGCCTCACCGGTCTCCAGAAGGTTCTTCTGCTCTGAGATAGTCTAACGAAGGCCATATGTCTCTTTGACCAAAGCGACCTGATGATCGTTGTTCTGCCTTATCTGGGTCTTCATATTTGTCATATCTTTGACATCAGACTCCACAACATTGCTGTAGGCCTGGACCCCATAAAGAAGCTGCACGAAAAGGAAATGATTAGTACATGAAGTGGTAGTAATAAATAAACTAAGTACAAAAAGAAGAGCAAATATGTACCTCCATGACCATTATGGAAGTCTTCTTCGCAAGATCAGTCCTGTAGATTTTTTATTGAGCAGCCCTATCGGCTGGAGTCCAAATCCCTTTTGCTATAGCCCGAAGAGCTTCTGGTTGGGTAAGGGTAAGATGGTCGGCACAGACCGGAGTTCCATCTGTAAGAGGGAACTTCGGTTCCCAAGGAACAGAAGAGTGAGAAGCCTCCTGAGCTTGGGGGGTTTCACTTGTAGAAGCATCAGTTGCTTGAGTTTTGGCCCTTTTATTGGCCACCCCACCGCTTGTACCGGATCGGGTCCTGTTAATTGGAGGATTTACTAGAGGAGGTTGAGGCGGGGATACCGGATTCTGAGCTGGCAGAGGTACTGGAGGCGTCGGAGGTGTTGTTAAGAGCGGTACAACATCAACCAGGGTGACCCATTCGGGAACTTGAGGGCATCTGGCGGAAATAGGTTTGTCAGGCAAGTCCATCCTGTCAACAGCAGTGCCCAAGTTAGAAATTGACTCCAGGTTTGCCGAAGTCAGCAGGTCAGTAGCAGATCGGGCTTTGCCCCAGATATGGGTTTTCAGGAGGCCTATACGTTGTTTTATGAAAGGCAGGGGGATGTCTGTATTCTTATAACCCATAAATTTATAGGCGTAATCCCCCTGATGAAGATCACAGTACTCGCAAAGGCAAGATGCCTTATGTAAAGGACGGTAGATGGGCAAACGAATGGCACCGAAAGTGTTTGGGATCGGGAATATGCAAAAAAATGGGTAAGCCCAATTACCACTCACAACTACCATTCTCTCTTTCCACCCCTTGTCGAACTTCTCTGTGTCAGTGCATATAGCCCGACCATGGAAGGGGAAGAGGTTGTTTCTGCCCTTACTTGCCCTAGCGTTTTGAAAAAAAGTAACAGAGCAGCAAATCGGCTAGGCCTAGGTTAAGTTCCAGATCCCTATTATATAAAAAGGGCATGGACAAGATCCTAAGGTTGTTCGGGTTAATTTGGAGAGGATGTAAGACTAGCATAAAGAAAACATAATGGAAGAAAGGGTGAATGGGGAACTTTAAAACCATAAGATGAACAGCTGATAGCAGAATGCTACCGGGAGCTAGTCTCTGACTCTTGGTAAAATCTTGGTAACCTGGGTAAGGGTCCACGTCAACATCCCCAAGAACTTGGGTTTCAGTCCGAAGATTTTTGACATCTACTTCAGGACAGACTCTTTTAAGTGGGGCCACTACGAATGGTTCGGAGGTCTTGGGGTCCACAGGTTCTTTGGGACCCCTTGAAATGGGTGTTCCCAGATTCGCTGATGAACCCGGAAGGTCGGGGTTTTGGGGAGTTGTTTTTGGGGCTCCTTGACGGGTAGACTGAGGGTTGTCGCTACTGGTAAGATCAGTACTAGTAGTAGATGACAAAATGATCTCTTCTACTGACCGGGTGTCGTCGCTATTAGACATGGCTTCAAGAAAGGTAGAAGAGACAGAAAGAGGGCAAAAATGAAAATTGAAAAGAGAAGAGTGTTATCTGACTTACTTAGGTAATGAAGAGGCGGGAAGGGCTTCGGGTTGAAGCTGATGTCTGTTCTAAATCAAAGTGCTTGAGACCGACAGTAAGGATTTCAGGAATTAGAGAGAGACGTGTTTTCAGAGATGGAAGTTGAGAGCAGAGAGTAGTTGTAAATGAGGAATGAAGAAATGAAGTAACTTTGAGGGGGTTTTTATAGAAAGAGAAAATGATGCAAAAGGACTGCACGAAGCCCGAAGGTCTCGCAACCCACGATGAGCCGTTATGGTGCAAGATTTGAGGAGGTAATGACCCCTTATTATGAAATGTCATTAATGCCTAATAATGGCATGACAACTCATTGCTTTCATTCCCCATAAAAGCTATTAAATATATATATACACATATGTATTTGCAATTATTCGGTCATGGGCTTTAAAAGAGAATCTCAAGCCCATAACCTCAGGAGCCTGTATAATAGTCAAAAAAATGCATGACCCAACCAGGATGGGCCACAAGACAGATGAGTCGTTGATAGATGGACTGAAGACTGATGGGCCGATGATAGATGGGCCGAAGACGGATGAACCGAATAATAAATTGGCCCATGTAATTCTCTAGAATATGAGTGATCCATAAGTCAGAGAGTTGTCCTGCTTATGGAATAAAAAGTCCAAAAAAGGGTAGAGTTTATCAAATTTTAAAAGATTGATAAACTTGGGTAAATGGGCATGACCCATTTACGAGAATTGTGTATAAATACAAGACCAAATATTGAATAAAAGATCAAATTTTTTTACTCCAATTATTATTATATATTTTTCTGCATCTACATAAAGCAAAACAATTGAAACAACAGTCCGCATGTACATAAGACCTCCCGCCCGTTGAAAGTAAAGGAATTGCCTGAACAAAAATCTTCAACCCATTACAAGAACGTTCAATATAAATTTTAACCCAGTTTTGATGGGCTCATTTTTGACCCAGTACAAATACAACCCAACCCACTTTTTTGCCCACCTCTAAATGTGACTTGGTTATCTATGAATATTAAATATTAATGGTTGATGAAGCAGTCAAGTGGCACAAACCCAAATGACCCGATAATGGATTCTGCTCATGGTGTATGACAATACTTCTCTAGTGTCACGAGTCCTGACAAATATCTATGCATGTAGTCATATATATGCCAATGGCTTTTGTGAATCGAGAAAATGTGTGGTGTCTGAGAGGATATGGTATTGGCTCAACTCCATGCCTGATTTAGATTGGGTAATGGGGTAATTTACAACTAGAAATTCTATACAACCAAGACAAAACTCTAAATGAGGAAGAGACCATTTATATATATAATATCGCTAATTAATTATAATTATCTATACATTAATTTATCGTGTCAGCTCTTTTCACTGTTGTTAATACTTTATTTTCTCTATCAATTTCTTTCCTTTAAAAAAATGTAGTTGAATATGGAACACAAATGTTGGTGGGTGAAAAGAAACTTTTGCATCACCCAAGTGGATGATAAAATGGATGAATGACACCAAACATTCCTATAATTTCAAAAATTTATAGAAAATTTTCCTCTAGTTTATTTTGTATAGATAACCTCATTATTATTTCAAAAAAAGTGTACTTTGACCTCCTATAACACTGTTTCGTTTACTTTTTATTTAGAATTTAGTCACGTGACTGGCGCAAAACACCCATTTGATTTCATAAATGTGCAGAAAACCCCATCTCAGTCATTGAAAAAAGGTTTGGAGAGGGTTATTTGTACTTTTTGCAAAGTGTAGGGATGTTTAAAAACCAATAAAGGAGTTTTCTGCAAGTTTCTGAAATCATATAGATGTACGTCATTCACCCATTTTAAAATTAATCAAAGAGTAGTAAAAACCAAAATTTTCCTTTTAGTTAATACATGTAATTAAGGATGCTAAA
The DNA here is from genome assembly GCA_963922005.1 of Cornus suecica. NCBI lineage: Eukaryota > Viridiplantae > Streptophyta > Magnoliopsida > Cornales > Cornaceae > Cornus > Cornus suecica. The sequence continues at coordinate 107,631,556 of OY998238.1, forward strand.
TAAAAAAAATAAAAAAAAATTTAACGAATCACATAATAAATAATTTATTTTTAAAGAATACAGTTATTTACAAATCCAAAATGCCCTGTAGCCCCAAAACCGTCTAGGTTCTTCCTTGGAAAATTCCATACTTGGTGTTAAATGTTGTAATGGTTGAAATATTTGGCCCAATTATAGGTGGGCCACTGGACTGATGGGCCGACGACGAATGGGCCGAGGACCGATGGGCCGACGACGGATGGGCCAAAGACCGATGGGCCGGAAGACAAACAGGCTGAAAACAAGTGGGCCGAAAATAACAATGGGCCCATGGAAAATTCTAGAAGCTAAAGTGTGGTCCACAAGACAAGAAATAACCCAATTATAGTATATAGAGTCCAAAAAAGGTTAGGGTTTATCAAATCCCTTGATTTAAGGGATTGATAAACCTGGGTACATGGGCTTGACCCATTGGTCACAATTTGTATAAATGGAGGACTTTGATTAATGAAAAGGGGACTTCCAACAAAATTTCTATTGTGTAATTTTTCTGCACTTACACAATTGGCGCCGTCTGTGGGACAACCTATTATTGAAATCCTTTTTCAATAAGTTTCTCACCCTCTGCAAAAAAGCTAAGATTAGTACCAACAATGGCGATCACACGTTCACAACATACCGATTTACCTCCAAACGGAGGCCAACAACCAGAAGATCCGATCAGACGAGCCCTAGAGGAGAGGACTGCCGAGTTAGAAAGGCAGAACGCTGAATTGGCGGCAAAATTGGCTCAACTACAGAATCCACAGGAGACCCATGACGACGAGCAGTCCGCACAGCACGAACGGTTTGTTGGCCGCCAGGCACACATGGATGACCTACCCGCTAGAGCCCACAACGATCGTGAAGAACAGGCAGAGTCATCCCTACAGGTCCTTGGGGCGCATAATCCGGAGGAGGTCCTGACCATGAAAAAACTAGAGGAAATCATGTCCAGATTCCAGCGGGATGTGCTTAGGGACCTGAAGGTACAAACCCCTATCGATCTGGCATCCGAGGCATCCATAGACGCCGTTCAGACACCATTCACCGTCTCGATCACCAGCGTGCCCTACCCGGAAAGGTTCAGGTTACCGAAGTTCACCCCGTTCGATGGTACAAAAGATCCAACCGAACACATCTATCACGTCCATACCAAGATGAATGTTTACAACGAAAACGAGGCCTTACTCTGCAAAGTTTTCCCCACCAGCCTGACCGAAGCAGCCCTCATGTGGTTCAGAAAGCAACCGACTCGATCGATCGGTAGTTGGCTCAGACTCTGCGAGTTATTTATCGCACAGTACTTTGGCAATAAAAGGCAGAAGAAGACTATCTCCAGTATGTTCACCATGATCCAAGAAAAGGGCGAATCCCTGAAAAGTTTTGTCTCAAGGTTCAATGTGGAGATGTCTTCAATTGACAACTGCGATCAACATTCAGCCGTTGAAGCCTTCAGAATGGCCCTGATACCTGGAACAAAGTTCCATCAGTCCCTAGTCAAGAGGCCGCCAGCCGATATTGGAGAGCTCAACTCTGGGGCACATGGACACCTCCGAATAGAGGAGGAGTTGGCGATACGACAAAGAAGGACCGCCTTTGCAACAGTAGAGGCCAGAGCGTCCGAACCATCCAGGGTAAAGGATCGGGCACCAGACCGGAAAAGACCGAGCGCACCTCCTGCTCCTTCCCCAGCCCCAATGAAACGACCAAGGTTTGAGGAGAAGGTCACCCCCTTAAAAGTGACCTTGGCAAAGCTGTACCACGAAACAAAGGGCAAAGGAATCTACCGGTCGCCACCTCCCATCAGACAGCCGATGGACCAAAGGGATATGTCAAGGCACTGCGCCTTCCATGGCGAGTACGGGCACCACGCTAATGAGTGCAGAAGCCTCAGAAGACAGGTGGAAGCCATGATTGCAAAAGGAGAATTGACCGAGTATGTTGCCAAGGAAGGAGCCCGACCAGATCAAGCAACGCATGCCCCTACCAGGGGGGCTATGGGACAACCCGTACGGGTCATTCACATGGTCCATGAAGGGCCCAGTCGGTCAGAAGCGGAAGAAGCTCGTAGATCACAGATGCGGCAAGCCCAGAAGTTACGAAGGGTTGGAGAAGTCTCCAAGTTTCAAAGCCCGAGAGAGGATGCCCGGATTACTTTCACCTCTGCGGATATGCAGAATATTCAGACACCTCATGACGACCCCCTGGTCATCTCCCTCATGGTCTCCAACTGCCTGATCAAGAGGGTAATGGTCGATCCAGGAAGCAGTGCCAACATTATCACCAAATGGGCCTTTGAGAAACTGGAGATCAACCCCCAAGAAATAGTCCCATCCAGAAGCCCGATAGCAGGATTCGATGGAAAGAGAGTGGAACCAGTGGGGGAAATCCAACTGCCAGTAACGGCAGCGAGGCGCACACTCCGAGAGACTTTCGTGGTGGTGGATGTCAAACCTTCCTATAATCTCCTCATGGGAAGGGGATGGATCCATCGTATGAACGGAGTCCCTTCTACCATGCATCAGGTCATGCGGTGTATTGATCCGAACGGAGTTGACGTAATCGATATCAGGGGCGATCAGGTAGCGGCAAAGGAGTGTTATGCAGTCACTATGAGAAGTCTAAAAAGGAGAACGGAACCAGAACAAAAGTCGCAGTCCAAGACAGTACTTGATGCCAAATAGCAATTACAGAAGGGCGGTTCGGGATCACCGATAGCAGTTGAACCACTACTGGAAGTTCAAATTTGTCACGATCGCCCTGAAAGGTTTACCTATGTTGGTTCAGGCCTTAATCCACAAGAAAAAGAGGAAATGGAATCCCTTCTCCGATCCAATGCTGACATATTTGCGTGGAGCCATATGGACATGACCGGTATTGATCCATCAGTTGCCCTACATTCTCTTAATGTGGATCCCGGCGCAAAGCCCGTTAGACAGAAACAAAGACGAATGGGTGCCCATCGAAACCAGATCATAGCCGAAGAAGTTGATCGACTTCTGCAAGCAGGATTCATAAAAGAGGTCCAGTATCCTTCCTGGTTGGCAAACGTGGTGGTGGTCCAGAAGAAGAACGGTAAGTGGAGGGTATGTATCGACTTCACTGATCTGAACAAAGCATGCCCAAAAGACTGTTTCCCTTTACCAAAGATCGACCAGATGGTAGATGCCACCGCAGGATTCGAACGCTTGAGCTTTCTGGATGCATACTCTGGCTATAACCAGATCCGAATGGCTCCGGAGGACCAGGAAAAGACTGCCTTCATCACTGAGTCAGGTACATTTTGTTATACAGTTATGCCTTTCGGACTAAAGAATGCAGGTGCTACCTATCAGAGGTTGGTCAGAAGGGTGTTCCAAGGGATGATGGGATCCACCATCGAAGCCTACATCGATGACACGGTGGTCAAAAGCAAGGAGAAAGGAGACCATCTAGCCGATCTGCAGCAGGTATTCAACACCCTCCGGAAGCATAATATGAAGCTCAATCCGGCCAAATGTTCTTTCGGAGTATCCTCAGGCCAGTTTTTGGGGCACATAGTTGACCGGACGGGAATACAGGCTAGCCCTGCACAAGTCAAAGCTCTCATAGAGACTGCTGAGCCAAAGTCCTGGAAAGAAATCCAGGTGCTAACCGGAAGAATAGCGGCCCTCAGTCGTTTCATCTCTCAGTTAACCGATCGGTGTAGGCCATTCTTTCAAGCAATAAGAGCGGCACGAGGAGAAGTCTGGGGGCCCGAGCAAGCGGAGGCCCTGCACAAACTCAAAAGTTACATGACGAAGCCCCCAATCCTGGCAACCCCTGAAGCCGATGAGCCGTTGCACCTATATCTGGCCGTTTCAGTAACATCTACCAGCGCCGCTCTGGTCAAGGAGGGCAAAGGGTACCAGACACCGGTCTTCTACACCAGCAAATCCCTTGCTGAGGCAGAAACCCGTTATTCAAAGCAGGAGAAACTGGTACTATCACTGATCAATGCTAAGCGACGTCTCCGGCATTATTTCGAAGCGCACCCGATCATAGTTCCCACTGTAACACCGATAAGATCCATAATGGCGAAGCCTGAGTTATCTGGGAGAATCTCAAAATGGGCAATTGAACTAGGGATTTTTGACATAACCTACGTTCCCCGAACGGCCATCAAAGGACAAGCAGTAGCTGACTTCCTGTTAGAAACAGAAACTACTGACTCCACAGAGGAAGGTGAGCTTGGACTATGGGTCATATTCGTAGACGGATCGTCCAACATCAACGGAGCAGGGATCGGGATAGTACTCGTAACACCGGATGATACTAAAATCCAACAATCCGTTAGACTGGAATTTCCAGCCTCAAACAACGAAGCAGAATATGAGGCCCTCCTTGCAGGAATTCGGTTGGCCCGAAGCCTTCAAGTCCAAAAGGCAGTAGTACGAAGTGATTCCCAGCTAGTCGTACGACAGTTAAATGGGGAGTACGAAACCCGAGAGCCAAAAATGGAAGCATACAAGACTCTGGTTCTAAAGGAGGCTGAAGAGTTCCAGCAAATAAACTTTGAACAGATTCTCAGAGGAGATAACTCTGTAGCAGATCATCTGGCTAACTAAGCCTCCGCAGCAGGAGAAAGTATGACTCGCACTGTACCGATAGACTTTGTCGTCCGATCTAGCTTGGAACCCCCCGAAGAAGTAATGGTTATCCCGTGGGAACCAAGTTGGATGGATCCGATAGTGGATTATCTGAGATTTGGCACACTGCCTGAGTCAAAATCAGAAGCCCGGAAGATTAGAATAAAAGCAGCCAGATATGCCCTATACAACGGCCAACTATATCGAAAGTCTTTTTCCGGACCATATTTGAGATGCCTCACCCCATCAGAGGCATCGGCAGTCATGGAGGAGATTCATGCTGGAGCTTGTGGCAATCATTCTGGAGGAAGGTCCCTAGCTCATAAAGTCCTCACCCAGGGGTACTTCTGGCCCTACCTGGCAAGAGACGCTGAAATTTATGTCAGACATTGCAAAAAATGCCAGTTTCATGGAGATGCCATTCATCCACCGCCCGAGTTCTTAAACCCAACTATTGTCCCTCACCCTTTTGCCCGATGGGGAATGGACATAGTGGGGCCCCTTCCTCAGGCAATACGATGTACAACGCATGTTCTCCTGGCTACCGATTATTTTACCAAATGGGTGGAAGCGGAGGCATATCCCACCATAACAGGCAGCCATGTCATAAAATTCATCTGGAGCCACATCATCTATAGATTCGGCCTACCCCGAACCATAATGATGGATAATGGCACCAACCTGGACAACAGAAGGGTTCAAGCATTCTTAGCAAAGCATGGGATCAATCAGAACACTTCTTCCGTCGGCTACCCGCAGGAAAATGGGCAAGCCGAAAGGACAAATAGAACAATTTTTGACACATTGAGGAAAAAACTTGAAGACGCAAAAGGGGCATGGCTAGAGAAATTGCCTGAGGTATTGTGGTCCTATCGGACTACTCCAAGACAGCCAACCGGGGAAACCCCTTTCGCCATGGCTTATGGGGCTGAAGCAGTTATCCCGACCGAGCTAAGGGTACCTACTTTAAGGAGTCAAGCATGGGAAGAAGGACCGAACAATCAACATTTAGCCCATGATCTGGACCTCCTAGAGGAAAGAAGGGAAGCTGCTGGGATAAGACTAGCTGCCTATCAGCAGCAGGTAAGAGCACGATTCAATCAGAAAGTCAAAAGGAGAGAATTCCAAGTAGGCGACATGGTGCTCAGAAGGAAGATTGGGATTGTAGGCAAATTACGAGAGACATGGGAAGGACCTTACACAGTGGTTGAGGTTATCGGACGTGGTGCTTATCGGGTTCGGAAGAACGAAACAGGCCGCCTCGAGTCCAACTCTCAGAATGCCTATCGGTTAAAGAGGTATTATCCTTAGATAGTTGCTTTTCTTGTTAAGAAAATAAAACTGTGTCTTTCTATGACACCATTGTTACGAAGCATCTGTGCCCGATATTGGTACCTCTGCTTCATGATTTTCAAGTTCATCTCAATAAAGATAAGTTCCATTTTTATGCAAGGCTCTTGGATTATAAAATTTCCTAAGTGTTTGTGTTCGAACCTGATTCGAACAAACCAGAGGATGAAATCAAGCCTCAGGGGCCAAATGCCCGAAGGCTTCACAATTTGCTAAAATTTCCTAAGTGTTTGTGTTCGAACCTGATTCGAACAAACCAGAGGATGAAATCAAGCCTCAGGGGCCAAATGCCCGAAGGCTTCACAATTTGCTAAAATTTCCTAAGTGTTTGTGTTCGAACCTGATTCGAACAAACCAGAGGATGAAATCAAGCCTCAGGGGCCAAATGCCCGAAGGCTTCACAATTTGCTAAAATTTCCTAAGTGTTTGTGTTCGAACCTGATTCGAACAAACCAGAGGATGAAATCAAGCCTCAGGGGCCAAATGCCCGAAGGCTTCACAATTTGCTAAAATTTCCTAAGTGTTTGAGTTCAAACCTGATTTGAACAAACCAGAGGATAAAATCAAGCCTCAGGGGCCAAATGCCCGAAAGGCTTCACGATTTGCTAAAATTTCCCATGTATTTGAATTCAAATCTGATTTGAACTAATCAGCGGATATAATCGAGTCTCAGGGGCTCATTGCCCGAAGGCTTTGTGACTCCCTGAAATTTCCTAAATGTGTGAAGTTAAAATAAATAATAAATAGCCTCAGGGGCCATATGTCCGAAGGCTCAATTTAAGACAAGTACGAAACGATAAAAACCCACACAAAGGACGAATAATTACTGGAAAAAAGGGATAAAAGTTCTTGTTCATTAAAAATAAAGGAAGTTACAAGAAATTAGCCCATTGGGGGAAACAAGAACATATAAAGTCCTAGCTACTGTTCGGGAGGATGGTATTCTTTCCCCTTCAGGATGGCAGCAAAACGCTCCTCGTTCTCAGAGGCAGGAGGGTTTTCATAAGGAAAGGGTATTCCCATATGGGCATCGAATGCCTCTGCGGTCTTGAATTCCCTAGATTCCAGAGGGATATGCTCCATTTCATGCCTACATCTCCAGGCCCTGACCGCTCGGAGGTCACAGATGACACTGTATCTTTTGAACATGTCAAGCCCTCCCAGACGGCACACCTCAACCTTTTCCCGCTCCAGGGAAAGAAGCCTTTCTGATTCTGCCAAGAGTTTATCAGATTCAGCTTTTTCAGCTGCCATCTGCCTAGCAACCTCTTTCGCTTTTTCCAGCTCGGCAGCCAGAACCAGCTTTTCGGCAATCAGGGTTTGTTTTTCCGCCTCACCGGTTTCCAGAAGAGTCTTCTGCTCAGAAACGGTCTGGCGAAGACCATCCGCCTCCCTGACCAAAGAAACCCGGTGGATCTCATTCTGTTTTATTTGAGCCTTCATACCGGCCATCTCTCTGACATCAGTCTCAAGGAGGCTGTTGTAGGCCTGAACGCCGTAGAGAAGCTGCGCAACAAAGATTGGATTATTATACAAATAACGGTCAACAAACGAAATAGAAAACACAAACTGATGATTGAAGTCTTTTACCTCCATAACCATTATCGAAGTCTTCTTAGCCAGATCAGTCCTGGTGATTTTTGATTGAGCCGCCCTATCAACTGGTGTCCAGATACCTTTGGCCATAGCCCGAAGAGCTTCCGGATGGTTAAAGGTGATTTGATCAGCACAAACCGGAGTTCCATCTGGCAGCAGAAACTTAGGCTCCCAAGGGATCAGAGCTTGGGATGATTTAGGGGCAGCAGGAGCCTTGCTTGAAGAAACATTCTCGGCTTGTGCCCTTGTCCTTTTAGTACCCACTCCACCAGTTGTACTGGATCGGGTCCTCACAGTCGGAGCATTGACAGGAGGCGGAGGAGGAACCGATGGGTTCTGCGCTAGTGGTGCTGGCGGACTCCGAACAGGAGGAGGCACCGAAGTCGAAGGCGGTGCTGTTGACAACGGCACAACATCAACAGGCATAATCCCTTCGGGAACTTGAGGGATTCTGGCGGACATAGGTTTGTCAGGCAGGTCCATCCTGTCAACACCAGCGCCCAAGTTAGAGATCGATCCAAGATTGTCCATGGTCAGCAGGTCAGTAGCCGATCGGGTCTTGCCCCAGACATGGGTTTTCAAGAGACCTATCCGCTGTTTTATAAAGGTAAGGGGAAGATCCTTGTCCTCGTAACCTAGAAATTTGAAGGCATAGTTCCCCCGGTGAAGGTCACAATGGTCACAGAGGCAAGAAGCCTTATGAAGGGGGCGGTAGATAGGCAGGCGAATGGGACCGAACTTATTGGGGATCGGGAAAATACGAGAAAAAGGGTATGACCAATTGCCACTCACTACTACCATTCGTTCCTTCCATCCCTTGTCCGATTTTTCAATATCGGTACAGATGTTGCGGCCGTGAAAGGGGAAAAGGTTGTATCTACCTCTACTCGCTCTGGCATTTTGGAAAAAATAGCAAAGGAGGAGGTCGGCCAGCCCTAAGTTCAGATCCATATCCCTATTGTACAACAGTAGCATGGATATGATCCTAATGCTGTTCGGGTTCAGTTGAAGAGGGTGCAACCCAAGCATGAAAAATACATAGTGAAAAAAGGGATGAAGAGGAAACATTAGAACCCTAAGATGAGAGGCCGACAGCAGAATGCTACCGGGGGCTAGGCCCTGGCTCTGGGTAAAGTCTAGGTAACCAGGATAGGGGGACACATCAACGTCCTGGGGAACATGGGTCTCAGCCCGAAGGTGTTTGACGTCCACTTCAGGTCGGGTCCTCTTAAGTAGGGCCACTACGAAAGGTTCAGAAGGTTTGGATTTCGCAGGACCGGTCGCTGAGGAACCCGGAAGGTTAGTACTTTCGAGAGTGGTCTTTCCGGTTCCTTTAGAAACAGGCTGAGGAGTGTCACTGCTTGTAGAATCGGTACCTGAGGCAGAAGGTAAAACTACTTCCTCTACCGACCGGGTATCATCACTATCGGACATAATGTTAAGAAATGTAGAAGAGACAGAAGGGGGTAAAGGTGATAAATTAAAGAAAGAAGAAAGACCGATCGACTTACTTAATTGACGAAGGAAGAGTTACGAAAGCTCTGAGTAACAGCAGGTTTCTATGGTATCTGAGATGAGCGACGGAATGAACGGCGGCAATGACAAAGAAACGAATCCCAGTAATGAAGAACTAAAGAAGGCAGAGACAAGAATATAGAGTTACAAAGTATGGAAATGTGATGAGAAGTGAAGAATATGGGGGTTTTTATAGAAGGAGAGAAGGAAGCCAAAAAGGCTGCACGAAGTCCGAAAGGCACGCCAAAGCCGTCATGGTGCGAGATTTAAGGGAGAAATGACCTCACGTTTTGGGCACACCATTAAATAGGCAATGATGACATGCCAACTCATTACCTTCATTTCCCATAAAAGCTATAATTATATATATACATAGGTATTTACATTTATTAGGTCATGGGCTTTAAAAATAATGTCAAGCCCATAACCTCAGGGGCCTGTGTAATGGTTGAAATATTTGGCCCAATTATAGGTGGGCCACTGGACTGATGGGCCGACGACGAATGGGCCCAGGACCGATGGGCCAACGACGGATGGGCCAAAGACCGATGGGCCGGAAGACAAACAGGCTGAAAACAAGTGGGCCGAAAATAACAATGGGCCCATGGAAAATTCTAGAAGCTAAAGTGTGGTCCACAAGACAAGAAGTAACCCAATTATAGTATATAGAGTCCAAAAAAGGTTAGGGTTTATCAAATCCCTTGATTTAAGAGATTGATAAACCTGGGTACATGGACTTGACCCATTGGTCACAATTTGTATAAATGGAGGACTTTGATTAATGAAAAGGGGACTTCCAACAAAATTTCTATTGTGTAATTTTTCTGCACTTACAAATGTCAATTGTCAAATGAGGCAGCAAAATAGTGGTCGTAAAACGCAAAAACAAGAAAATGTCTGTATTTGGGCCCCCAGATTGTGATATATCGTCCAATAAATAACCCAAAATATTTAGCTTAATTTTAGGGAATACCTCTTCTAAGATTTGACAATATTACACGTGAACCTTTTAATTTTTAAATATATCAGTTACCTCCCTTAGAGATGTAAAATTACAAAATTATCCTCAATAAATTCCAGACTATTGAATTTTCACATTGCCCCCACCCTAATGGGTAAATTACAGTCTCACCCCCTAAAATTCTAAAAAATATTTAAAATTTTAAAAAATATATAATTTAAATATATATATATATATAATTCAAATATATATATAAAATTGAAAAAAATATATAAATTTTGAAAAAATATATAAAAAATTGAAAAAAAATATAAATTTTGAAATATATATAAAATTAGAAATAAATAAATAAAATTAGAAAACATATATAAAATTCGAAATATATATATAAAATTCCAAACAAATATATAAATTCCGAAAAACATATATAAATTTTGAAATATATATCTAATTCAAAATAAATATATAAAATTTGAAAAAGATATATAAATTTTGAAATATATATATAATTTGAAATAAATATATAAATTCAAAATATATATTTAAAATTAAAAAATATATATAAAATTCAAAAAAAAATATATAAATTCAAAATGGGTTAATTTGCAAATTCAAACATACATATATTTGAAGAGACTACATTACATGAATGTGTTCCAATGTTTGTTATGCAGAGGGTGAAAAGTCTATCAATTCCTAAGCATTTCTTTTTCTAATAGATCTGATGGGTTCTGGTAACTATAATGCAGTTTTTTGCTTGGAAGATTGAACCATCAAAATTTCAAATTATAAATATATTTTTCTAAATTTTATATGCTTTACGAAATTTATATATATATTTCAAATATATATATTTCGAATTTTATATATTTGTTTCGAATTTTATATATATATTTTGAAATTTATATATGTTTTTCAAAATTTATACATTTTTTCAGAATTTTATATATTTTTTCTGAATTTTGTTTATTTTTTTCTTATTTTATATATATTTTTTCTAATTTTATATATTTATTTCAAATTTTATATATGTTTTTCGAAATTTATATATGTTTTTGATTTTTATATTTTTTTTCAAAATTTATATATATTTTCCAAATTTTATATATATTTTAAAATTTTAAATATTTTTTCAAAATTTAAGGGTGAAATTGTAATTTATCCATTGAGGTGGGGGCAATGTGAAATTCAATAATTTAAGGGATGAAATTGTAATATGAATTTGAGGGGTATTTAGGGTACTTTATCCTTTGACCGCGTTGACTTTGGTTGGAGGGGGTGAAAATGATAGAAAAAGTTAACTTTGAGGGAGATAACTGATATATTTGAAAACTAAAAAATATCACATGCAATATGATCAAAATTCAAGGGAGGTAAGTGATATTTTCCCTAATTTTAATTGATAACAGTATTATATATATAATTATATATATATATACACATAGGTAGTCTATCGTTCACTGTACTCTTTACGTGGGACGAAGTCATTTCTTTGTCGTTGTCAAAGGTGATTTTGTTGATTCAATCCTCCATTGATACCATACTGTTGCTAATCTGTAAGTGACTACATAATTACTCTGTTAAAAATGAACTCAATCCTATAGGGGTTTCCGAACGGTCTCGACCTCGATCACTTCCAACTTGATAACATATATCCATGTTATCTATTTCTCTATGTTTTATTTGATGACTGGATTGCTTGCTTAAATGATCATTTCAATGTTTGGAAGTTTAGTTTCCTAGATTGATGTTGTTAACGGAGGATTTGCAGGTCTAGGTCTAGTGTTTATGCATAATAATAATATATATATATATATAGCTATGTTTGGGAACACCAAATCTACAACTTGGATTTGGAATGAACTAATTTTCACCAATTAAAAGTCCAAGGCCCAGATCGGTGTTCTCAAATGCAAGCTTTATGTATCTCTACATGTAATTTGTACAAGGTAGTAATCCAAAAGTTATTTATTTAATTTTCTATGTAAAAAGGTATTAGATTGGATTTTTCTTCTGTAGCTAAATATATATATCAAAGATCCTTATTAGGGCAATTATTTGATTGCAGTGATTATATAACTAATGGCGGAAGAGAAGTGTGGAATTGCCAAGGATGTTACGGAAGTAAGTTTGCATATTTGGGTGCTGATTGTTCTTACTTTGATATTTTATTTTTAAAATTTTCATAGTTATTTGAGTATGTATTCACATCCTCGTTAATCTGTAATGCAGTTAATTGGCAAGACCCCATTGGTATATCTGAATAATATTGTGGAAGGTTGTGTGGCAAAGATTGCGGCGAAACTTGAAATGATGGAGCCTTGTTCTAGTGTCAAAGACAGGTAATTCCTTGGTTGATCATATAAAAGGGCCATTTTCTGATGAGGGGATGTTGGTAGTTCTAGATAACATCTAACCTTTGATATCTGCTCTTCTCATACTCAAAGCTCTCCCATGTTTTTTCACTATTGCACCAAGGAATTCCAACTCTTTATTTTGCTCTCCATTTCTAGAGCTATAGTTGCAATTAGCCTATGCGTTTGATTTCAAACATAAGATTTTGAAGTATTGTTGCTTCATGTGCAGGATTGGTTATAGTATGATTGCTGATGCTGAGGCGAGAGGCCTTATCAAGCCGGGGGAGGTTGGTTATCAGTGATGTTGTTAAAAAGTGTTTGGTAGCCAACTAGAATTTCAGATTTGATGGATTACAAATTACAGTAAAATTGAGTCATATTTATTACCAAGGTTCAACGGACATGCTCACAACCAAAAATTAGTGATGCCTCGGTGATCCTTCACATGTTAGTTCATTCCTTTAGATGGGTCAGGGCTTAAAATGAATGTGACTTTATTTTGACTATTGTTCATGCCAGTAGAATGAAAACTGGAGTTGTTCTCTGTTTCCCGTGTTTCCAATGTTACGACTCTGGTTATAATTTCAAGCTTTGAAGCAACAAATACTTATCTGTTTGAACTTTTTAGCTGACAAAATATTGAACCTGACTATCTTTTCTTTATTGTTGTTGAAGAGTGTCCTTATTGAACCTACAAGCGGAAACACTGGCATAGGTTTAGCCTTCATGGCTGCAGCTAAGCATTACAGGCTTATTATAACCATGCCTGCTTCAATGAGTCTGGAGAGAAGAATTATTCTTCGAGCTTTTGGTGCTGAGTTGGTGCTCACAGATCCTGCTAAGGGAATGAAAGGTGCTGTCCAGAAGGCTGAAGAGATATTGGCCAAGACTCCCAATGCCTACTTACTTCAGCAGTTTGAAAACCCAGCCAATCCAAAGGTATTGACTTCAAATTAATATTTTTGAGTTATTGCTGGTCGGGAGAACATGGCCAAATAGGATTCATGTTACCAATCCATCCCAAGCAGTTGGATAAGGCTTCATTTCTTGTTGTCTATTGCTGGTTGGAAGCACTGAAGTTAAATATTGCTGGGGTAGTGTAGGTACATTATGAAACCACTGGACCAGAGATTTGGAAAGGCTCAAATGGGAAAGTTGATGCTTTTGTTTCCGGGATCGGTACAGGAGGTACAATAACTGGTGTTGGCAAATTCCTTAAAGAGCAGAATCCTGACATAAAGGTTAGCTTGACCTGCTAATACATACAGAATTCTGAGTGATTTCCCCCCTGTATGCCTATGCTTGTCTCCGCTTATTTAACTTTGACGCTAAATTTTCACTTTTGTTTTCTTACTTGCTTTATTCTTCTTCTTTATGTAGCTTTATGGTATTGAACCCGTTGAAAGTCCTGTTCTATCTGGAGGAAAACCTGGTGAGATATATTAGATGCCTTTGCACATGCTTTAGGAACTGTATTCTCTGGCTTTTGCTTTTACTCTCTGTCTCCCTCTCCCTCTCCCTCTCAGCTTGATGTCATCTAATTATACAATTCTTGTAGTCATTTACCTGAGAGCAAAATTTGAAGTTTCCTGACTTTTACGCGTATATTTTTTAGTGTGGGATTGAACATTTTGTGATATGCGGCTTGGGTTATTGTACTGTATTAGGGTGATGCCCTCCTAGAAAATATGGAAAACCTTGTCGGGTTAATGTTCTAGTATTCTTCCTGGACCACATTAAAAGAAAAAAAGAAAAAATTGTGTCAGAAGTTCGTTTTGCTTCCTTTTCTACTTACTTTCTACCACCAAGATGCCTGCCTCTGTTGAGTTTGTTTGCAATAAAATTTCCCTTTTTGGTGCCGACCTTTTTGTTGAATATTGGCTCCTGACATAAGATATTGATGGCTGCCGTGTTGTATGCTTGTTAACGGAAAATTTGGTCACTTAGTTTAAGATCACTCTAGTTTGAGGAAAAGGCCATTTGGTTATAATTATTTCTGAAGAAGTGTGTTCTGCATTGCTGCTACAAGGTCTATAATAACTAGGTCATCTCTTGGTTTAACACAAGCTTCCAAACAATATATTTGTTCAGTTTAACTTAATTTATGAGTTTCTCCATCTGTGTGGACTAAAGCTAATAATTAAACTAAAATCTTTTGGTGTAGGTCATTTACCATACTTATCACGTGAAAAAAAAAAATCTTGTTATGGATAACTATTACAAGTATCAAAACCCAATGACCTGTTATGGATTCTGTTCATGGTGTATGCCAATACTTGTTACACCCTCCCAACAAATATCAAACGATGTAATCACTTGCTAATGACTATTTATTTATTTACTGTTATTTTTATACGTTTGGATATTCCTCCAGGCTTCACTTTCTAAACCAGCTATAACTACTCTGTGCTCATTATGTCATGCAAGATTCTGTTACAGAAAAAGTATTGAATACTTGTAATTTAATCTTAGAGAAACCAAAGGCATCAAATACAAACCTCAATCTGTTTTTGGTCTATTCATGTTTATCCAGAATTTCTATTTTGTTTTGGCATTTTAGCATGACAATCAACAATTTTCTGATGTCTAAGGTCCGCATAAGATCCAAGGAATTGGAGCTGGTTTTGTCCCTGGGGTTTTGGAAGTCAGCATTGTTGATGAAGTTATTCAAGTAAGATTCAAGAGTGTATAATTCCACTTTAGTTTTGCATCAAATTACGTGATCTTATCATAAAATTACTGCACATCTTTATCATATTGACTCATTCTTTGGTTCTTACTTGTGTTGGAAGAGGGGGCCGGCATCATATGTTTTGCATCAAATTACGTGATCTTATCATAAAATTACTGCACATCTTTATCATATTGACTCATTCTTTGGTTCTTACTTGTGTTGGAAGAGGGGGCCGGCATCATATGTTTATTTCCAAATTAAGGGCTTTAGTTTTTGTTACTATCTGATGTTTTGTGATTTTCCAGATATCAAGTGATGAAGCCATAGAAACTGCCAAACTTCTTGCACTGAAAGAAGGATTGCTTGTAAGTTCAAACTGTTATAAAACTTGGCTCAGAGTTTGCGTCATTCGTATAGCAGGTGTTAGGGGGCTTTCTTCTTCTCCTCAGCATTGACTGTGGGAACATCTGTTGCAGGTAGGAATATCATCAGGTGCAGCTGCTGCAGCTGCAATTAAGATCGCAAAGAGACCCGAGAATGCAGGAAAACTTATTGTTGTAAGTTCTTTAATTTCATTTGAAATTGTGTTAGTAGACTAATATCGATGACCAAATAATAAAGTGTGATTGCTGAATGAATCAGTAGGGGAAAAAACAGATTGACCAATGATTTTGATTGGGACAGGGCCTTTGATATGATTTTAGTAAATGTATAGAAAAAATGATTTGCAGCACCAGCCCTAGAGTTGTTGATATCTAAGGCTTTGTCTATCATATATTCTTGTATCTAGGCCTTTCTTCTACTGATTATCCTTGTGACATTTGTTGAATTTATTGCAATTTTTCTAGATCTACCATCTGATTGCCAAGCTGATAAAATATGTTAGATTGAAGAATATCTGACTTAATTATTGTGACATATAAAATCATCAGTGACAAGTGACAACTATTTATATATATCTGATTAATATACTAGAAATCAGGTTGGATCTAGTGCAGTCTAGTGACACACCCAGAAATTTTGTTGAGAGGTGGTGCCACTTCAGATTAAAATAATAATAGTAATAATATTAATAATAATAAAGACAATATATTTTTTAAGAGTAAAATATAAGAGAGAGAGAGAGAGAGAGAGAGAGTTTATTAACTTTTGGACCCAAAACAATTGGTGGGGGGAAGATACTGATGGTATTTTCAAAATCTGAATGGGGATTCTCAATATTTTTACAAAACCTATAGAAAAGATAATAGAACTTTCAGTGTGTCCTGTGTCCGTGCCTGGTTCATTTTGTGCATTGCCTATGCCCAATAATGTAAGCATGAAACTCATAGTAGGTGCTTTTATCCCTCTTATACATCTTTAGATGTTCCAAAGAGTGATTTAATTAATGAGGCATTTTTTTTTGATAAGTATGAATTAAAAAACGCTCAAACGGGGAGCGCATTCCATATACAAAAAAGGCCCTAAGAGCCAAGCGAGCCCAAAAACTTTTAACTTCTCATCAATGGATATACAATAACGACCCTCCACCCAATAAAACAAATTAAAAATAAAAAAAATCCTTGATGGCCCCTAAAGGAGACTCAATACCCTCAAAACATCGTCTATTCCGCTCAAGCCAAATGCCCCACCAAAGGCATAGGGGGGCCACCCTCCAAAAAGAGCGAACGTGCAACCCAACATGCAAGCTCCTCCAAGCAACCAAAACGTCACGAACCGACGCCGACATTACCCACTGAACATGAAAGAGGGCAAGAGAATACACCAACAATAATAGGCCACCGGGCAATGCAAAAGGAGGTGGATTGTCCACCTCCTTTTGCACAAACAACACCGGTTAACCACAATAACACCCCTCTGCCTCAGGACATCCAAAGTGAGAATACGGCCCCAAGCAGCAGACCAAGAGAAAAAAAAACCACATTGAAAGGGGCCTTAGAGCGCCAGACTGCCCTCCAAGGAAAAGACTCTTCTGTCTTAGGCGAAAGGCATCGAAAAAAAGAGGCAACTAAGAAATGCCGCAAGGGAGAAGGAGTCCAGATCAAAGCATCTTACCCAACACCCACAACCTGAGAGTACAAAAGCTCCAACAAACTAGCAACCTCCTTTAACTCCCAGTCCTGGAAATGGTGCACGAACAAGACATCCCACACAAGCCTACCGGTATCAAGGCGATAACAGTCGGCAACAAAAGCATGACAGTCGCGAGCAATCCTAAAGAGCTGAGGGAAGGAGGAGGCAAGAGAGCTCTCACCACACCACCAATCCGTCCAAAAACAAACATGACGGCCATCGCCCACCCTGAATCTACATAAAGTAGTGAAGGAATCTCATTCCCGAAGGATATCCTTCCACACACCCACCCCTCGACGGGTCCGAACCTCGCCAGAGCACCAACCACCTCTACCCTCCCCATACCTACAAGCTAATGATGCATTTAAAGAAGACTGTGGTGAAGTGTCTGAATATGTATCATGTTATGCAACTTGTAGGAAGTTTATGTATGGACTATGACATTCTAGCTTGTTAGCCAAAGTAGTGAACCATTCCGATATATATGTTACTCATGTAGTAGATTATGATAGGTTTGCTTTGAAGGATGGTGTGAACCACTATAAAGGGTTCAATATAGGTAATTTGAATTAGATTTGCAGAAGAATGTTGTGATCACTGATTAATTCAAAGTTAAGTAAATCGTCAATACATTATAATGTAGTATTAAACAGAATATCAGACTTTGAAAAGGATTTCCGTTACTGAGTTCCTTAAAAGTTGTGAGTAGATTTTCCCCAAGTGTCAGCAAGTGGCATATTATGAAGTCGAAGTATCACAAGGTTTATACCATCTTTATTGTCTTTGCATTTACTATTATATGTACGAGATTGCCACATTGATTTGTTTTGACTTTTAAACCTGATATATACAATGACAATAAATAAATTGAGGCTGGTCGCAGTTTCTATCCCCCTGCCGCCCTTGCAAGCAAATTCTATTCCATGGAGGGCTGATAATACATAAATACATGTGCGGGTGTGGGTGTTCAAAGGCTTTTTTTTGGGGTGTTTGTGTGTGTTGCATTGTTTCTGCTGTTGATTTCTAACAGTTTATCCCGTCTTGAAAGTTTGCATGGAGTTTTTGTAATCACCTAGTTGGACCGAATAAATAGATTGGACCCCGTAGCAAGCTATACATTCTGCTGAATTCATTCGAAGTGTGCATTGCCTTGAAATACTACTTTTTAATTGAGCCAATCAATAGTTGTATATATTCTCTTTTAAGTTGCTGGTTTCTTTAATTATAATAATATATTTGGTATAAATGGATGGTAAAAGGGGTATGGACCTGGGGTATTATCCATTTGATTGTAGAAGGTGAATGAACTTGTGTTACTTTCTATTTAAGCAGTTTTCTGTTTATACAATATGTGAAAAAAAATACATGCTGGTTGCAGCATATCGGTTTCTAGCTTATCTACGCACAGTCTGGAACCTAGCTCGTGGTACTAATACTTTTTCATCATCTTTTAAACAGGTGGTCTTCCCGAGCTTTGGGGAACGATATCTGTCCTCTGTGCTGTTTGAATCAGTGAGACGGGAGGCAGAAACCATGACATTTGAGACCTGAGATGGTTCTAATTCCAAAACATAGTAGGGTCTCAACCAGTTTGAGTGCATGCTGGGATATAACATCATTTTCGACGTGATAGGAATTAGGGTTTTCTGGGGTATGTTGGGTTCCTAGTGATTGTGAACAATAAGATGGAGAATATAATAAGTTGAATTATTTGTTGTTAAAGGCAGTGTAGACATTGTGGTATTTTGAGCAGTTAGTGTTTCATTTATCATTACTTCCACACACTGTGTAATGTATAATACATGGGGTTGGTTTTGCGAGTTGCTGAATGTTGAACCTTTGTCTCTTTATTGGTTTTATTGTGGCCTTTTGAACTATCATACAATATAATTTACAGGGGTGGAAGCTTGGCCCTTTTTTTAAAAAAATGAATTAAATACACCGTCACTTATTCAGAAGTTGAAGAATTGACTTGGCTGGTAAGAGATGGTCTTGGAAATACAACTAAATGTTCTGCACTCGAGTTATTCAAATACTTTCCTTCCGTCATTTATCTTGTTTAAAAATATATATATATATATATCATGAAAAAAAGATAAATAAGGGCAATTCAAGTTGAAGCGTGTAAATAGATGGATTTAAAAGAAATAGAAAATACATATTGATAAATTAGATATTGGTAATAGATGAAGAAAGAAGTTGTTTTCTTCTCCTCACTTGTCAGTTCCATTACTTGTCACCTCTCCCTATTTGGTGTTTGAAAGTCATCCAACAGCTGCTCCTACCACCAAGGATCTGCTGCTTGGTTAAGTACCAGTGATCGCTTCTCCACTTTCCGGTGAGTTTTTCCCCATTTTCTCTCCTCCACTCCCTCTCTCTCTCTCTCTCTCTCTCTCTCTCTCTCTCTCTATATATATATATATATATATATATATACATAGAGAAATATCATACATGTGTCTTTTTTGAAATTTAACTTGGATGAAATTGTTGAGTTATAATAATAACAAAAGAATCTGGATGTTTAAGGATAATGAATTAGTTAAATAATATGTATACAAGTCACAAACTTAGTTGGCAATTCTTGTTATTGCTACTCAGTCATCAAATACTGAAATGGAATATAATCAAATTCTTACGACGATATAGATGGAATTAACTGATCGCCTACTATTATTGTTTCTGATCCTCCGTTATTTATTTTGTACAAGTTGACATTTTTACCAAGCTCCACATAAACTAGCAATTACAAACATTTCATGCATACCAAGTGTTTGATACTATCCCCTACAGAAGGAACCTTTGTCACACACACTATACATATATAAAATTTTGGCTCTCATAGTTATTTCTATTTCTACTTTATAGCTTCGACCATCAATGTTTTTAAGAAGAGGAGCTATGTTGGCATCACTGGTGGTGAGTCCACATGTTTCAAGGGTAGCAAGTTTTAAATCAAGAGCCGCGACGCTTCTCGACAATGACAAGCAAGCAACTCAGGGCACTACTTATGCAGAATGTGATAACAACAACCATCTTTCCCCATTGTTTTCACATAGTGGACCTAATTTGGAGGGTTGCAATATCGAGCTGGTTGATACTGAGACGTGGAGGATTTCTTCTTCTTTAGCCGAGGTGTGGCGAGAAACTGACAAGACAAGAAAAGAAAAGTTTCTGTTGTTCACAGAAGCGGTTGAGGTTGCTGATCATTCACCTCGTCGTAATAATGATGACCCGGATTTTGATGAGATTGAGGATATGAGACTTGGTGGAAATCTCTTTTATAAGC
Source organism: Cornus suecica (assembly GCA_963922005.1). Lineage (NCBI taxonomy): Eukaryota > Viridiplantae > Streptophyta > Magnoliopsida > Cornales > Cornaceae > Cornus > Cornus suecica. The sequence continues at coordinate 107,651,999 of OY998238.1, forward strand.
TGGACAGGGACTCCAAAGAATTTGAGGAATACAGTTATGACTTCCACCGTAGAAAATCTTCAAAGAGCAATGATGATCAGAGAGAAAACAAAATGGAGAATTCAAGTCATAAAAGGGACTCCAAAGTTGAGAAGTCGCCAAAGAAGAATGATGGAAGAAAAGAAAGCAGAAAGATGAATACTGCACATCATTACTTGGACTCTGCGGGTGAAGGACTGTCAAAGCTCGTTAAGAATGTAAATCTTAATTCTCCTCTTAGTGAAATTGAAAATTCTTGCAGTCGAAAGAAATTAAGAACTCCCACCTTCAATCAGCTCACAGCTCCTTACCACGAACCATTTTGCTTGGACATTTACATATCTAAAGCATCTGTTCGCGCCTGCATTATTCACCGGGCAACTAGCAAGGTTGTTGCAGTGGCGCATTCCATATCAAAGGACATGAAATTCAATTTGGGGTCAACTAAGAATGCAACTGCCTGTGCTGCTGTTGGAGAATTTCTAGCTCAGCGAGCTTTGGCGGATGATATCCATAATGTGGTCTATACCCCAAGAAAGGGGGAGAAATTGGAGGGGAAGCTTCAGGTTGTTCTTCAGTCCATCATCGATAATCATGTCAATGTGAAGCTGAAGATTAAACAAACAAGAGTAAAGAAAGCAGGACGATCATCTACTGGCCGGGACCCGACCTGATTGTCTTATTCGGTTAACGGGGTACTTACTTCCCGGTGAACCTAATTTGTTCTCCGCAGTTTCTATATTCTCCTGCCATGATCAGGGTTTGTGAAAACATGGAGAGTTTTGCTTTTAACTTTGTGAGGGAAAACATGGTCTGAAACCATATTTCTGCTGAAGAAAGGAAGAGAAGTTGCATGCATGCTTCAGTACATGTCTTAATTTTGTTGGAGTTAACAAATCAGGAAGAGCTTTTGGTTTGATTTTTGCAACTTTGCCCTGCTGTTCTGAAAATAGCTTTGTGGAATATTCCAACGGAACTGTCAAATCAGGTCAACCCATTAGAACAGGTTGTTTATCTAACAAATATGTCTGCCGGTGGTGGTGGTAGTGGTATGTCTCTCTGTTCATGTTCTCTTAATAGTTTGAATCAAACTTTGGGATATTAATATATATACACCTGTATGGAACCGTAGGTTGGTTATAGAAAATTGTACATTTTTTTTTTTTTTTTGTTAAGTTTTAAGTTTTCTTCAAAAGTGGCATATATGTATATAGTTCGTACTTGTGATCCATAAAGATAATATGTAGTGAATAAGAGAAGTTGTAGGCTGTCTTGATTAGTAGTCCAAAAATTAAGCTTTATTTACAGAAGATGTTGAATCAGAAAAACAGATGTGGGTGAGAAAAGTCATAGAAGCCTCCTCAGGGGCCTTAGGGTGTTGTAAGAAGCTTTAGAAACGAAAAAGGCGACTCCGAAACACATGACCCATATCCCCATATCCACAGCCCATCTCACTCCTTCCTTGTCCATCTCCATCATCTGCATATCTTCTTCTTCTTCTTCACTGTTATTATCATCCTGGTATGACCAACTTCCACATGAGGAGCTAGAAGTAGAACAAGAACAAGAACACAAACAAGAAGAGTCGTCGTCGTCGTCTTCCACCTCTCTCTCTTCGGGTATCACCTCCAACTGCTGAAAGCATTTGCCCTTCCTCTTCCTATTGACCGCCATCTCCACTGTCTGAGATATCATCATCGCCTGTCCTTCCACCGCCACGCAAACCTCCGCCTCCTTAATATGTAAGTGCGCGCTTGAGTGGTCTCTCTCAAGCGCGCACTTACATTCCAATTTCCACTTAAACTCATCATCTCTCCTGAAAATACCCTTCAACAGCTTCTCATCTCTCAATAACACCTCGAATCTCACACCTTCGCTTGCCCTAACACACTCTCTGCTCCCGTACACTAGCTCCGACGACGACACCAGTCGGTGGAGGGTGATGAAGGCGGGAGAGTCGGGTCGGATGTTGGACCCATCCACGTCCAAGGGGCTTCCACTTATTCGAGGGAGGTAATACAGAGTGAGCGAATCGGGCAAAGAGGTTTTTCTAGTTATAGGGGTTTTAGAAAGTGATAATCGGAGATAGAAACCCTTCATCTTCAGCCGCGCTCTCTCTCTCTCTCTTTCATACTGCTGCTCATACCCTCTGCACATTTTTTTTCTGCGTGTATATGTTTGTGTCTATACTATAGTACTATAGATGGTATGGTATATATATTGGGGTTTTTGAGGCGCCGGGTTCTGTTTTGATTGGGGTGAGCTGTGGGTCTAGCACACGGTTTATTTAGATGACTTGGATAAAACGACAAAATAATGGGGCTCCGAGGCGGCAACGTTGAAATATGCCGCCGCGTGTTAGGACATTGCCTACAGCTCATGGTTTTTGTCCATTGTTTTCTTTGAGGTTTCCCCCACTTGCACCAGTTTTTATTTTTTTTATCTATTTAAAAAAAAAACAAATTTGTTTGGGACTACTCCTATCTATTTTAAATTGATTAACACAGATATAAAAATATTAAGGTTAGAATAGACTTTTCACGTTAAATTTTAACATTTTTTACTTATTAGGGGTTAGGGGAGGTTATTGTAATAAATTTCAAACACTTTACTTAAGTGAAATTTGTCCAAACTACACTGAAGGTCAGTGTAATTTAGGCGGTGTGCATGCATATTGTATAACATTACTTGTATGTATTTATGTGTGTATTATTAATGGGGCAGTTTCTTTTTGGCCATACGTACGTACGTGTTTTGGCATTGAAGAATTAAACTTGGCCAACGCAAATTGTTGGTGTTTTGTCTGTTGAGAAACCAGACTCAGCCATGTACACTACCAATTAATTGTTTTCACTTTTTGTAGGTGGTTATAGGGTCTGTTTGGGACTAGTACTGCACCCACCATCAAGTTGTCCAAATATAAATGAGGGAGCACCTTTTGGAAAGGAGAAAAAATCCTCTCCATTTACCCTCTCACCTCGTTTAGGATCAAGGGAGGGACCGCATCAATCAATGACTAAGATTTAACCACACATTCTTTCTCAATTCAAGGGCTAAGATTTAGTCACACATCAAATAATTTAATAAACTTTATTAAATTATTTAGGTAGTGTATAATTATACAATAATATATATATGTATACGTGCGTATATATTTCCAAAAATGAAATTATATTTTATTTTTTTTCTTATTATTTTATTTTTTATTAATATTATATTTTTACTTATATATATTTTAAAAATGATAAGTAAATAGTTATAAGGTAATAATTTTAGGAGATGTAATTTTGAAATAATTATTTTCATTTCACTAATTATACAATTGATTTTGGATTTGTAATAGTTAAGATATTATATTTTATTTAGTTTATAATTATATTATGTTTTAATACTTAACGTTTTTATTTTTTTTTAAAAAGACGATAGTAAAAACCGAAACCGAACCGAAAAATTGATTTGGTTCATTGCATTAATGTTTTGGTTCCGATTTTCATTTTTAAGAAATTAAAAATAACGATTCGGTTCCGATTTCTCTATAATTGTTTTTTTATTTTCCTAAATGAAACTCATTTAAGTTTTTTGTAATGAAAAATGCCATGTAAAAACATTATATATCTACATATAATATATATTTTTTATTATATCAATTTTACCCTTAAAATATAAATGGGTATCTTTCTTTTCATGTCAATATTTACTTGTCAGAAAATATAATTTCATTTTTGGAAAAAAATTTAAAATATAATTTCATTTTTGGGAATATATACGCCCTTATACATATAAGTATAATATGATACATATATATATATATATATATATATATTATTATATAATTATACACTACCTAAATAATTTAATCAAGTTTATTAAATTATTTGATGTGTGACTAAATCTTAACCATTGAATTGAGAAAGAATGTGTGGCTAAATTTTAGCCATTGACTAGGTGAGAGGGTAAATGGAGACAATTTTTTCTCCTGGAAAGAGGTGATCGTTAGTTTAGTTGCGCCAAATATAAATTTGATTTCTCAACAGGTCTTTGTTAAATCCTCCAACATATTTTTACCGCTATTGGAATTTCGAGAAAGAAAAAGTTTCGTCCCCTCTATGTATCAACCAACCTGTAGAGCTCCCCCTCTAGTCGATCGAATTCATTCTCTGGCATGGGCATGGGTTACCAAAAAGATCAAACCAAGGGAGAAAGGTAATGTATGAAGTGGACATAAAAGAAGCTAGCTAGGTGAAGGAAATTAAGTTTGTGTTTGGCACATGGGTTTGAGTCCAAATTTATGGTTTTGGGGTGAAAAATGTAACCCAATCTATGTTTAGTTGGTTGATTTTGGTTCCAAAATATTGCTCCATGATGTACCAAATGGGCTTTTTTTCACACCATCACAATACATGATTTACATGGTGTAGTTACTATTTGCTCAAACCAAAACTATCTTGGTGTACCATTTTAAAACCCAAACCAATCCTTGGTGTACCATTTTGAAGAAATTGTTTTTGGAATTATATGTCATGTTTAAATTCGATTTTTTTTTTATAAAATTCAAAAAATATATATAAATTTCGAAAACAATGTTTAAATTTTGAAAATTTATATTTTTTTGAATTTTATATATTTTTTTCGAATTATATATATTTTCGAAATTTAATATATTGATTTTGAATTATATATATTTGAAATTTATATATTTTTTCCAATTTTATATATATTTTTGAAATTTATATATTTTTAGAATTTTATATATATATTTGAATTATATATATATATTTGAATTTATATTTTTTTGAATTTCATATATTTTTTAAATTTTATATATTATTTTTTGAATTATATATGTTTTTTCAAATTTTAATACTATATATTTTTTGAATTATATATATATATTCAAAATTTATATTGTTTTTGAATTATATATATATATTTCGAAATATTTGAGGGGGTGTAAGTGGGATATGGACTAATTTGAAGGGTGTAATTGAGATTTACTATTAAAATTTAATAAAATAAGAATGAGTATAAAAGTCATTTATTTATATATTTTATTTTTTAAAACATATATATTTACAAAATATTATTATAAATAAATAAAATGTCAAACCATTACAAGTTATCAAACATAGTTTGGTTTCAGAATTTCAGCCCATACCAACTCTACCAAACATGGTTTGGTTTTTCAGCTTTACTTTTTTTTATATCAAACTCATCTGCACCAAATATGATTTCAATTCAGAATAAAACACTAAACTCAACCAACCCAATCCAAAATCAAAAACTCAACCGCATAGTTGCCAAACATACACTAAGTCTACACGTACTGACACGACTTAAGATGTTGGAAGTAAGAAATTACTAGAAAAATACAGAAATCAAATTAAATTTACTAGACTTACTACTAGTAGTGAAGAAAAAGGATTACTTGAAAATTACTTAATTTGATTCCACTTGACTGTACTATTCTCCACTGGCTAGCTTCCTAAAAAATTATAACTTAACGAGAAATTATTGGTTACAGCGATGATACTAAATTTTTAGGCTGACATGATATCATCATTCAATAAAATCAAATTATTTTTGCACATATGTCATATAAGTTACCCAACTTAGCACTAAAATATATATGGAAGCACAAAATAAAAAAGGAAAAGATTTGTTACTCTCTCTCTCCTTAGACATATACATTAGTAGATGATATATAAAATATCTATATAATATTTTCTCTTTCAATCTAACTATCTCTCAATATACAAATTTCTTTATATATATATATTTGCTATTATGTTATGAATCTTTATATAACTTATTCTTCACATAAATTAATAAAAAAGTAAAAAATGAAAAATAAGATAAGAAATAAATATAAAATAAAGAATAAGGAGGATGATTACAAATTTATACATTAGCTTAATAATAACATTCAATTTTTACCCCCTGACAAAAATTAGGATTTTTGTTTGGAGAAAGAAAAGGAAGGGAGAATCTATATTGATCATTTTCTGTGTTAATCTTTGTAATCATATATGTATATATATATATATATATATATATAGACCCTCTTTAAATAGAACCAGAGAGAGAAACGTAAATATTTGAATTGAATTTTTTTGTGTATTTTTCCTTAAATATGATACTGTTGAGTGACAACTCATATGACACATGTGCAAAAAGATTAGTTTTTATTGGATGATGATACCATGTCAGCCTAATGACTTGATATCACCGTTGTAACTAATAATTTCTCCAACTTAACATTTAAAAATAAAAATTAAAAAAAATATCAACTTAATTATTTGGGCTCCAAAAGCATGTACGTAGCCAATTACTTTTAGTACCACTAGTACTCCCACTAACATCGATCACTTTGATTGGCCAAGACTTTGTATAAACTTCTTACATATATATAACTTCCACGTACTAATCCACTTGCCCCCACTAAGCCTAGTACTAATTAATCCATACATATATCGAGTATATATCCATGCATAGACTAATCTAAGAAATTAAAGATCCATGTATATATTCAAATCAAGTTTATTTTCCAGCAAAAGAATCATTTTCACCTTCCGGCCCGTTCCAATGACGTACGTGCATCAAACCACACAACATAAATAAATATATAGAATATTGGAGCAAAAAATTAGACACAACTAGAGGTGGCAAATATTATCCAAATTCACACAAAAATTGGATAATGAGCGAGTGATTTAATATAGGCATTGTTAATAGGTTAAGTAATAAGTGAGGTTCTTAATAGATCAAGTGATTGTACACATATCCATTAAGTCACATCCATGTAAGCTTAAATAAAAGAGTAATCTTAAAGTAGAGTACGAACGCCTCTCAATACCAACAAAATATAAACAAATTAAACTTGCTAGTGGACTTGAAAACCTCGCACAATATGTTAACAAAAGTAAATCTGACTAGCAAAAAAATTAAAAATTAAAAATTAAATATTGAACTACCCAAAAATGACTTACATTTTATTAAAAGAACAAAAACTCTAAGAACGCTTTAAGCAAGTCTTAGTTACAAAATAAACTTCTGAAATATATGAAAGTACTTATTTTTTGATAATTTTCAAATTATCCTTATCCTATGCAAAATGTGCAACACACAGAATAAATATATATATATATATATATATATATATATATATATATATATATATACTTAATCACTTATGTTTTCATTTTATTACCTTCATTATTTCATTAACCACTGGCAGAATCATGTGCAACAAGTAAAGAAAGCACTTCATTGCATAAGAAGCCAAAAAAGAAGCAATGAAATTGAATTATACATTGTTTTGTCTATCACATGTTGTAGATACAATATTTGCACAACACAAAAAAAGATCACTTCTCATTACTTTTCATTAAATTATATACATTTTCCCAATGGGCCTTTGGCCCATTAGGGCAACACTTTCAACTTTACATAATATATTCCTTTACACGTCAGCTATGTAGATCCTATATCATGCCATTGCCTTGAGTTACAAGTATCTTCTAGAACCTTCGAGTTCCTTCCAAAATGCTCTTCGGGTCGGGGCAAGATACTTCTCGGACCGCGGGGCTGATGTATCGGTCTGGTTATGACGTGGGCACAATGATCGGGTCACAATCTCGGGCCATTCCTGGATCGCTCCGGTCGGGACGGGCTTTTTCATGAGCCGGGAAAACTCACATGTACACAGACCCTCTTTTAGCTTATGGGCCTGCATCCAATGGGCCCATTAGGTGAAAGAATCTTAAGGCCCATCAAAAAGTCCTCGGGGTTGGTGCGCGGGACGCGTGGCGGATGGTGAGGGGACGCGTGCCGGATGATGCGGGACGCCTTTAATGCTGCAGCTGCCGCCATCATTGCAATTTGAACTTGTGGCTGAGATGGCATAGATTTGTGTGAGATGGGCCGGGTCATGTCGATCCGATACTCTGACCCGGGTGACCGAAACGTCATACCTATCTATATATAACCCACATACATCACACTTGCACCACTTTTGGATTACTTCTCATTATTTTCTCTGCCATACTCAAGCATTATCTGCAACTCAAATCCATTCTCATCTACAAAATCTCCATATTGTCTCATCAATTTCTGCAAACATCAGCGATCTTAATTGATTTTTACACTGTGTGAAGTGTTTTGAATCGTGCTGCAAAGCGTTTGACCGGACGCATCCTTCTCTGTTTCCTGGTACAGTTGCCGGTTTCTGCAAATCACCTAGCCGGAGGAAAAACTCAAGGAGAGACTGCCGGAATCATCTTTGTCTTTTTGTAAGTTGTTTTTCTCAATTTTCTATCCTTTCGTCAAATATGTCGGGGAGTGATGATACCAGGTCGGTTAGCGACCTGCAAGTGACAGACACTGACCTAACTGTTACTGATCCCGATATCTCGGAGAGCACCCCGTCCGTAGAGATTACTCGGGTCATTAGGTCTAGTCCCCCGGAAGTCACTCAGGAAGAAGGGGATCGGGCAGTAGAGGATGATGTCGAGACGGGTCAGGATGCCGAGGAGGAGGAGAACTTCTGCACTGACCCTCTCCCAGCCAAATATAGGAAAGACGCTCAACTTAGGAGCCTCAGGGTCCCTGAAGGGGTTGAGGTTAGGCACTACCCTCGGGACAAAGATTTCAGGATCGGGGAAGGTCTGAAGGATGGGGAGATACTGCTTTCCTCATTTCACCTGGCTATACTAAAGTTTCCCGTTCACCATTTCTTCCTCCTGACTTTGGCTACTTTGGGACTGGCCCCCCTTCAAGTCGGTCCCAACTTTTATAGGATCCTGGCCATGATCTTGTTCATTAATAAGGAACTGAATCTAGACTTAGGTTTGGCCGAGCTTCTGCTTTCCTACAAACTTCAAGAACAGAAGGATAATAGGGGTCGGTACAACCTGACTTCCTACGTCAAGAGGAAGTTGTGTGATAACGTCCCGACATCCAACAAGGGATGGAAAGAGAGGATGATAATAGTGAGTGGTCAGTGGAGACATCCTGATGCTATGAACATCCCTGTCTACCATGTATTCCAGCCCACCCGACTTCCTGAATTTAAGAGTTTTCATACCCGAGCCTCATGCCATTGCGAAATGTGCAATGATAAGTTGGGTACGCAAGTGATGGATTTCCTGAAGGCTCCTCGGGAGAAGAGGGGTGTCGGGTATATAAGGGCTCGATTTGAACTGTTGCGTGCTAAAGTGTGGAGTCAGGATTTAATGGATAGCCAGAATTGCCTGACTGGATCTGTATTGCAGGAGTTTGCATCGGGAGAATCAACATCAAGGATTGCCTCGGGTTCTGCTGCGACTACGTCAGGGTCAAGGAGATTGAAGTCCAAGTCATCAGGAACCAAGAAGCTCAAGAGAAAAATGTCTGCGGATCAACGGAAAAGGAAGGCGGTTAGCCTGCCCCAACTTTCGATCAAGAGGGCCAGAAGGGTTGATACTGGCTCTACATCCTTCATCTGTGGGGTAGATATCCCTCCAGTCTCTGAAAATCCCGATATACCGCCAGTTAGTGAGAATCCAGCAAGCCATCAATCGGCAGGATCCACCGGAGGGCCTGCTGGCACCCCCCCTCCTATTCCGGCAGAGCGTCATCCCGTCACACCTCCGCCTCCACCTACTGATGGCCCGTAAATTGGTGCCTCGGATGCGGCCGAGGTCGGGGAAGGTCGTGCCCTGGTCCCGAGCTTGGGAGGTGTGAGTCTGAGTCCTCCTCAGGCGGATCCTCCTCGGGCAGATCATTCAGTCAGACCCAGCTCTAGCAGAAGCGTTGCACTGGGTGTTCCTTCCTCAGTATCGGATGCCCGAGACCTAGGCTCTGATGACGAGGAACAGGATCGATCCCGACCATCCAAGCTGAGTACTGCCATTTCTAAAAATGTCAGGAAACAGGACAATAGAGAGATCGAGAAAGTTGCTGAGAGTGGGAGACACGTTCCCCATGGCCCTCGCTTCAGGCTGGATACTCGAAAGGGTCATCCATATATGGGGGTGGCGGACAAGAAGATCGACAACCCTGAAGCTCTGCGAGAGATGTCCCTGGGGGTGTGGACCCCGGCTGATAGGTTGGCCATGGGGCGGTACGACAGGATGGACCTGGCTCTGGACGGGCCTGAGCTTGCAATGAAGGTAATAATTTCTCTACGCTCGTGTATTTGGCTTCTATTTCATCCCTGATCTTTTGTGCTAACATCCTTGCTTTCAGATGCTTCACGCTACACAGGCGTATAATTGCAAGCTTGAGGAAGATGCCCGAGTCATTAACGCCCTGAATCGGGATGTTCAGGTCCACAAAGCTGGGTGTGTCAAGGCCTTGGAACAGCTCAAGAAGGCCAACGAGAAGATTCAGTCCCTGACATACCGGGCCGTCGCCGCAGAGGAAGGGCTCGCGTCTGCCAAGGCGGCGACCTCAGAACTTGCAGCCGCCAAGGCAACGATTTCCGACCTTGAAGGTAAGGCTCGGGAGGCTGAACAGATGGCTAATCGAGAAGTCCAGGCTCGGGAAGCCCTAACTCTTCAAGTGCAGGCCCTGACCGAAGAAATTGAGAAGTTAAAGACTTCGGGGCAGCTGCTGCTTGAGGAGAAGGTCGAGGTTGAGAATGCACTAGGCGTGGAGAGATCTCGGGTAGAAATGTGTCATAAGGGAGGCAACCAGATGATCACTCGTTTTGTGCTGACAAGCAAGTACCGTTACGAGCAGGGCTGGCGGGAATGCATAACTGAGCTTCAAAAGCCTGAGGGTGACCGATACATCCCGACCATTGAAGACCTTGATCTCAGCATAGGAGTGGGGCCTCCGTATGCTGATCCCGAGGCGGAACCTGAGGACCTGGCATTTGGTGAGTTCCTTCAGGGTCCCTTGCCCGCTCCGCCTTGTCATTGTGGCCTGGATGAGCCCCAAGCACAATCCCTCGAGAACCAAGCCTCAGGTGGCAATGAGGACCCTCCGGTGGAAGAATAGGGCTTTTCCTTTAGATTTTTGCTTTTTATTTTGTCTGCAACAACTTTATCAAAGCTTTATTGTATCAGCCTTGGCCACTGGGGCCCCTTTTAATATAAGTGAATTCACCTATTCAAACTTTGTCGGGAATATGCATGATCCAACGCTTCATTAATAAAAATTGGGATTTTGAATTGTATCTTGGTAGGACTACTGTGAAGATCTCTCGGGCGCTTTGGGCCCGTGGAGAGATTCAACACTTAGGTTTTCGAACTGATATTTTGTAAAACCCGACCACTGGTGGGTCTGTGAAGATCTCTCGGGCGCTTTGGGCCCATGGAGAGGATTCGACACTTAGGTTTTGAGATAAAACCCGACCACTGGTGGGTCTGTGAAGATCTCTCGGGCGCTTTGGGCCCATGGAGAGGATTCGACACTTAGGTTTTGAGATAAAACCCGACCACTGGTGGGTCTGTGAAGATCTCTCGGGCGTTTTGGGCCCATGGAGAGGATGCGACACTTAGGTTTTGAGATAAAACCGACCACTGGTGGGTCTGTGAAAATCTCTCGGGCGCTTTGGGCCCATGGAGAGGATTCGACACTTAGGTTTTGAGATAAAACCCGACCATTGGTGGGTCTGTGAAGATCTCTCGGGCGCTTTGGGCCCATGGAGAGGATTCGACACTTAGGTTTTGAGATAAAACCCGACCACTGGTGGGTCTGTGAAGATCTCTCGGGCGCTTTGGGCCCATGGAGAGGATTCGACACTTAGGTTTTGAGATAAAACCCGACCACTGGTGGGTCTGTGAAGATCTCTCGGGCGCTTTGGGCCCATGGAGAGGATTCGAAACTTTAGGTTTTGAAAATGATTTTTGTAAAACCCGACCACTGGTGGGTCTGTGAAGATCTCTCGGGCGTTTTGGGCCCATGGAGAGGATGCAACACTTTGGTTTTGAAAATGATTTTTGTAAAACCCGACCACTGGTGGGTCTGTGAAGATCTCTCGGGCGCTTTGGGCCCATGGAGAGGATTCAACACTTAGGTTTTTAAATTTATATAATCATGGAGACGCTATAGGTATGCTTAGATATGATCGGGAAGAAATTGAACTTCTATTTTTATCTTTCGGGCTCCAGTGGCCTTTCTTTACAGTAATTGAAATAGAGTATCCCTAGGGATAATACCTCTTGAGTCGGGATGCATTCTGTGTGTTAGGCTCCCTTCGATTATCAAAATTTCTGAGTAGTCGGTAAGCCCCGCGCCCAACTACCTCAGTGACGGTGTAGGGTCCCTCCCATGGCTCTTGGAGTTTGCCCACATGTCCAATTTTTCGTCTGACGACCATGTCTCCAACTTGGAATCCCCTCCTTTTTACTCTTTTATTGAAGTGATTCCTGACCCGTTGTTGGTAAGCTGCCAGCCTTATCCCGGCAATTTCTCTTTTTTCTTCCAGTAGGTCGAGCTCGTGTGACAAGCATTGATTATTTGTTTTCTCATCCCAGGCCAGTGATCTCAGCGTCGGGACGGCATACTCCGTCGGGATTACGGCTTCTACCCCATATGCCATGGCAAAAGGTGTTTCACCGGTCGGTTGTCGGGGAGTGGTTCTATACGACCATAGTACCTCCGGCAACTTGTCCAACCATGCTCCTTTGGCCTTCTCGAGTTTCTTTGCCAGAGTGCTGAAGATGGAACGATTGGTCCTTTCTGCCTGTCCATTGGCTTACGGGTATCCTACAGAGGAGGTGTTTTGATTGATTCCGTGCTGGGCCAGAAACGACCTGACCGGTTCACAGTCTAGGTTGGTGCCGTTGTCCATCATGATGGTCCGAGGTACCCCGAACCTGCAGATGATGTGATTCCATATGAACTTGACTACATGGCTCCCCTTTATTGATGGATAAGCCTCGACCTCAACCCATTTGGTGAAATAGTCGGTGGCGAGGAGTACATGGGTATTCTTCCTGATGGCTTTTGGAAGTGGTCCGACTATATCCATTCCCCATCGAGCAAAAGGGTGCCGGACGATTATCGGGTTCAAGAATTCCGGGGGCTGCAGTATGGCATCACCGTGCATCTGACAGGCTTTGCACCTGCGCACATATTCCTCCGAATCTCGGGATAGGTAGGGCCAAAAATAACCCTGGGACAGGATTTTATGGGCAAGAGACCGGGCACCCGAATGATTTCCACAAGCTCCAGCATGTATCTCTTGCATTACTGTCTCTGCCTCGGAAGGAGTTACGCACCGTAGATACGGACCCGAGAAAGATTTTCTGTAGAGCTGTCCCTGGATGATCGAATACCGGGCTGACTTCATTCTAATTTTCCTTGCCTCTGCCTTATCAGTCGGTAGAGTCCCGAGATTTAGATAGTCGATTATAGGATCCATCCAGCTTGGTTCTCGGGGAACTAGACATATCAATTCAGCGGGCTTTATGATGCTCGGTGCAGTGATGAAGTCGGTCAGTACTACTCGAGTCATGTCTTCACCAGCTGCGGATGCCTGATTCGCCAAGTGATCGGCCGAGGTGTTTTCTTCCCGAGAGATTTGGCTGAATGTTAACTTTTGAAAACTTTCTGATTCCTTGAGCACCAGCGCTCTGTAAGATTCCATTTTCGGATCCCTTGTCTCGTATTCACCGGTTATTTGCCTGACAATTAGCTGGGAGTCACTGTACATGGATAGGGATTGAATTTGAAGGCTCTTGGCTAATCTCAATCCTGATATAACTGCCTCGTACTCTGCCTCATTGTTGGTGGCTGAGAATTGTAATTGTGCCGAGGCTTGTAACTTAGTCCCATCGGGAGTATGGATTTCCAGCCCGACACCTGCTCCATTGGCGCACACTGAACCGTCCACGAATAACTTCCACGTTACCAACTCATCGGGCTAATCGATCTCCTCGGTTTCCCCTTCCAAGAGGAAGTCGGCCACGGCCTGTCCTTTGATCGAGACTCTGGGTACGTAAGTTATGTCATAAATTCCCAGTTCAATGGCCCATTTGGAAACTCTTCCGGACAGATCGGGCTTTGCCATAAGTACACGAATGGGAGTGGTAGTGGGGACAATGATATGATGAGCTTCGAAGTAATGCCTGAGACGTCGTTTGGCATTGATCAGGGATAATACCAACTTTTCCTGCTTGTTGTACCGTGTCTCGGGATCGGCTAGTGCCTTACTGGTGTAGAAGATGGGCATCTGGAGGTTCCTGTCCTCTCTGATAAGCACGGCGCTAGTTGAAACTGATGATACTGCCAGATACAAGAGCAGGACATCATCGGGCTCGGGTGTTGCAAGAATGGGAGGCTTGAGCATGTACTCCTTCAATCGGGACAAGGCTTTAGTTTGCTCGGGTCCCCACACTTCTCCCTTCCTTGCCTTGATCGCCTGGAAGATGGGTCGGCAACGGTCGGTCAGCCTTGCAATGAATCGGCTTAATGCCACGACCCTTCCGGTCAAGATTTGAACTTCTTTGTGTGTGGATGGCTCTTTTGTTTCGAGCAGAGCCTTTACTTGGGTCGGACTGGCTTGAATGCCCGACCGATCAACTATGTGTCCCAGAAACTGTCCCGAGGACACCCCGAAGGAGCATTTTGCTGGATTGAGCTTCATCCCGTGTTTCCTCAGGGTATCAAACACCTTACGGAGATGCCCCAAGTGGTCAGTCTTATTTCTGCTCTTGACAACCGTGTCGTCAATGTAAGCCTCGACTACTGTGCCCATCATCCCTTTAAATATCCTGTTCACCAGTCTTTGAAAGGTGGCTCCTGCATTTTTTAGTCCGAAAGGCATAACTCTAAAGCAATAGGTACCTGTTTCCGTAATGAAGGAGGTTTTTTCCTCATCCCCTGGGTCCATCGGGATTTGGTTGTAACCCGAGTAGGCATCCAGGAAGGTTAACCTCTCGTAGCCTGCAGTAGCATCGACCATTTGATCTATTTTGGGCAGGGGGAAACTGTCTTTCGGGCAAGCTTTTTTTAAGTCGGTGAAGTCGACGCAGACTCGCCATTTCCCGTTCTTTTTCTGCACAACAACCACATTGGACAGCCACTCGGGATAATGGACCTCTCTGATGAATCCGGCTTCCAGCAACTTTGACACCTCGTCGGCTATGATTTGGTTCCTTTGGCCCCCCATTCGCCTTTGTTTTTGTCGAACGGGTCGAATATTTGGATCGACATGTAATGTGTGTCGGACTATGGAGGGGTCGATGCCGGGCATATCAGTATGCTCCCACGCGAAGACGTCATGATTGTCCTGTAGGAATGTTGTCAGTTCATTCAATTCACAAGTGGTGAGGCTTGTACCTGCGTAGGTGACCTTGTCGGGCATTACAGACACCGGCTGCAGAGGCTCTGCCATGATCGGGGGACCCGACTCCCCGTCCTGTAGTTGCTATTTGGACTCCAGGTCATGATCGTCCTCTCGGGATCTCTTTCGATCGGGATTGTCCTTCATTTCTTTGATGGTGACGGCGTAGCATTGCTTGGCCGCCACTTGATCCCCTCTGATGTCGATTATGTCATACCCATTTGGGCCAACGCACCTCATCATTTGGTGGAGAGTTGACGGTACCCCCTGCATTCTGTGTATCCATCCCCTTCACATAAGAAGATTGTACGATGGTTTCACGTCCACCACCACGAAAGTCTCGGACAGAGTTCTCTGGGCCGCCGTCACAGGTAGCCTGACCTCCCCGAGAGGCTCGACTTGTTTTCCATCGAACCCGGCAATTGGGTTTCGGGAAGTCGCGATGTCACTCGGGTTGATTTCCAATTTATCAAAAGCCCATTTGGTCATGATGTTGGCGCTGCTTCCCGGGTCAACATGACCCTCTTCACAAGACATCCCGAGACCATCAGAGTGATGACTAGCGGGTCCTCGTGCGGGACCTGGATGTGCCGTAGGTCCTCCTGGGAGAAGAGTATCTGAGATTGCCCCGTTCAGTGGTGGATCTCGTTTATCCCAGATATCCTGGCGATCTGATGTGCTCTTCTCATTTGTGTGCGTCTCGATCCTTCGCTGCTTTGTGGATCGGGACCCCCATGGATCATATTGATGATCCTGACCGGGTGAGCAGGACCTTGATTCCGTTGGTTATATTGTGCTGGTGGGTTGGCCCTTGGACCATCCCTCTGGATATAATCCTTCAGTTCCCCTCGGGCTATCATTCCTTCCACCTGGCGTCTCAGGTTTCGGCAATCGTTGGTCGTGTGGCCAAAATCACCATGAAGGGCGCAATGCTTGGATCTATCCCTTTGGTCAAGGGGTTGCCTGATTGGGGGAGGAGTTTGGAAGATTCCTCGAGCTTTGTTCTCCTGGAAAAGCTTGGCAAGCGTCACTTTTAATGGAGTAATCTTCTCTTCAATCTTTGCACGTCTATCGGGTTGAGGGGGAAACTGAGATAAAGAGTGGCTCGGGGGATTCGAGCGTTTGCGATTCATATCATGTCGGGATTTGTCTGACGTTTTATCCTTTGATTTCATTTCCACACTGACCAGTGCCGCTCTCCTCTGTCGGGTTGCTTCTTCCTCTTCGATTCTCAAGTGGCCTTGCGCCCTGGAATTGAGTTCTCCTATTCCCGAGGTAGGTCGCTTCACAAGTGATTGGTGAAACTTGGTCCCCGGGATGAGAGCCATCCTGAAGGCCTCCACGGCAGTGTTGGTCGCAGTTGTCGATGGAGGACGACTCGACATTGAATCGGGACAGGAAGCTCTTGAGGGATTCGCCCTTTTCCTGAGTCATGGTGAAGAGGCTCGAGATGGTCTTCTTCTGCCTCTTGTTCCCGAAATATTGCGCCACAAAGAGATCGGATAATCGCTGCCAGCTGCCAATGGATCTCGGCCGTTGCTTTCTGAACCAGAGGAGCGGTGCATCGATAAGACTGGTCGGGAATACTTTGCATAGCAGGGCTTCATTCTCGGCGTACATCGTCATCTTCTGGTGGATCTGGTAGATATGCTCCTCGGGATCCTTCGTTCCGTCGTAAGGAGTGAATCTGGGCATGACGAACTTCATTGGGAAGGGTTCCTGGGTGATCTCCACACTGAAGGGCGACTGAACCGAGTCGGCCGAGGCTCTGAGGGCCTGGTCATCGGTGGATCTGGCTCTCAGATCATTCATGACTTTCTTCTGAAATTCTGCCATCATCTCCTGGAGCTTCTGCGACGTCAGAGGTTCGTCGATAACTGGAGTATCGCCGGTAGCCGGGGCCTTGCCTGGCCGGTGAGATGTTTCACCATGCTCCTCTCGTGTTTGGGCATCACCTTGGGTCTGTGATTGATCGGGAACTATCTGTGGGATAGTTGCCTGATTCAATCTCGCGAGGAGTTCCTCACTCCTCCTTTCCGCCGCCAGGCTCCTTGCCTCGGCGGCCTGGCTGCGTTTCTCCGCCTCCACCAGCTGCTGCAGGAGATTTTCAATCGATGGTGGGGCGTTTGGTTGTCTGGTGCCGGGAATCAGTGCTTCAGAATGGGATCTGGTTACCGGCATCATTATATCTGGACAATGAGGATGGTATGAAAGGTGTATCTGGGTTTCACTCAGCTTTTTTGGAGGTAGGAAGATGGTCGGTGATCTGACCTAATTTCCCACAGACGGCGCCATTGTGTAGATACAATATTTGCACAACACAAAAAAAGATCACTTCTCATTACTTTTCATTGAATTATATGCATTTTCCCAATGGGCCTTTGGCCCATTAGGGCAACACTTTCAACTTTACATAATATATTCCTTTACACGTCAGCTATGTAGATCCTATATCATGCCATTGCCTTGAGCTACAAGTATCTTCTAGAACTTTCGAGTTCCTTCCAAAATGCTCTTCGGGTCGGGGCAAGATACTTTTCGGACCGCGGGGCTGATGTATCGGTCGGGTTATGACGTGGGCACAATGATCGGGTCACAATCTCGGGCCATTCCTGGATCGCTCCGGTCGGGACGGGCTTTTTCATGGGCCGGGAAAACTCACATGTACACATGTGTATTGATATTTTCTTGTTCAATCATATATATATATATATATATATATTTTAGTTGAATTTTTTTTCTCAATAAATATATATATATAACTATTCTAATATATATATATATATATATATATGGGTCGGGTTGACCAGGGCCGGCCCTGAGATTGATAAAAAAAATTGGGGCCCTAGGCGAAATTAAATATAAGGACTCTCTTATAAAAATACTAAAAAGTATTTATTAAGCTTAAAATATATTAATATAAAAAATAAATCGGGTCTTGGTTCATTGTAAAGACTAAAGAGTATGATCTCGTTCACATGAAAAGACAATATGTAACAAATTTAGCCACAAAATTCAATTTTTTGTCAAAATACTAGCGTTAAACTATAGTTATTATAACATAAACTATAAAAAATACAACAATCACATTGAATAATTACTGTAACTAACTGTGGATGAAATTATTTTGTGCATATATATAAGCAAATGTCTCGATTGAATAAATTTTTTTAATTTTTTTCAATCTAATGAATTAATTATTTCTTTTTTCAGTAGAAAAAATAAAACGATAATAAAAGAAAATTTGCAAAAGCATGAATGAAACTTGAATTTAGTAGGTGTCAAATTGTAGACCTTTAAAATTTGTCAGTAATTTTTAAAGTTGTCTAGTCTGATACAATGGTTTTCATAGTGGGAATTGTTATATATTCAATTTCAAAAATATATATATTCAAGAAATTAAAACATGCATCTAGATATATATACATATATCAATTTCTTACTCGTGATTATATACATCTATATATACTTATCAATTTCTTAAAGCAACTTAATAAAAAGAGGATTAAAATATATTCAATCATCATTATCAAAAGTACATATATATATATATATATACATAACATTATCAATTTTCAAGTCATTTATATTATATAATAGTAGGATATATTTATATATATGTTCAAGTCAAGAGGGGACCACGTTGGATTCGTCACTTGTTACTTCAACCGAGAATATATATGTCCGTGTCACAGAGTCGCTTGGAGTTGAAAAGAGGTTAGTTTTTTTTTTCTTCTTCTTTTGGAATCAATTAATACTGGCAAGTGGCAACCCTAATAAAATATTGTGGACTGAATTTGGCTTAATAGAATTATAAAAAAATGGGTTGGCCTATTGGATTTCATTTTATTTGGACTTTTAAGTGCAAATCTTTTTTGTGTTCATACTACTTAAAGAAATTTATAAAATTTTGTAAGAGACTAGGTTGGACTGTTATGTTTCATCTTCTTTAAACTTTAAATACAATTTTTTTGACGCCTATACTACTTAAAAATAAATAAAAATTTGGGGCCCCCATTGGACCTAGGGCCCTAGACGGCCGCCTACCCCAGGGCCGACCTTGGGGTTGATCCGTGGGTACCCGCAAGTTGACCCAATCCATTTACGACCCGACCCGTTAACAATCCGTCATAACGGATCACTGATCCGTTTATAACCCGCCCATTAACAACCCAACCCAAACTCGCCCGTTTGCCACCTCTAGACACAATTAAGGTGAAACTTCGTTTTCACTTATCATATTGTGGCTGGTCGGATAGGCCAAGTCCATGAAAAACTTCTGATGCTACGAATCATAAAGGTTTTGCTGCATGTTATTCTTCATTTTTTTTGGGTTATTATCAGAAAACCCCCATATGGTTTAAAAAGTGTTCAAAAAACTCCAATATGGTTTCAAAAACTCCCCTATGATTTTCAAATTGTTCAAAAAAATCCCATGTAGTTCCAAAAACTCACATATAGTTTCAAATTTAATCAAATACCCCCCTCTGTCCTCTATAAGATTACAAAAATACCCTTCCATTTATTCCAATTAAACTCTAATTCCTTCCATTTATCACACAACCACTTTCTCTCACATATTTACTCCAAAACTCTAATTTCTTCCATTTATCACAAACCCACTTTCAACATAAATCCCAATTTTAACTCAATTCAACTCTAATTTCTTCCATTTATCACAAACCCACTTTCAACATAAATCCCAATTTTAACTCAATTCAACTCTAATTTCTTGCATTTATCACAAACCCACTTTCAATTTAAATCTCAATTTCAATCCAATTAAACTTTAATTCCTTCCATTTTTCACAAACCCACTTTCTCTAACCCATTTACTCCAAAACTTTAATTCCTTCCTTTTATCACAAACCCAATTTCAATTAAAATTCCAATTTCAATTTATAGTTATATATATATATATATATATAAATTTACCTATATATCATTATATATATATATATATTTATGTACGTATATATAATTATATATGCACTCATTTACGTGGGTTTGTGATATAATTTTATATATAATTATAAATTGAAATTGGGTTCAAATTGGAATTTAAATTGATATTGGAATTAAGATTGCATCTTGTAAGTTCTTTTCTCTTCCGCATTACTTTTGATATTTGGTATCAGAGCCATGTTTGATTAGAAATATTTGATGATGTATGAATTGTATAGCATGATTTTATATTAGTTAAACTTTGTTTGTTAAATGTATGCTTAAATTATCATCATGATTTTAGTATAAGGTTATGGGTTGTCATAAAGTCGCGTGTTGGAATGTTAGGTCATTTTGCATTAGATTGCGTCCAGGACCGTTGTTTCCCGTAAATCGTTGACAGTCGAGTAACTAGTGTATTAAATGAATCATGATAATTTATGTAACCTTTTATCTTTCAAAAGCTTGATTTTTATAAAACTATACTATTATTTTCATATATCATCATCTCTTTTCTTCATGAGTAACTCTAGTTCTATTAAGAACAAAGAATTGATCTCTTTTGAGAAAAATAAACAGTTAATAAATGACTGGACAATTCCTAGGGTAAAACCTAAAACCATATATAAATATGGTATTTTTGAGATGATAAGTACCATGGCAATTAAAACCATGGAACAGACCATAGGTCTAGATGATTAGGACACTACACTTAAGTTGTTAAGTCCTAAAGATTTGGAAAATTATGGTTCAAATTACAAATTTATCCATATAGGGTTGATTCATGTTGCATTTAAACCATTGATCTTACTTGGAATAAATACCACTCTTCAAGCTACCTTAAGAGATGGTAGATGTCTAGATTTTAGACCATCACTAATGGATGTCGTTGAAACTAGTCTAAGTTATGGACCAGTTTACTTCAATGTTTTTCCCAATTTAAGCTTGTCTTTGACATATCATAATTTGTATGAAACAATTAATCTTCGTATTCAAACTCATGGGTATAATTACATGCCTGAAACTGAATTGATTTGTGTTGAGTATAGGATCCAATATAAGGTCTTAAATACCTTATGTCCTAAAGTTAGAACAACGTCTACTTCAGGTCAAACTGTGTTAATTGAAACCAATTTAATGACTTTTAAGGTTGCTACCCCTAGGATGATCATCTGGGATGAAGTTGTTTTTCCTGATTCTTGGACAATACAGAATGTTGTTTCTCCAAGGCCTTTAATTAATCAAGATATTAATTCTATCATCCAACATGTGGATGGTGAGGTTGTTTTAAATTTTATACAACCAAGAATTTTACCTCGATGTCATTCTACTAAAGAGTCTTCCTTTAGGAGTTTAATCCCTCCTTATAAGGTTTCCATTCCCTCTAGTTCTAGAATGTTTGAGGTGGATTTACATCCTGAAGTATCTTCTGAGGAAACCGTGTCTTTAGAAGGTGTTCAAATTTCTAACCAGCAAATTCCGCATAGTATTTACAATCGTCGTAGGGAATCTTCCAATCCTACAACATCCTAAATGAATTTTTAAATGGATTTTACAATAATCGAAAAGCCATTAATAATGATTTTCAGAAACCAGAGTATCAAGCTTTTAGAAATTGGTATTTTGGAATGTTCAATGAAGAACAACTTGAATTTTATAAAACTCAATTTTATAACTATATTGATTTAACAAAAGAAATTGTACCTTTTGCAAAATGGTTTTGTTACTAGTATAGTATATAGAATCCTTCAGTTCTTGTTTTAGATAATCTTCTTAAAACTTGGACTACTTCTGAGGGTAAAGTTATATACTATGTCCATCCTCCTCCTGAATCGTTGAAAATTGAGACTTCTGGTTTTAGGAAGTCTTCCCCTGATTCAGTTGTCCCCAAGCCCATAGAAGTTGTTGCTTATGTTAAGCTTGGACCTAATCCTAATAAGGATCCGACTACAACTGATTTTCATAATATTTTCAAACAGAACAATTACACTAGTTTGTGTTTTCAAACGTTTGGAAAACAATTATCTAGAATTGAATCTAATATAGATTCCATGATTTTATCTAAAACCAAAATAGAAGAACTAGTTTTAACTACTCCTTCTGTTAAGCCTCCAATGGAGGTCAAAGGTTTTAAATTGAAAGCTCATATTGCTTCTCCCCCAATTAATAAAGATTTTTATTATGTTCTATTGGGCAAATTAAAAGATCTTAAGTTAAATGTTTTATCTCAGAATGATTCTGATTTAGAAGATAAAAACCTTGATCTTTCTTTAAATCAAATAAATGATTTTGAACATTCCTTGGTTTCTACAAATTTGAATTTGAATAAAATCAATTTTGCAAAAATCCCAAAGCAGGTTAGTAATATTGGTGCAAGCCAAAATTACTATCCTTGACATACTCCTTAAGATATTATCTTTGAAGAAGAATATCTTCATGGACAGGTCTCTTTTAATTCCAAAACAATTTATGAATGAAATATTGATGGTAAATCTGAATATTCTATTTATGAAATGATACATCAAATGATGGTGTATAGTACAATTTGTAAAACTGCTGATAATACTGAACAACAGATTGTTGGTTTTATCACTTATGGTTTTACTAGAGTTTTGAAAGGCTGGTGGGATAATATTCTCTCTCAAAACCATAAAATGAAATAACTCATGCTTTCAAAATTATTAAGAATGAGATTAATCAGGATGTTCAGGTTACTGATGCTGTTTATACATTAGTCTTAACCATCATCCATCATTTCATAGGCAAAGATGATATTAACCATGAGTGTGGCCGTGAAATGTTGCAGAATCTTAAATGTCCTACTCTCACCCATTTTAGGTGGTATAAGGATTTTTTCTTAGCTAGAGTCACCCAGCGTACTGATGCTAATAGTGAGCATTGGAAATCTAAGTTTATTGATGGTCTTCCAACTTTCTTTGCAGAAAAGGTTAGGAAGAAGTTAAGGGATAAATATAATGGCATGTATATTCCTTATAATGATTACAATTATGGTGATTTAATTAGTATTTTTATTCAAGAAGGTCTCTCCTTGTGTAATGATCTAAAATTAAGACACCAATTGAAATCTCAATGTCTTCTGATAGAAATGAGTTGGGTGAGTTCTATGACCAATTTGGTTACAACACTAATGAGTATCCTAATAAAAGGAAGTATAAGGTTTCTAAGGATAGTAAACCTTATCGTAGAAAGCATTATCATAAAGGAAAACGCAAGAAATATAGTACTAATAAGGAGTACAAACCAAGAACTAGCTCTAAACATAAAGGAAAGAGTAGTTCTAAAACCAATGCTAAGTGTTATAAATGTGGTAGAATTGGTCATTATGCCAATAAATGTAAGACAAAGGCTAAATTAGACAGTCTTGAGATATATAATGATCTTAAACTTCAATTAAGTAAGTTATTTCTTAACTCTAGTGATTCTGATCAGAATAGTTCTTCTGAATCTTAGTTTGATAATGAAATTATGTTGTTATCAACCTCTTCATCTTCACTAATTGTACTACTAGTTCATGTAATTGTGGTACTAATGAAGGTTCTTCCAACTATTGGAAGTCTATTGTTGAAATGAATGGCTTAAGTCTTAATGTCTTAACCAGTCAGCAACAATCCTTTGTTGAATTGTTAGATCAAATTAGTGATCCCCAAATTAAACTTAAGATGATAGATTTTTGCTACCAGAATCAGCTTAAGGTTCCTAATCAATCTTTTACTATGAAAGAAGTTTTCAATAGGTTAAAAGGATCTACTTCCCAAAGACCTGTTAATATAAATGATCTTCGTTAGGAGGTCAATATTTTGAAAACTGAGGTTCAACAATTAAAAGCCAACCAGGCTAAGAGTGAGTTAATGATAACTCAATTACAATTAGCTCAGGATTCTCTTAATTCCCCTAAGATTGAGTCTGAGGTTTCACCTAAGGATGAACCTATTAAGAATGATTATTTATGCCTTCTTGACCAGGTTACTTTTCAAAAATAGTACATCAATGTCAAAATTGTCATTAATGAAGAGTATGTTTTACCAGAGTTAATGGCTTTAGTTGATAGTTGTGTTGATTTGAATTGCATCCAAGAAGGATTAATTCCAACTCAATACTTTGAAAAAACCACTCAGGGTTTTCTTAGTGCTAATGGTAGTAAAATGCAGATCAATTATAAGCTTAATAAGGTTTATATTTGTAATGAAGGATTTTGCTTACCCACTACTTTTTTATTAATCAAGAATATGAGTTTACCAGTAATACTGTGCACTCATTTTCTTATATCATTAATGCCTATAGATAGAATTGATTCTATAGGTATTTTTACTACTTTACAAGGGTATTCTATTGTGTTTAAATTTATAACACAACCCCTTAATAAAAATATTAATACTCTCAGAGAAAATATTCTTTTTAAGGAAAAACAAATAAATTATTTGCAGAAGGAAATTATGTCATTGAATATTAATCAAAGATTGTTGAATAATGACATTCATACTGAAATACAAGCTATTCAGAATCAATTTCTTTCTGAAGTTTGTAGTGATATCCCTAATGTTTTTTGGGATCGGAAACAACATATTGTTTCTCTTCCTTATGAAAAAAGTTTTGATAATAAATTTATTCCTACAAAAGCTCGTGGTGGTCAAATGAAAAAAGACTACATGGACCTTTGCAAGAATGAAATTCAAAGCCTTCTTGATAAGAAGTTAATTGTCTCTAGCAACTCTCCTTGGAGTTGTACTGCGTTTTATGTTAATAAACATTTTGAAAAGGAAATAGGTGTTCCCAGATTAGTTATTAACTATAAACCTTTAAATGATGTTTTATAATGGATTCGTTATCCAATCCCAAATAAAAAAGATTTATTGGATAAACTTAATTCAACTGTTTTATTTTTAAAATTTGATTTGAAATCTAGGTTTTGGCAAATTCGGATTGATCCTAAAGACAGATATAAAACTATTTTTGTTGTTCCTTTTGGCCATTATGAATGGAAAGTAATGCCATTTGGATTAAAAAATGCTCCTTCTGAATTTTAACATGTCATGAATGATATATTCAATCCTTATTCTAATTTTGTGATTGTATATATTGATGATATTCTTGTTTATTCAAAATCCATTGAACAACATTTGAAATATTTAAAGATTCTTTAAGATGTTTTGAAGCGTAGTGGATTAGTTATTTATGTACCTAAAATGAAGCTTTTCCAAAATAAAGTTTGATTTTTGGGTCATAATACCCATGAAGGAAAAATTGTTCCAATTGATAGAAGT
This sequence comes from Cornus suecica, assembly GCA_963922005.1. Taxonomy (NCBI): domain Eukaryota; kingdom Viridiplantae; phylum Streptophyta; class Magnoliopsida; order Cornales; family Cornaceae; genus Cornus; species Cornus suecica. The sequence continues at coordinate 107,677,517 of OY998238.1, forward strand.
ATTGAATTTGCTTCTAAGTTTCCTGATATAATCACAGATAAAAATTAGCTTCAGAGATTTCTTAGAAGTTTGAATTATATCTCTGATTATTATCATAATTTTGCTCAGGATAATGCTATTCTTTACCAAAGATTAGGAAATAATCCTCTTCCTTGAACTGACTAGCATACTAAGGCAGTTAGAAAGATTAAGCTCAAAGCTAAACAATTACCTTGTTTATCTTTAGCTAATCCTTTATGGTTTAAAATTGTGGAAACCGATGCTTCCAATAAAGGATATGGAGGTATTTTAAAGCAGCTTAATCCATCCACAAGTAAAGAAGAACTTGTTAGATTTACTTCTGGAACTTGGAAAAATGTCCAGCTTAATTATGCTACAATCAAACATAAAGTTTTAACCATTATAAAATGTGTCTATAAATTTCATGATGATTTACTTAACCGATATTTTCTGGTTATGGTTGATTGCAGTGCTGTAAAACAAGTTTTGAAAAAGGATATCAAAAATCTTGCTTCTAAACAAATCTTTGCAAGATGGCATGCAGACTTATCTGCTTTTGATTTTGACATTGAATATATAAAAGGTGAATCTAACTCTTTACCTGATTTTTTAACTCGTGAATTTTTGCAGGGAGTTAAATGAGTGGCCCTTCTAAGGGTTCCCAAGCCAATAAAGGCAAGGGCAAAAAGAAGAAGGATTCAAATAATGTGAATCTTGGAAATGAGGAAATTTTCCCTCACCTTCAATCCAAAGAGGGAAATAATGTCCCTAAATCTGCTAAGGAAGCTCTTCTTAAAGAACCACCTCCATTCTTACCCAATAATAAGGTAAATCAATATATTCTTACCTTGGAACCTCAGGATATCCAATGGATGCCTGACCTAGGGAAGTCAAACGTCGTAATCTCGGCGATGTGCAGAATTATGGTGCACCCTTTAATAAGGAACGTTATATCTATGAGATGATATTACAGGAAACTAATTTTGTCATTATTACTCATACATTTGAGAAAGTTGATGATAAAATCCGCAGCCCAATTTCTTATAGTAAGGCAATTATTAAACGAATTATCAAGCCCACTGATTGGGGCCTTGATCCTTCAAAGCCTAGTTCTTTTTCTAGATTTGGTCATAATTACTCTTTCAATTACTGGGACTATAAAGAAGCATGGAAACATGCATTTTTATACCAGAATTCTAAATTCAAGCATACTTGGTTTTTCAAGTTTTGTCCTGAATCTTTGAAAAATAGTTATCCTAATTGGATTTTTTATTGGTGGAATTTATATGGACCTGATATTGATGTTCTTCCTGAGCCTATTAGGAAGCATTTTAGTTCTTGGTCTGTTCACCATCCTCAATTAAGGGAGAAAGAAGATCTTATTGTAGGATTCTCTAAACTTTTGTTTTTTGCTGAATTTGGCACCCCTTGGATTTCCAAGTGGGAGTTACAATGTGACTTTGATCATATGAAAATTCCTACCCTTAAGAGAGTTTTCTCTTATAGATGGTGGAGTTCAGTATCAATTGAGGATCTAGCAAGGAAGTTTTTGAGAGAACTAATTTTTATATTGAAAAGATTAATCAGTCTCAATCTCAGACACTTGTAATTAAACAAGTCTCAAATCCTTTTGAGGAAATCAAATCCTCAAATTTAGGGGATTCCTGAGTTGAAGGAGTAGTTATATATGTAGCTAGTAATAAAGAAAAGGGGACAAAGACCATATGGAGCTCTTGGCATTGGCCAGTTCACTCTGGACTAGTTGTTTTGAAATATGAGATAAACTATTAAACTACATCTCTAAAAAATCACAATCTTGCAGTTTTAAAGTACAAGTACTGTAGTTCCCGCATTAAAGAAAAAGAGAAGTATAGCACTTGGCTAGGTCAAGGTGAGACTATTCAAATATATGTATGTATATGTAATATCTATTCTAGTATATATAGTTTTCATAGATTGTGCAGCATGCAGAGGAATTCCATTGAGAGCTGTAATATGGAACAAGTGAATGAGATAGAGAGGGACATGGAGTCGGAAGAAATGCAGAACGACGTTGATGAGGTGGTTTCAAAGAGAAGCCAATACTTAGAATGGACAAAGCAGATCACAGTGCGGGGAGTGATCGCTAGCAGTGTGATTGGGAGCATTTACAGTGTGGTATTGATGAGACTCAGCCTCACAACTGGACTCATTCCCAATCTCAACATATCGGCTGCACTTCTTGCATATGTATTGATTGGTACATGGACTAAGCTTCTTCACACGGCTGGATTTGTATCCACTCCATTCACTAGGCAGGAAAATGTCGTGATTCAAACTTGCGCCGTAGCGATTATTAGCATTGCTGTTGGAGGTACATACCTTTTATTCATTATTATTTATTCTGCTATACAAAAAAATTTCAAGTTTTGAGAATCTCCTGTCTATGTCTATATAGTATATATATATATATATATATATATATATAATATGTGTTGTACTTTATATAGGTGGATATGGATCTTATCTTCTGGCATTAACTAAGAAGATGTATGAGCAGACAGGGGTCGACACTGAAGGAAATTCTCCGACTAGTTACAAGGAACCCGGGATTGGGTGGATGACGAGTTTTCTTTTCCTTGGTTGTTTTGTTGGTCTTTTTGTATTAATTCCTCTCAGAAAGGTATATCACTTCTTATTCCTTATTTATTTAGATATAAACTGTGAATCGATCAACTTGCTTATTTAATCAAAGAAATTTTAATTACTTTCATCCGATCAGCAATGCCAATGACTGTATACTGTTATATATATAATGAAGATCCAACTGATAATATTGATTACTGCTTATATATATAGATGTAGCTAGAAACACACACACACACTAACATTAGAATAAGCAATTAGTTATTTGTTTCCCAATTAGTAATTGAAGTACATCTATACTGGTCTTAAAATTTAATAGAGTGTTTGATGGTGGACAGATCTTGATAATCGACTACAAGTTGACTTTTCCAAGTGGCATGGCAACTGCAGTTCTCATTAATGGATTTCACACTCGAGGAAACAATATGGCTAAGTAAAAAACTACTTGCTTAAAATCCTTCTGTTAGATCATTACTTTTACTTCCCAATACTATATACTAAAATGAGAAGAAGAAATATATATATGTTGTAATTTAAAGTGATTTGGTGCAGGAAGCAGGTACGCGGGTTCATCCAGTTCTTTTGTTATAGTTTATTGTGGGGATTTTTCAAATGGTTTTACAGTGGAAAGAATGGTGATTGTGGATTCTCAGATTTCCCTACTTTTGGACTGCAAGCTTTCAAGAAATCGTAAGTATATTATATATATATACATGTATGTATGTATGCGTATTAATTATTTCAGCCCTGAGTTTTATTAGTGACTGATTTATTTGTAATTGTTGCAGATTCTACTTTGATTTTAGCTTGACTTATGTGGGAACCGGAATGATATGTTCCCACAATGTGAACTTTTCAGTGCTTCTTGGAGCAGTGGTTTCATGGGGTGTGATGTGGCCACTTATTGCTAAACTTAAAGGAGATTGGTACCCTGCTAATTTACCTGCAGAAAGCAGCATGAAGGGCTTGACTGGCTACAAGGTTTCGTAATCAAATCCAAACCACTCTCTCTATCTTACATTTATATATACACACATTTATGTGTATAAAATGCATTACCAAATTTGATGGGATTTCATGAATTTCTTATTTATTTTACCAGGTCTTTATTTCAGTTGCTCTCATGCTTGGTGATGGGCTATACAACTTTGTTAAGATTATGTATTTCACGATAAAAAACATTCACGGCACATTAAAACACGAGAGCCTCAACTCAGGTAAGTTTTTCTCCTCAAGACAATGTGTGTGTGTATATATATATATATAGACTTGTGTTTGTTGAGTTGAAGAATTTTGTTTTGCTCCACTCCAAGTAAAACTAATACTTGTAAGGAAAAAAAGGAAGAAAATTATTGCAAGGGAGAGAAGGATGAAACATCCTAGTTTTCTGTAATGGGATAATTTAATAATTTAAAACTTGAATGATAGCCCTCTACTCCATTCATACTTGGGGGATGAGAATTTGTGAACAAAGAAGGATGAGTTTTGCAGCCAAATATATATCTTCTCTTACAGTTGCAGGTGAGGGTAGGAAGAAGAATGAGGTTGATGATCTTAAAGAAGATCATGTGTTCGTTAGAGAAAGCATTCCCATGTGGATTGGAGCTGCCGGATACACAGTCCTCGCCATCATTTCAGTGATTGCAATTCCTTTCATTTTCCCTGAGCTCAAATGGTACTATGTGGTGGTCGCCTACATTTTCGCTCCACCTCTTTCTTTCTGCAACGCATATGGAGCAGGTCTAACCGACATAAACATGGCCTATCAATACAGTAAGCTGGCGCTTTTCGTGCTAGCCGCATTGGCTGGAAAAGAGCAGGGCGTGGTGGCAGGGTTGGCTGGCTGCGGCCTCGTCAAATCTGTTATTTCCGTTTCTTGCATTCTGATGCAAGATCTGAAAACAGGGCATCTCACTCTAACCTCCCCTCGCGCAATGCTTGTTAGCCAGGCCATTGGCACGGCCATAGGATGTGTCGTTGCTACTCTAAGCTTCTTTCTCTTCTACAAGGCATTTGATGTGGGCAACCCAAATGGAGAATACAAGGCTCCTTATGCTGTCATCTACAGAAACATGGCCATTCTAGGTGTACAGGGCCTCTCTGCTCTGCCCCGCCACTGCTTGCAGCTCTGTTACGGTTTCTTCGCCTTTGCAGTGGGAGTCAACCTTGTCAAAGATTTTTCGCCTCACAAGATCGGGAAATGGATGCCATCACCAATGGCCATGTCCGTGCCCTTGTACACGGGTGCATTTTTTGCTATCGATCTGTGCCTGGGAAGTTTGGTTGTGCTTGTGTGCCACAAATTCAATGCCATCAAGGCCGAGCTTATGGTTCCAGCAATCGCTTCTGGGTTAATTTGTGGTGAAGGTCTCTGGTATCTTCCTGCATCTCTTCTTGCAGTGGCCAAAGTCAAACCTCCCATTTGTATGAAATTTTTGCCTTCTTAGATTAGACAAAATCTCCATTTCTATCTATTCTTCCATGTAGTATAATAAGGATCAAGGGGACAATTCTGTCGCAAGAAAGATGACATCAAACATAAGCATCATCCAGCTTTTCTATTTCAATTGCCTGAGCCTTCTTTTCTTAGCTACGTCTGCTTTCTATTTCAATTGGTGAGCCTTTATTTTCTCAACTACGTTCAGCCAAGAAGCCGAGAATCAATGACAACAAATTGATATCACAGGCATTCATCAGAATAAAGATCAAAGCTGTGAGAAAATATGATTACTGGATTCAATTTGCTTCCCTTTTTATTTTTATTTATCAGCAATTGGGTCTAGCATCTCTCCTCTCTTAATCACAACAAAATTTGACAACGAAAAATCAGTTCGAATAGGTCGGCAGTGGGATTTTTTCACCCTAGAACTTCCTAGGGAGACTAAACTGATACAGCAACAATAGGGTAGTTCTAACCAGATGTTCAAACTCAGAGTTGAATATAAACGGAAGCTATACATTACAAGTACTCCAAGTGCCTGTTTGGCTCCTTTCACTTTGTTCCCACTTATCTACGAAGCTTTGCTTCAATTTTCTATGAAGTAATCCATGGCCAAAAACACTGTAGCAGACTTTGAAAATTGCACAACGAATAGCTTACATTTCACCATTCATCTTCTTCTTTCACAGATGAAGTAGAGGATTCGTCTAATTCATCAACGTATCATATATTTCAACAGGGAAAAGAAAAAGAAAATAAACAGATTTCAACAGTTCTTCCGGTAAGGTGTGGGGAGCTCATCCATCCCAGCATTACAAATAAATTATATATAAAGAAATAAAAGAGGAAAGAAACCTGACTAAACCCGGTGGTATCACAAAATTCAAATAATATACACGAGCCTTATTTAACCAAACAATCTCAGTATCTATAGCACAAGTCATCCACACAAAAAGGTTGTCACTGCCGGTACAACAACATATGTAAAAACTTATCCTGCTATAATGCCTGCTAGAACATCGCTTTTACCTCGCGCGAAGATTGTGTAGACCAAACGGATTGCATCAAGCCACCCATCCAAGGATTCCCATGAATCCGCTACCTGAGGACTCAAAAGGTTACGCTAGTTTTACCCAATGTTTCTATAAAGATATAATGGAATTTCTTTTCTTCTTTTTAAACACATTATTTAGTATACTCGTAACTAATTCAGAATAACAAAATAAATATATTTTTTTTTCTTCGAAGTGAAATATATGGGGGGAGTTTGTTCAATGTGCGTTTTAAGGAAAAGGTATCTTATGCCATGCCATGCAGTAAAATTTCAAAAGCCGGATTTCCCCTATTCGAAAAATACAACCTTAATCTCAGTGTAAAGAATAATGTATTTTTACTTACAACTTTTAAAGACGTGTGTGTGTATTTTTTTGGGCAAATTACACGCACTCTCCTCGAGGTTTGCCCCAATTACATAGTCAAAAATGGGCTTAATTACACTGACCACCCTTGTCAGCATTAAACAGCTACATGCTGTTACCTTTTTGTATGAATTGTCAATTTTGCCCCAGGTCGATTGAACATATCTTAAGGGGAACAAAAGGAGAAATGTGAAAAGACCAAATTATCCCTCTGCCTTTTCCCTTCCCACCACCACCACTGACCACCTTATTTTACTCTCTTCAACCCTTTAATCATCCCCTTCCTTTCTTTTCCATGTTCTGGTTAATTCTTGTTGAGATTTAATGTAGAACATGGGTGTGAAGAAACGTATGTGTGTCTAGGGGTACCCATTTGCCGTAATTCTACGAGTTTTATGGGTTGTTAAAATTCGATTTCTTTCCCATTTCTTTTCATTAAAATTGGTTTACTGTGTTTTCATGTTCAAATCTAATTTTGCTAGCGGGAGGGGGAGAGAGAATGGAGGTTTTATAAGTGAATCTAGAGTTGCAAGTGTTGTCACGTGAAGAGAGGGTAAGAAAGAGGGTCAACGGAGTCATGGCGGAGAGCGAGTCCAAATTTGGGATACAAATGCCGTATTTTGTGCTTGTCTCTCCTATTTAGAAGTAGAAATCCCATATATAGCATAGGGCATCTTGAGTCAAATTCATGTTATCCGCTATATTTTTTTTTTTTTTTTATAATTATCCGCTATATTGTTATGTGCTTGGTTTTCTGCATTCCATAAATCAAAAGCATATGAACAATCCGATGTGTGAATTAGGTGTATTACAAGGAAGGCAACTATGGATTTAACTTATTACCATGTCATTTCATGGAAGACCACCTCAAAGAAGTTTGTTGAATCTGTGAGGTAAAATAAAGGCAGTCTACTAATAGATCTTCAATTGGAGCTTCCATGACCTTGAGTGGCAGAGGAAGAAGAAACGGTTACTCACAAGAACAGACGTTATATTTGATTTTCTTTAACACATTTGAGGCAAATTGGGTATCTTTTTTGTATAAAAATAACATCTCAATGAAGATTGTTGAAGGTGTGAAGTAAAATACCACCTCAAAATTCACTTGGAGCTTCCATGACCTTGAGTTGCAGAGGAGGAAGAAAAAGGTAATAACAATTAAATATTTGGATATTTGAGTTTCTTTAACCTATCAAGGGGCAAATTTGGTATTTTTTTTCTGAAAAAATAACTGTGTGGACTGTGAAATGGGTGAATTTGAGATGCCATGTCACACCTCAGGGAAGGCCAGAGTGATTAGGCATATTCTCAACCACCGTGTAAGCCAAACTCGGGGGTGTCCACATTATTTACCTTTCGCTTGTACCTTAGAAGGTTGCTTAGAAAATCTAGGCATATTTAGAATATTAAAGGTAAAACCTGATACAGGAGAGAAAATAATAAAAGAAAGAAAAGTACACTTGACAATTAAAAGAATAAAATACAGTTAACATTCCTGACATATAACTAATTACACATGTTTGCTGTGTTTGCAAAATATTTTTAAGTATATAATCAGAAAGAATTTCGCACTAAATCTGAAAAGTAGTTGCATATTTTATTTTTATGGGGTTATTAACAGGGGAGTGATAATTATTTCAAACTCACATATTTTTTCGCTTATTGTGAAATGAAGAACAATAATGTCACTTTCCACTGAAATTCAATGTCCATTATGATACTAAATTTGACAGGGTCGGTGTAGGTTTTACTAACATAGTCCGTGTGTGTAATTAGGGTAAACCTCAAGGCTATCAGTGCAATTGTGGCAAAAATTAAATGGCAAAATCATTTGAAAACTATGTAAAAAGTAGATTTCTTTTTATTTTATTTTATTTTTCTCGTTTCAGTTCAAAGCTCACGGCGCAAAGGACTTTGAGGGGTTACTAATAGATCCTGTGGCTCAAAGTTTAACACTTGAGAGGAAGAATTATAACCGATAAATTCTCACATTAATATTTCATTTGAATCTAGGACACCAAATTGGGTTGCAGAGACTCATATCCTGAAATCATAGTCAAGATGATTTACGAGAAACAAATAAAACGCCAGTTCTAGTCGTGGGCACTGATGGCTTCAATTGGAAGAGAGGATTATATTGAAAATGTTGTTACTTATTTCAAAAATGACATAGATATAATCACATCACCCAACTATTAAATACTTGGCGTGTTGGGTTTTATGGGAATGGAATTCTTGCAATAAGGGTTGACCTATATACTTCCCCACTTGTACGAAATGCACCTCCTTTCCATTCAGGTTTCAAAACCGCACACACATATACACTACACATACTCAAGAATGTAGATGCTGCATGATAATCAGGTGGCTAATCACACCAAGAACATGGATATAATCCAATATTTTGTGGAGTCGAGAAAAATTAGAATGGAGAAGTGAAGAGGATGCTTACTAAGAAAACTGGTCCATTAATTGTGTCAATGCAGAGGCCTGCACCAGGTGGCAAAGTCAGATCGGCACATGCTGATACAGAGACAATATCTGAAACATTCACTCTAATAGCCGATCCACTAGCATTCATTATATCTCCTGATTTGGCAGAGAGGCTTCTGGACAACTGTATTTGCTCAATGCTATTAAGCTGCAATACAAGAATTTGTGTTCAGCAAGGGGAGTTGAATTCAGTCACAATCTATTGCTTCATAAAAACACGTTGATTTCTTTGGAAATTCCACAAACTGTTTCTGCAGAAACTGAACATAAATTTCTTCAGAGATTAAATGGAGGTATTTCAAATCCAGTGGGCAAATATAACTTATAAAAGTTCCAAGACAGAAATTGTGCCCGACTCTGATGGAAGGTAAAAGATGTAATAATCAATAAGAAGGCTATCCAATAGATCATTTGTTGCGTTTTGAGGTTCAATATGACCCTTGTTTACTGGTGATGGCCACATACAGTGATTGGTTATAAATCAGCATTAGTATTATTTTAGTGTTGGGAATGACATGTCTACTGGAATTTTCACTGGTGTCTGGAGAAATTTCATGGTCATGACAACCATATAGCAGGAAAAAGAATAGCAGCAGTATCACCATTTCCAAAGAGGCGAATAATCACACATGAGAAAGACGTCAACAGACACTTCTTCTATATATATCATACAGCTGCCATAGATTCAACTGCCACCAAAAACTACAGCTTGAACAGTTCATTTTTATTATCAAAGGTGCAAACAAGACAAGGTAGATGTCGCAACAAATTTCTGATAGTACTCCAGTCAATCCTAGTGGACTAATGAGAAAATTATTCAAAAGCTCAAAGACATTACGTTATTTATCAGAAAAGAAATCCACCTTTTTAAGCATGAAAGCAAAACAGAAGCAAACCCATACACGTGTGTCAATTTTAATATTCATGATTGAAGATATTAACTACCTGTTGAATCCCTTCATGATTCAAAATGAACTGCGTGCGTTTCCAATCACTGTGAGGTGCAACTGGATTCCCCACAGGGGGCGCTGTCAGATATCCAACTTTAAGATAAGGTAATGGCAACTGCCATCAAATAAGTACTGTTAGATCTACAATTTTGAGAAACAATGACTGCATCTGGACACATTAAAATACACACATGCAGACAGTTTACGTTCTTTAAATTTCATGAGGAGAGCTTTGCTAATAATGGTGAACCGAAATTGCAATAAATATATAAAAGAAGGAAATAGGAGGTAAATCATATATAAAGAGTGAAATATTTAGACCAGTTGAACTGTACTGAGATTGGTCCCAGCTGATGATTTACTAGGACTCTTTTGAATGCAACAACAGACTGATGTGCAACATGGCAGTGGAATAAGATGCACAAACCTATGTGGTAGTTGTAGGGTAAGGTTCAAGTAACAACACCTTTGAATTCCTCTTTTACTAAGAATGATCTAATTAAATTAGAAAGGTACACAGAAGTAGATGGCACACAGCGCAAAATAGATACTGACCATGGAGCGCACAAGCTTCAAGGCACTACCATAAACCTGTGAAAAACAAATATCACGTGAAAAAACAAATGATCAGTGAAGGAAGATGAATTCTATAATACTAAGTAACTAAAAAAAGGACTAAAGTGATAAAAACAGCCTTTCTGGAGACATAATTACTTCATCTAAGCATGTGGAAAGTTAAAACAACTTGAAACGGCTGCTTATTTTCACTTTCTTTCCACTTTTTTCACTTTCTTTCTACTTTTTTCACATCCTTGCATACGTAACGTGAAAAAACTAAAACCAATTTTTAAGGTAGTACTGGCAAAATGATGGAAACAGGGCCTGCTTGGTTAGTATACAACCCTTAATAAATAAAAAGCCTACTTTTATTATTTTTCTATTTACTAAGTTTCTGAAAACCTCTTTAAAAGTTACAAACCAAACCGGCCCCAATTTTTAAAAATTCTGCGCAAAGGAGGTGTCTATGATCAACATCAACAGATCTAATCTAGTGACGAAATTCAGGGTTATTTGGAACTTGTAAACCAGGATGGAGAGCAAACGAATGTATAGGGTATTTCTGTTTTGGTTGGGTATAAATTTGCAACAAAAAGACAAATGAAGGTGAAAAAAAAAAAAGAATTTATTGACTTTGAAGAAACCCTATTGTCCATATTGATTAGTGAGGCCACATGGAAAAACTGGAGAGGCAAGTGAATCAACATGTCATGCGTACATGAATTCCTTCATCTTCTTTTCCTTTCGTTGTCACTCCATTTCCTTCTTATTTCCCTTATTGCTCCTGAGAACGAATAAAGTCTAAGAGAAGTGAACAAGAAGAAAAACATGTTGTACTTACGGAGTAATTCTGTTTCAGGGCATGAGCAGCAGCAATGTAGATTGCAGACTGGCAGTAAAACTCGTTAGGGGTAACTTCTTTCGCATTGACTGATCCCCCAATTCTCGTAAAGTCCTCTGCTAATGAATACTACATACATGGGATAAAAAGAAAGAAGCAAGCTGTATCTCTCATTTTGCAATGAAGTCGATATTCCAACGTAATATGTAATCAAAAACATGATATGATGCTCCTAAAAAAGGGGAAAAAGTGGATGACATGATATGATGCCAAACTAACCAGAACAGTGCCAAGGTTGTAAATTGCCCTATGGAAATCAAATTGCAATTCTATTGCCGCACGGAACTGCATTACAACACAAGGTATCAGAAGCAAAGAACATAGAAGTAGCCCATTATGAATACAACGTTACTCCACAAACCATTGATGTATATATGATCCAAGCACCCTCATGACTACATAAAACTCTTGTACCTTACTAATTGCGGTTTTCACAATTGTTTGCTTTTCTCGCGCAGGAACAATTGCACTGAGTTCCTGAAATGCACATTTATAACATATAAATCTGATGAAACATCCCATTATTCTACCAAAATATTCAAACCTGTTAAAAAAAAAAACCCACAAACACTCTAAGAAGATAATATACTGAATGATTGCAGGAGTTAGTTTTGTTGCAAGGTTTGCTAAGGTAAAAGTACCTGCAGAGCAAGTCCCCAGTTGTTGAGTGCCTGGAATAAGTTTATGGTGAAGTTACTATCAGAAAATAAAACACAAACAACTTCACAACTTTTCAAGAAAATCCATATGATAGAACATGATCATAGATATGAAGTAATAAGAGAATGCGAAGAGCAATATATTAGGCTTCGGACTTGAAAGATAATCATGAGAATAACTCAGCAGTTTCTTAAAAATTCTACCTGAGGACTGTTCCAATTGAGTTGGACAGCTTGTTCATAATTTCTAGTTGCCTGCAAATTGCAACCGATAATAGACATTAGCAGTGTTTAGATTTTTTTTTTTTTTTTTGCCCACCAAAAAATCAGATAGAGTATCTGCTAACCTTCTAATTTTGAAAAAAATAATAGGCATGATAGAGTAGACAGCATAAGAAGAAGTTTTTATCAACACTTAATTACATTATAAAGGTAGCCTATATGGTGAACTTCATAGCAATTACTCGTGATTATGAAATCATTTCCTAACTATCAGATTACCCTACTCCAAATAATAAATGTTGTTTTTACCAAGGCTATGGCCTTAGATATGGTGGTATGACATGATAGGATTCATGTAGCTGAGCAAGTGATTCGGAGAATGTTTTGCTGAGTTGAGGAGCACATAATAACTTAACATAAATGAGCAACTAAGAATCAGAATGTTTTCCAAAGATTTGTACATAACAAGAAGATCACTCTCCAAAATTAACACATTGCATCAATAGATCAAACCTGCTTCCATAGTTCTTCAGCCTCTTTTGTCCGACCACGCATTTTTGCCCGATCCGATATTGCTATAGCCCAGTTATAATAAGCCTGAGATTTGATGACAACAAATTATGGATATGTAGTATGCATAATGAATCCAATATTTGGAACAATAAATAAACTAACTTCCCAAAGCAAATTCTATCTAAAATCTAGCAATGCACCGACAAAAATTCTCAGCATTCCAAACTAAAAATCCAATAGCCTTCTGCCAGGAGAAAATGATCTTGCATATCTTTCTCCATCCCATAACAGAATTTTTGTCTTCACCCAAAAATTCAAGTGTAGACATGTACTCTGAAAATTTGGGCTAGGTAATATTATAATGTACCAAAGATCAAGAGGATGCAGATGAATCCAAGCGTGAGGCATTCCAAGATACATGCATTATGTAGAAGTAAATTTAGATTCATCAACATTCAACATGATTACTATGATAATGTGTCTGGACATACATCATGAAGAGTGGGGCAAAGGCGAGTGGCCTCATCGTACTTTTTGCATGCTTCTTCGAGCAAAGCATCTTTAGAAGCTGAACCAGATTCTGGACTAACGTTATCTGCACTTTCCTGCACACAAAGTCATATCATATCATATAGACATCATAATGGCACTTCGATGCTATGTGGAATTGATAAAATAGGCTAGAAATTACCCTTACTAGTTGTTTTTATTAATAAATATATATATATATATGTTCACTTTTCAAAATATGCTTTTAGGTAACTACATTTTGCAAAAACATTTTTTTTTCTGATTAGAAAACGCAAAAGGTAAACATCCAGAGTTAAACCCAAAAAAAATATATTGCAAATGGTCATGAGACAATAATAAAAAAACACAATGCCGGACCTGAAGAACCAGTGCCCAATTGTAAAGTGCATCAAAATCTTCTGGATTTCTCTCTATTGAACTTGCATATCTGAACAGTAAGTAACAGGTGTTGATGAAAACAAGCAGTGAACAACATCAGCAGGTAAGCAGCTTAAAACATCAAACTAACAGTTCCAATATCAACCTTCCGTTAAGAGTTTTGGCTTCCCCTTCCAAGGTCATCTTGTTGAAGTTACCGAGGACAGTTATAACTGTCTTGGGAATTATCTAAAACCTTTTAAATTAACGTAAGATAAGACTTTTATGAAACAGGATTCACGTAGGAAAAACAGTTATAAGTATTAGAATAAAATCCTATTATGTAAGTAATTTCTTTTTAGAGAGATGTCTTATTCTCCAAGGAGTTGTAACAAGGAATTGTTAAGCTTTTGATGGCTATAACAGGTATATACGTATGAGTTGGATTGAGAGTACATTGAGACTGGTGAGGGAGTCTCAGAGGTTTTGTCTCTCTTCTTCTTCCCCTATTCTTTAGAAACTTGACTGAGGGAGGAAAAAGGCAAATCAGTCTACCCTATTGGTTTACTCTAATTCCTCATCACCTTCACCTGTTTATCCTTGTCCGAGCCGAGCTTACAAAAGGAAATTCAAGTGTTAAATATAAATTTCTTGCAGTGAAACATTTTGCAGGCAGATAGGTCGCCATTTGGCTACGAAGTTTGAGTTAGAAGAAAACATAATTACCTCTTGGCAGCATATGTAAGAATGCGTTGGCGAGAGCGACCCTCCTCATCAGCACCAGTGACACTATTGATCAAGACCATGGCAGCACTGTTCTGGTCTATTTGTTGATGATGTTGTGCAGTTTCTTGACTGGATTGGATTCAAATGGGTATGCATTGTATAAGAACAAGTATATATATATATATATATATATATATATATATAACAAAATTGGAAAGGGAACAATAATTGTGTAAGTTTGCACTGGATTCAAATGCATGTTTTCAAAAAAGATGAAAACAAAACATTTCTAATTGAGTTTAAAGTATTCTAAGTAGCTACTGCATTCGATTCCATTATAAAAATGGAAAATCCAAAAGGCATCTGATGAAAAGAAAGACAAACCCGTAAGGAGAGGTGGCGCTGGCGGATTCAGAATCATCTCCATTCTTTAATTCCTTCAACAATTCTCTCATGCTCAACGTTCCGCTCCCTTGCTGCTCCTCATCAGTTCCTGATTGGATCGCTGATTCTGATTCCTTTCTGCCCACATTTGATTCAATTCCAATTCCCTTGTCCTTGTCCTTGGAATCGTTTTCCTTGCTCTCCGCTTTTAATTCAATTGTAGATTGTTGTGGAGTCTGATCTGTGTGTTCAGCAACAACAGGAGGAGGTTGTGAGATTTGTGACTCGGAGGAGGAGGAGTCTTGGACGTTGGAAGAAGAAGAGGAAGACATTGTTAGCTCTACAACACACACCCCCACACAAAATTAGGGTTTTATTGATACTCAAGGACAAAGCAGGGCTCTGGGCTCTCAAATTCTCACACAGATCTGTTTGTGTTGTGTGTGGACATATATAATATATGTTTCTTCTTTGCCAAATTGCTCTCTCTCTCTCTGCCTTTTACTTTTATTTGTATTTTGTATGCAAGACCAATTTTCCTAATTCACTCTGCTTTTGCCTGCCCCTCTTGGTCACTTCTGAGTTGTGACTCGTCACTTATACTACTTTTATTTTCCCTATTGTTACTAGTATTGGCACTACTTCTTTTGTAAAAAAAAATTTGGATAATTTTACAAAACCATGTATACTATTCAATTTTATCATTATGTTCCCTCTACTCACATTTTGAATCAAAATACCTAAACTACATTCAATAATATAGGGGATTTAGTGAAATAAACCCTTTAAAAAATTTATTTTTTGTAAAAATTATAAATTTCAAATAGATATTATGGGAAAAAAAAAATTTCGAAAACAATATATATTTCGGGAAGTATATATATATATATATTGGAAAATGATATATATATCGGAATATATATATAATTAGTCAATAATATATATTTTCCGAATTATTTTCAAAATTTTTTTTTTTTTTGCGAAAAATATATATTATGTTCCAAAATATAATTTTTTTCCGAAAAATATTTTTTTTGTGAAAAATATATATTATTTTTCAAAATATGAATATTTTTGAAATTTATAGTTTTTACGAAAATTATAATTGATTTTCAAAAAATAATTTTTTTAAATGATTGATTTCACTAAACCCCGTATACTATTGAGGGTAGTTTAGATATTTTGACTCAAAATGTAAAGAGAGAGGCATAGTGATGAAATTGAATAGTATAAGAGGCAAATTAAATACAGTAGGGTTTAGTTGATTAAATTGGATAGTATACGGAGGTTTTGTGAAATTAACCCTTGTTTTTTTTCTTTTTTGGTATTCTCTCTACAAAAGAATGCATCAAGGAACAGGGAATAAGTGTTAGTTTCAATTATGTCGATTTATCTCAAAATTTCTAAAATTTACATATTAACAGTAATAACAAGTTCAATATTTTGATAAAGCTAAATAAAAATAAAAGTAAAACAGTAGTGATCAGGAAAGTTTTAAACTGATAAAAGTAGAATATTAACTGCTTTTGAAAGCAACCACAATAACAATAACTGTAGAAAATATCATCCACGTCATGTTCAAATTCTAAATTAAACCATAGTGTCCGTTTGGATACCCTGTTTTTTGTTTTTGTTTTTTTTACTGTTCACAAGATTAAAAAAAAAATACGTTTGGCAAACGCGTTTAGGGTCCGTTTGGATACTCTGTTTTTTGTTTTTGTTTTTTTACTATTCACAAGACTAAAAAAAAAAACACGTTTGGCAAACGCGTTTACTGTTCACTGTTTTTTTCCCAAGAAAACTGTTTTTTGTGAATAGTGTGTAAAAGTGATGAAAACACCAAATACAACTTTTAGTTGTTTTTTGAGTTTTTTCACTGTTTAGGTGGTAAAAACAATGAAAATACCAAATTCATAAAATACAATTTTCACCAAATAAAAGTGATGAAAACACCTTCATCCAAACGCATTTTTGTTTTTAATTTTTTCCTGAAAAAACAAAGACAAATACAAAAACAGTTTTTATATTTGAAGACAGAAAACAAATACAAAAAACAGGTTTTCCAAACGCACCCTTACTATTCACTGTTTTTTCCCCAAGAAAACTGTTTTATGTGAATAGTGTGTAAAAGTGATGAAAACACCAAATACAACTTTTAGTTATTTTTTGAGTTTTTTCACTGTTTAGGTGGTAAAAACAATGAAAACACCAAATTCATAAAATACAATTTTCACTAAATAAAAGTGGTGAAAACACCTTCATCCAAACGTTTTTTTGTTTTTAGTTTTTTTCTGAAAAAACAAAGACAAATACAAAAACAGTTTTTATATTTGAAGACAGAAAACAAATACAAAAAACAGGCTTTTCAAACGTACTCATAGCCTTAATTTATATCATTCATACAATTTCAGGCTCCATGATTTCTTCTCTCTTCTAGAAAAGGCTCATGCCACCACCTATTGACGATGAAAAGTCAAGAAAATCGGATCCACATAAGCTCGCTCCAGTAACACCTGAACAAGTCCTAAATGAAGGGTTTCTAATAATCTTCTTCAAAATTTTGTTACCAGAGATCAGTTCTTGATAAATAAATTTGTGTTTTTCTTTTGTTTCTTCGAGAAATGCAGCTCTCTCAATATCAATATGCAAAATTATGCCGTAGTCAAGTTAGGGAGTGTTGGAATTCACTGCATTGGCTTTGATACAGGCCATTCACATTGTTCAGTGATGATAATGATTTTTCATATGGTTCAAGATAGTAGTAATTGATACAGAAACAAATGCAGAAAAACCACAAAAATTGACAATTGAATTCTGGGTCCTATCCTAACCTCCAAGGCGAATACCCCAGTCACATATCAAAGAACGTTGTGTTGATGCTTCATGTAACATCATTTACTATCATGCAAAATAGTTCCACTTCCGGTGCTTAATTCTCAAATAAACTTTAAACTAGAGCACCTTTTACCTATCATGTAAACTCAAAAAAACCTGCTACTTTTCTTTCCGGGGGAAACAATTGGGCATGAAGAGTAAGAAAACATGTGTTATTATCTGGACTGACGAGACCATGTAGGCGTTCCAATAAATACATTAGTCGGACAACAAGGACATCAAGTCAAGAAAAGCAATGCAACTTAGATCACTAGTTTTTGCAGGTTGCCGCTATCACTCGAATAAGCCACGAGTGCAGGCAACATACCATGAACCCGTAATTTACTTGATACAGAAAATTGCCTATCAATGCTTGTTACAAGCAGTGTGAAGTGAATTGAAGATCCCCTCATATTCAAAGAGACTGCAGCAGAAGCAAACCACCACCAACCCCTGAACCTGAAAGGCCTTCGTAGAAAGGTTTTTATTAGATCTTTTCATGGAGCGTCACCACCAAGTCATGGGCATCATCTAAAAGCTTCCAAACATCCAGATGTCCGGCCATGCTATTGCACTCCCTCATGATTTCATCCATGCTGTTGTACTTCTCTATGATTAGCTTTTTCTTTTGTAACACACACGCAGCTATTGCATAAAGCAGCAGGTCATCCGTAGGAGGGGCTCTAATCCTAATTTTCCCCCAAGCCGAGTTGGCAATCCCGGCCCTAATTGCTGCCTGATCTGCCCACATCACTTCCCACAGGAGAAGTGTCTGCTCGAAGTCTAACTCCCTCCTGAATAGAACCACCACCATCCTGTACACGAAAAAACAATCCTCTGCTTGAAGCTTCTCCAGGTGCTTGTACAGATGAGAATCCTTGGACTTTATAATTTTAGACACAATGTTCAGCTGCCGCCGGATACCCACCTCATCGAGCCGAAAATTATGCCGGGCTTTCTTCATGAAACCCGTAAAGCACCAGAAGGCTTCATGGTCCTCCTCAATCACAGAGATAATTGGAGAGAGTAGATCACTCATCCCTTGGCAATACCCAATCTCAGAATCATATAATGCATAGGATTCAAGGATAGCAACCAGGCGAGCAGCGTGAAAGATTCGGCATGGTTCTAGGTGATCATAATCCTTCAAGCCAACCCTCTCAGCCAAGCGCCGTGCCTCGACCTCTGATATCGCAGCCTGAGATGGTGAGTAAACAATCCATTCAGCATTTGCCCTCACAGCATCAAGGCGAATGATCCGCTGCCATGTGGCAAAATCTTCAGCCGTGCAGGATTTGGAGGGAGTGGATTTCTCATCCGCATGATCATCAAGATGATTTTTTTCACTTCCTTCTGGGTCAAGGGACGATTTTATATTATCAAGTTCTTCAGAAGAGTCAGAGTCAAATGACACACTGTCACCTTCAGGTGCATTTTGACAAGTGATTTCACTCTCGTCCCTGTCTCCTTCTAATGATGTTTCAGAGTTCAGATGAACTGGATTGCATAGAGGGTGGTCAGAATCCTCACCTCTTTCTGCAGAAAGGGAGCCTCTGCCACTAACATCTTCTAAGCCAGAAGAATCTAAAACTTGACCCGAATCACCAAAGTCCTCATTCCAGTTGTATACAGAAGTTTCCTTCAACTTAGAACTCTTGTCACAGTCATCCAGGATTTGCTTGCACTGTTTCCGCAGATTCTCGTATTCTTTTCTGA
This sequence comes from Cornus suecica, assembly GCA_963922005.1. Classification (NCBI taxonomy): domain Eukaryota; kingdom Viridiplantae; phylum Streptophyta; class Magnoliopsida; order Cornales; family Cornaceae; genus Cornus; species Cornus suecica. The sequence continues at coordinate 107,696,884 of OY998238.1, forward strand.
GAGAGAAATAAAAGGTAACGGCGTTGAAATTTGAAGTAGGAGAAGTAATAGTTGAGATGATATATATAACTAAATACAGAAACAAAAATTTTGCATGTTTGGGAAATGTTTCGGGTGGAGAGGTGAGGCAATAATACATCCCACCTTGTTTAACTAAAAGAATAAAACAACAAATCCCTAATTTATCTACATAAGAAAAAACAATATAAAGTAAGTGAAATACCTCTTCTGAGTTCTAATAGAATATCTCTCTTCCTTTGAGCTGTTCATGTCATAACTGTGGAAGGAAGGCACTAGGTCAAGAGTCGGAAACAGAAATTTCATCAAGCATGATGCCCAAGTAACACAATGTATAAGAAGAAGCTACCAAAGGCAAATATTTAAGGCACAGAAGTAACATGCCACAAGACCAATTCTCCCTATACAAGAAGACCTTTTAGGTATCTTCTGCAAGTCATGGTTACAAGGCCCAACATATTAAAAATAAGTTGGAGCGTGCATGCTTACTTTTAAGCTTCTATAATAAAATACAGAATACATTCAATTTAGAGAAAATAAGAAATTCCACCAAATTTCTTAAAAAACACTAAGACAAAAATTTAATCTTTACGATTACAAGCTTTCTCCAACAAAATTACAAAGGCTACTATCCACTGGCGACCCAACTTTACACCTTATTTGCAAAAAGAGTAACTAATTTTAGATACCAACATTTGACTTTACCATTACAGCAAACTATGATGATAAATGTTCCATTCCTGATCCTAAAACTAGATGATGGAAAAACAATTAAAATAAAATTCGACATAGGAGAGAAACATATGAACAACACTTAATGATTGCTATGGTTGGTTGAAGGGAAGGATTAAGAAAGGATGGATGAGAGAGAAATAATACAAGATTTCTATATTTGGTTGGAGAGAAGAGAAGAGAGGGAGGAAGCATCCCTCCTTTCGTCGCATTTTTTCTATCCCCCCAATTTTGGGAGGAAGAAAAGAGAGAAAACAAAACTAACTATCAAAAAATATATGTGACATTTTTAGCCTTCCTAACAATCTGGTTAGAATTCATATTGCACATAATGATGGTATATTTGTAAGAATAACATAAAAACTATTTTTCCCTCCTTTCAACCAAATAAGAAAAAAGTATTGCTCTGTTCATCCTTGTTATCATCCATTCCATTCACCCAAACAAAAAAGTGAGAGAGACACATTCCTTCCCCAAGGATGCCTCATCCTTCCCTCCCCCTCTCTCTTCCATTCATTTTCCCACCCCTTCAACCAAATGAAGCAATTGTGTAACAGTTATGCCCCAGAAAAGCGGCAATGATGAAACAGGCGTTTGCTCAAACCAAAATATGGAATTTGAGAAATGAATCAACGCCATCTACGTTAGCAGTACTTGAGCACTTATATCATGTGCACAGATGTGTCTTCAGTGTCATCAAAAAAAAAAAAAAAAAAAGTCCTGAATTGAAATATTAAGATACAAGGGGTCGAGGACTAAACCTAAAATATGGCCAAAACTTGGATATGGATACATGGACACATTTAACATGCTTAAAACGTGATGTGCTCCACAAAATGCAATTTATCATGCTATTAGTTTTAAACTAAATGGAATATGGTTAAAAGGCTAGAGATTCCATCATCTTATACAAGGAACTCTTTATGGCTATCACATTTGAGTGATTTTTCTTCTTTCATCATTATTGAAGGCTCTAGGTGTTCGACTTGCGGTACTGTTGAACACATTTCATATCCATGTCAATGTTGTGTCGACACGGGTACATTGAGGAGAATATTAGAGTCTAGGTAACATAGTATGAATGGTATAGATATTTTCTAAGCCAGAATCTTAAAAGTACATGGTGTTGCTGAAGGAAAGTAATTTAATTGCTTATTTACTCGCTAAGACAATGGGTAAAAAGGTTCAAGTTATGACATCGCATACCTATAAGGAAAAGCCTTTGGGTATCATTTTACCAACCCAAAATTTCAGTGACGCACAACCTTCATAAAAATATTCTTTCGACAGTACTTTTTAAACTTTCCCTAAGGTTGCGTTTGGTAACGGTGCGGTGCGGTGTTAGTTTTTGGTTTTGGGTTGGGTTGGGTTGGATTTGGTTTGGTGTGGTTTTATTTTGATTAGATGGTTTTGGTGTGAGAAAAAGTGATACTAAAAAATCAAACCATGTTTGGTAGAGTTTGTATGGGTTGAAATTCTGAAACCAAACCATGTTTGGTAACTTGGAATGGTTTCACATTTTATTTATAAATATTAAAATTTATAATATTAAAATATATTTAATATTAATATATTAAAATATATTAATATTAATATATTAATTTTTAGGAAAGATAATAAAACTATAATATTAAAATATATTAAATTTCCAAAAATATATTTTAATATTAATATATTAAAATATTAATAATATAATAATATTAATATATTAATTTTTAGGAAAGATAATAAAATTATAATATTAAAATAACTTCCAAAAATATATTTTAATATTAATATATATTAATATATTAATATAATAAAATTTTAATATTAAAATATATTTTAATATTAATATATTAAAATATATTAATATTAATATATTAATTTTTAGGAAAGATAATAAAACTATAATATTAAAATATATTAAATTTCCAAAAATATATTTTAATATTAATATATTAATTTTTAGGATAGATAATAAAACTATAATATTAAAATATATTAAATTTTCAAAAATATATATTAATATTAATATATTAAAATATATTAATATTAATATTAATATATTAATTTTTAGGAAAGATAATAAAACTATAATATTAAAATAACTTCCAAAAATATATTTTAATATTAATATAATATATTAATATGGTGCAACTATTTGGTTTTGGTTTTGGTTTGGGGTGAGATGGTGCAACCATTTGGTTTTGGTTTGGATTGCTACAGTACCGCACCACCAAAAACCACCTCATTAGATGGTTCCAAAATCATGGGTTGGTACCATCATTTGGTACCATTGGTTTGGTATTGTTGTACCAACACCAATCCTACCAAACATGGGTTGGTACCACCATTTCGTACCAAAACAAAAAAACTGGTACCAAAACCAATTACAAAACAGGGCCTAAGAAATCATTAACACTGCATCAAGGTTTAATTATACAACTGTTGCATGCAGCATGTCACTACCTTATTTAATGTAATAAAATGAATGACTTGTGTCCATTAACTTGAAGGGAAATGCATGAAATGTAACCATTTGAATCATTTGATATACTATCCTTATCATTTAAATGCCAAAAGCACGAGAATGTCTGCATGACAGTGTCACATAAGATTTTGAATAGATGCTGCTAACACTCATGTCATCAACTGAATCCCCCACCCTTCACAACTTTTACATCCCAAATAACTTTGCATTTAAGATAACTCCATGTTATAATCTGGTCATATATACAACCCAATAAAAACCAAGTGAAGAGAAACACAAAGGAAGAGCAAAAGGCAATCATAGGAAAAAAGTAATCTACACTACCTAATTATAAAATGCTATTAGAAGGTTGGAAGCACGAAATTGGATAGCATACACAGGCATCTAGGAAATCAATGATATCGTAATATACATACATATATAGCTACATGTCACTTACAGTCCAAGAAGGAATGGCCAAACCTCTGCCCTTAAACTAGGATCAACACCCTGCAATAAATTCAAAAGGGATTATAACTCCAATAACTGTAAGCATTACAGGCATGTAAGCACATGTGACTTCGAACAAGATTTACAGGAATTGGTTGTTTAAATTTGATAACATACCCCACTTCGAACTTTCTTCAAAAACTTGACGCCACCATCAGAGAGTCTTCCATATGAATCAAAATAACTATTCCATTGTTTGGGCAGAAGAGCGTGTTTCCTTCTCCTTCGAGACCAAGGCGATTTAAGGCTACCCCTGCAAGAAATGGCGTAAAATATTTAGTTTTCCACAAAAAAAAATGCCAGTAATCTTAGATTCAGAAGCACAAGCAGGGAAATAAAATTTATTATGCAATGTTTAATAAACAATATAGTTCAAAGCAACAACAAATCTCATATCCCTTATCCCGTGCATCACAAAAACTGGAAGTGGTTGCCATGATGAATGAACAAACTAGAAACAGCTCTATTGTAAAGGTCAAACAATAAATATTGAAAACTCTGCTTATAATAGCTTATTGGGTGACTGTAATGCTTCACTACTATACTTAAAGTATTAATTGACACTTTTGAGGGTAGGATGTAATGTGATTAAGAATTACAAAACAAGAAACATTGATTGTTACAAAATACAATTCCACTTTAAGGCGCTAATTTATCCATGGAAGTCATCATTCTATCCAATTTATAAAGCCGCTTGCTCAGAATTGTAGGAAAAAAAAAAGTATGAAACAGAAACAGAGAGTTGCAACCATCTTTCCAGACGACCCAATCACTACAGCTCCTAGAACTTCCAAGCCTGATTGTTCAATTGAATCGCAACTTCTATATAAGGAAATTTATTCACAACTTCTATATAAGGAAATTTGTCAACTACCGATGGTCCAAAGAGAAAGAGAGAGGATTGTGAATTTGTGAGTGATAACTAGTTGAAACAAATAGATAGATAGAGAGGAGCATGAGTTTAACCGTTACAGATGGAGATCTGAAGGGCAAAAAGAATATAGGCAAAAGACGATGGAAGAGAAGATAGAAAGGAACTCACCGATCGGAGGAAACTGGTGAGGATGAAGAAGCAACGACTAAGAGAACCGATCGCAAAAGTATCCACGACAATGATGGTGAGGAAGAATTTGACGAGGAAGACGACGGCGACGAAATGTGACTCCGCCGGAGGGCCCTCGTAAGGGGTTTCTGTTGTGTCAGCATTATATATATATATATATATATATGATCGGTCGAATTCTAGGGTTTCTGTTGTGATCTTGATGATGAATCGGAGAGGAAATTTACTGATTGATTCGATTTAAGTATTTTACCTATGCGAGTAGACGAGAGTGGCGGCCAAGGCGAGACCGGCCATGGCCGTCACGGCCACAGCTATTCCAACATTGGAAGGCGAGCCCGTAGACCAAAAGCCTCCCGCAGCGCCACCGCCGCCGAAGAGAGCGCCGTTCCTTCCGCTTCCACTGCTTCCCTCGACAAAAATGATCATCCCTCGATTCCGATCATCACCGCCGGAGAATACGAAAATGAATGAGAGAACCACCACCGCCGCCGTTGAAATCACGGTAACGCCCTCACTCGTCGTCACACGCAATCTCCTCAACACCATCACAGACTGTAACCCCTCTTCAGCTGCTTTACTTTCTCTCCGTTTTCCCAAACCGTATTATAATAATGACTACTTATTAATTAATAATGAAATTTTATTTATTATCTACCATAATATTATTAAGGCAAAAGTACATAATACTCATATCATATGGGATAATGGGATTTGCATCAGTTACAAAATACCCGTGATTATTTTACCCCAATTCAGGACTCTATGCTTTTCAAATGTTACAAAATAACTCCAAATTATTACTATGTATTTTTCCAAAATTCCAAAATGATATGTTTCACAAAAATATTCATCATTTTGCCCCTTATCTTATAATAACTCAATTTAAGTATTTTTTTTTACTTATTTTCTTTTTCTTTCAATAATATAATTAATAATTTAAAACTTCACACAAATATATTTATTTCTAGGGGTGTCCAAAACCGGTTTAGTTCTTTAAAAATAGGAAACGAAACCTAAAAAAAAGCTACTGAAAATATAATTAAAAAAGTTATCAAAAAAATTTTTAATTCGTGAAAAAAATATATAAATTTGTATATTTTTTATAAGAAAAAATTAATAATAAAGTAAGAATAGGGGGTATTATGCATTTTTTTATGAATTAATTTTTTTTCGTGAAAAAATGCTTAATTCCTCCAATTCACACTTTATTTTTAATTTTTTCTTATAAAAAAATATACAAATTTATATATATTTTTCACTAATTAATTTTTTTTTGTGAAAAATTGCATAATACCCTCTATTCACACTTTATTATTAATTTTTTCTTATAAAAAATATACAAATTTATATATATATTCACGAATTAATTTTTTTTTCGTGAAAAAATACATTTTTTTTTTTGTACTCTTTCGCAAAAAAAAATTGGTAGTTTTTTTACTTATATTGTTGGTAACTTTTTTCCAGTTCCGGTTCATATTTTTAAGGAACCGAACCAGTTTTGAACATCCCTAAAAATAAATATATATGTGTAAAGTTTTGAATTATTAATTATATTATTGAAAGAGAATGAAAATTAAATTAAAAAAATACTAAAAATGAGCTATTACAAGACAATGGCGCAAAATGATCACTATTTTTGTGTAAAATATATCTAAGTGGAGTATTTTGCAACTTTTGAAAATCATAGAATTAGTGATTTCGAGCTAAGCAAAACACACGAGATATTTTGCGATCTTTAAAAATATAAGATAGTAAATTGGGAATATTTTACAACTCCAAGTGATATTATGCACTTTTGCCTATTATTAATAATATATTTATCATTACATCTCTCGTGGTATCATTTGTGTGAAATATGTGTAATTAGATAAATATGTATCTTACTACCTTCACTTTCTCTCTCTCTCTATCAAAGTGTTAATATAATAATAGTTAATTTCAGTAAATTTCTCTATAGTTTCAAAAAAATCACTTTATCCCCCTTTTATACAGAAAACCCTCTCTACTTATCAAACTGTATCAGTTTATCCCATTTCCTATAATTTTGGACCAAATACCCCTACGATTTAATGAAAAATAATTTAAAATTCAAAAAAACATATATAATTCAAAAAAAAACATAAAAATAGAAAAAAACATTAAAAAAAAATAGAAAATATATATATAAAACTCGAAAAAATATATAAAATTCAAAAAATATATAAAATTCAAAAAACAAACATATAAAAAATATATAAAATTAATAAAATATATATAAAAACATATAAAATTCATAAAATATATATATAATTCATAAAAATATATTAAATTCGTAAAACAATATATAAAATTCGAAAAACATATAAACTTTGAAAAAACAAGTAAAAAGATGTAAAAACAAGAGAATATATTAAGGTTACAAGAGAATAAAAGTAAGAATATATAAATTTCGAATTTTATATATTTGTTTCAAATTTTATATATTTTTTACGAATTTTATATATATGTTTGTGAATTTTATATATATATTTATGAATTTTATATTGTTTTTCTAATTATATATGTCTTTTTCGAATTTTATCTTTTTTCTGAATTTTATATATAATTTTCAAATTTATATATATATTTCTAATTATATATGTTTTTTTCGAATTTTTTATTTTTTTCGAATTTTATATATTTATTTTCGTATTTTGTATGTTTTTTTTTTAATTTTAAATTATTTTTCATTAAATCTCTGGGGTATTTTGGTCCAAAATTATAAGGAACGAGACAAGTTTATACAATTTGATAAGTACAGAAAAATTTTCTATATAAAAAAAGAGAAAATAATCTTTTTTAAAACTACAAGGGAATTTACTGAAATTAACCCAAAATAGCAATCAACTAAACAATTCCTTTCAAATGTAACATCCCTATCTATCATCTTTCTATTGCTGATTTTAATAACTCGCTCTTAAACCGACTAATTATTCTCTTAATTGGTCGTACTTGCTCTTCCTTCCATTTTCATATTACTAAGTGTCTTTTGCTACCGGTGCGGTGTTGGTTTTTTATTTTGGGTTGGATTTTGTGTGATCATGTTTTGTGCAGATGGTTTTGGTATGAGAAAAAGTGAAGCTGAAAAACCAAATCATGTTTGGTAGAGTTGGTAAGGGCTGAAATTTTAAAACCAAAGCATGTTTGATATCATGGAATGATTTGATATTTTATTTATTTATAATAATATTTTCTAAATATGTATGTTTTAAAAAATAAAAATACATTAAGGATGAATTTTTTTTACAAAAAATATTAATATTGGATAATAATATTTCACCATATTGCAATAATTATTCAATTGGTTCGTATATGTAGTTTGAAAATTTATAATTTTTTCCATTTGAAATTTCAATGTTCTTTTACCAATATATTATTTTTAAATATTTATTACTCAATTTTTATTAATTTATTATTAATTATTTATTCATATTATTTTTGTTTATTATTTATTTGGTTTTATAATATTTATTATTCTATTAATTAAATTAAATGTTTAATTAAATAAATATATATGTATATTTAACTATTTATTTTTTTGTACAAATTTATTTAATATTTAAATATTTATTATTTATTATTAATTATTAATTATTTATTCATTTTATTTTTGTTTATTATTTATTTGGTTTTACTTTATTTATTATTTAAAAATATTTATTACTCAATATTTATTTATTAATTAATTATTAATTCTATTCTATTTATCATTTTTATTTATTTATTACTCAATATTTATTTATTTATTATTAATTGTTAATTATTTCTATATTATTTATTTAATATTTTACTCAATTTTTATTTATTATTATTATTATTATTTATTTGATTTTACTTAATTCTATTTTTTTTATTTAATAAAATGACAAACATGACAATGTTGACTTTTATTGAGAATGAAATGGTACACCAATGATAGATTTGAGGTTGTGAGTTTGTTTTAATTTGATGGTTATAGATTGTGAATAGTAACCGTACCATCCAAAAGCAAGTCTTCATATGATTTCTAATTTGCTTCATTTGGTGCCAAGGGTTAACACTGTTGCACCAAAACCAAAGCTACCAAATATGAATTGGGCTAATTTTTTTACCCCAAAACCAAAAATTTGACACCAAACCCTTCTATCAAACACGCACTATACAAATTGATTTGGATTGAGAATAAACGGAAAGGGAATTGGTTCAATTAGCCCCATTTAACTTTGCAGGCCCATGGCCCATGCTGCGCTCGAGAGATCACTAAGATGAAACTTTTTATTTTTTCAAGAAAAGACATGCAAGAGATTTCATTAAAACGAATTAGTCCTATTATTTTCGTCATATTGGTATTTTCAAGAGAATAATTCCTCGTTAGCCGGTATGACTAATTTTGAAGTAATGGACCACGTGTCATAGTGTTTTCTTTTAAATTGGTTAGGTCAGTTGATTATGTGATTTGATGTGTGTGCCAAAAATTTTGATCTAAATTCCGAAAATATTTGAAAAATAATGAAAGTCTTATTTTTGATTGACTACGTAATATGTCTCACTTTAGGTTCTTTTTTATGCCTCCGTAAAGAGAACTTGCAATAATTGAGAGAGAAACATCAAATAACATGATTTTCTTACCAACAAGAGACACGTTTGAATGGAAAATGATGAATTTGGAACAAATGAAGAACTTGGTATTAAAAAAATGTTTGAGAACTAAATTAAACTAAAGAAAAACTGGGGAATTGAAATAACAAGGCTAAATTAAAGTAAGGAATTGAAAAATAAATTGAAATGACAAGAAATTATTTGATTGATTGGTCGGGGCCTTTCGCACAATTGCATAAAGAAAACCCTATCTAAATTTGAATTTAAAGTCAAGCAATCGAATCTTAAATTGTAATAGAATCGCCAACCACTTCTCTTATCATCATCCGGCTAATTCAAAGTTTCATTATAAGAGCATTTCCATTATGAGTGAAACTCTCTTTAGGCCTTATCCTTGTAGTAATCATTTGACTTTGAATCAATTATCATGTATTCACGTTTGTTTGAATTCAAATGATAGATTCATGTCTATCATTTAGAAATATAACAAAACAACTCCTAAAGAAAATAGGTTTCTACATCAATACTGATTGAGTCCAACTAGTTGACCCAAAAATATTACATGTCATCCTATGTTTGCATCTTGGTCTCACTTGCCAAAATGAAGTATTGATGGGTGCAAACTAGGGTTAAAAATATTGATTAAGAATGAACCTTAATAGTGTATAATTTTACCGATCGCAAGCGCACATTTTGAAATATAGCACGACTTGAGAACGTGAATATCGATCCCACATAGACTTGGAATTATTCACTTTAGAAATCCAAAAGTAGTGAATTATGGTTTTGAAAAAAGTTTGTTTGGTTTTGCAATCTATGATCTAATTAAACTAACTAAAAGCAAAAAGTAAATTTTGTTTGTGATTCAGAGTAGAGAAAAATTAGGGTTTCCTTACTCCACCACTAACCGCATAATATAACTATCTACTAGATCAATTGTAAGAGAACGATCCATCACCTGTGAATCAGATTATACTGCAAATAGTCAAATATATCCTAAAAAAGATACCATCAACCGGATAATATAACTATCTACTAGATTAATTGTAAGAGAACGATCCATCACCTGTGAATCAGATTATACTGCAAATAGTCGAATATATCCTAAAAAAGATACCATCAACCGGATTCGTTACAACTCATCTCCAGACAGAGTGTGATTAGTACATGTCATTTACTTTACTCTAATCTACTCTTACAACATGAAATTAAACTAAAGCATGTCTGTATCACCTTGCTGATATGAGCCAAATGTTACACATTCTAGGCCCGTAACTCAGTTTTGTCGGTCAATATGGTTTATTATCTTGGTATTTTTATCTTGTTTACATGTTTAAGTATATTTGAGGTTCGATAAGTGTAAAACGAGCTAATTTCGGGAAATTAATTGGAATATCGGCTCAAGATCATTCGAGAACCGATACTGAAGTGAAAAGAAACAAATGAGGACCGAGAGTGAGTTAGAAATGCAATACAAGTGACATGGAAATGCACAAAGTGGACCCGAATAGAAGAATTAAGAAAATAACTACACAACAACATTAAGAAATTGCGAACATTTGCATTTTGTGAAGGTTCGCTCTGCTAGAAATACAAAACGGCTAGAAGTACAAAACGACTAGTGAGGGAATTGCGAACGTTCGCAAAAAGGAGAATGTTTGTCAGGTTGAAAAAAAGATTGACGAGTCAGCGTATAAAATGCGAACGTTGGTCGGATGAGATGAGTAAAGTGGGGCCAATCGACTTCTTATGCACTCAAATAATTTTCAGGATGTATATAAGGCATATTCTGGCAACGTTTGATATATTTTGACCACGGAATACAGGAGAAACACGTCTATAGAAGGATTTAATGTCAATCAATCAACAAGTGGACTACAACAAGGACTCTACTCCTACAAATAGGAGTTTCACAAGATTTTTAGGGGTCTCTTCTCTGCAACAAAATATATCACGTAAGGAAATATGGAGAGAGCAATTTTCCCAAAAATTTTTAGCTAGAGTATAATAAAAATTAAATGGAAAAGTGAATTGAAATTAAGGAAAATTATAAAACATTTGGAACATTTACCATTTGTAATAGCTAAAATAATGAATGGCCCAACCAAGATGGGCCAACGACTGATGGGCCGAAGGCTGATGGGCCAAAGGCGGATGGGCTGAAAACAAATGGGCTAAAAAAATAATGGACCTATGGAAAATTCTAGAATATAAATGTTCCACAAGTCAAGAAATAATCCAAATATAGAATAAAGAGTCCAAAAAATGGTAAAGTTTATCAAATCCCATGATTTAAGGGATTGATAAACTTGGATACATGGGCTTGACCCATCTTTCATAATTGTGTATAAATACATGGTTTTGATGAATGAGAAATATTCAATTTTTACCCCAATTATTATTGTGTAGTTTTTCTGCATTTACACAATTGGCGTCGTCTGTGGGAAACCTCTATTATTGAAATCCTCTTCAATAAGCTTTCCACTCTCTACGAAAAGCTAAGATTCATACCATCAATGGCGATCACACGTTCGCAACAGACTGATTTACCTCCAAACAGAGGCCAGCAACCAGAAGATTCGATCAGACGAGCCCTGGAGCAGAGAACTGCTGAGTTAGAGAGGCAGAACGCCGAACTGGAGGCAAAATTGGCTTAACTACAAAACCCACAGGAGGTCCATAACGACGAGCAGTCCGGCCAGCATGAACGGTCTATAGGCCATCAAACGGACAAGGACAATCTCCCCGATAGGTCGCACAATGATCGGGAAGAACACGCGGAGTCATCTCTACAGGTTCTCGGGGTACATAACCCCGATGAGGTCCTGACCATGAGAAAACTAGAGGAAATCATGACCAAATTCCAGCGGGAAATGCTTAAGGAGTTGAAGGTACATACCCCTATCGATCTGGCATCCGAGGCATCAATCAACGCCGTCCAGACACCGTTCACCATCTCGATCACCAATGTGCCCTATCCGGAGAGGTTCAGATTACCAAAGTTCACCATGTTCGATGGTACAAAAGATCCAACAGAACACATCTACCACGTTCACACCAAGATGAATGTTTACAATGAAAACGAGGCCTTACTCTGCAAAGTTTTTCCCACCAACTTGACCGAAGCAGCCCTCTTATGGTTCAGAAAGCAACCGCCCCAATCGATTGGAAGCTGGCTCAGACTCTGCGAGTTATTCATTGTCCAGTACTTCGGCAACAAAAGATAGAAGAAGAATATCTCCAATTTGTTCACCATGATCCAAGAGAAAGGCGAGTCCCTGAAAAGCTTTGTCTCACGGTTCAATGTGGAGATGTCTTCGATTGACAACTGCGATCAGCATTCGGCTGTCGAAGCCTTTAGAATGACCCTGATCCCTGGAACCAAGTTTCATCAGTCCCTCGTCAAGAGGCCACCAGCAGACATTGGAGAACTCAATTCCAGGGCGCAAGGGCACCTTCGAATAGAAGAGGAGTTGGCCATATGGCAAAGAAGGACCGCATTTGCAACAGTACAGGCAAGGGCATCCAAACCTTCCAGGGTAAAGGATCGGGCATCAGACCGAAAGTGACCGAGCGCTCCTCATGCGCCCTCCCAAGTCCCAGAGAAATGCCCAAGGTTTGAGGTGCATTCCATAGCGAGTACGGGCATCACGTCAACGAATGCAGAAGTCTCAGGAGACAGGTTGAAGCCATGATAGCAAAAGGAGAGTTAACCGAGTATGTTGCCAAGGAAGGAGTCCGATCAGACCAGGCATCACATGTACCTGCCAAGGGAGCTATGGGACTGCCTGTACGGGTCATCCACATGGTCCATGGAGGACCAAGTCGATCAGAGATAGAGGAGGCCCGGAGGTCCCAGATGCGACAAGCTCAGAAACTACAAAGGGTTGGCGAGGTCAGCGAGTTCAGAGGCCCGAAAGAGGATGCCCGAATAATTTTCACTTCTGCGGATATGCGGAGCATTTAGACGCCACACGACGACCCTTTAGTGATCTCCCTCATGGTCTCGAACTGCTTAATCAAGAGGGTGATGGTTGACCCTGGGAGCAGCGCCAACATTATCACCAAATGGGCCTTTGAGAAGTTAGAAATCAACCCTAAAGAGATCGTACCGTCCAGAAGCCCGATAGCAGGATTTGATGGAAGAAGAGTGGAACTAGTGGGAGAGATCCAACTACCGGTAACAGCAGCAAGGCGTACGCTTCAGGAGACTTTTGTGGTGGTAGATGTCAAACCTTCCTATAATCTCCTCATGGGAAGGGGATGGATTCACCGTATGCACGGAGTCCCTTCAACCATGCATCAAGTCATGCGATGTATTGACCCGAACGAAGTTGACGTGATTGACATCAGGGGCGATCAGGTAGCAGCAAAGGAGTGTTACGTTGTCACCATGAAAAGTCTAAAACGAAAGGCGGAACCAAAACAAGGGTCACAATCCAAGGCGGTATCCGATGACAAATAACAATTACAGTAGGATGGTTCGGGATCACCAGTAGCAGCTGAACCTATGCTGGAAGTTCAAATTTGCCCCGATCGTCCCGAAAGGTTTACTTATGTTGGTTCAGGCCTCAGTCCACAAGAAAAACAAAATGGAGTCCTTTTCTCTGATCTAATGCTAACATATTTGCATGGAGCCATATGGACATGACCGGCATCGACCCATCAGTAGCCCAACATTCCCTTAATGTGGATCCCAGCGCAAGGCCCGTCAGACAGAAACAAAGGAGAATGGGGGCCCATTGAAACCAAATCATAGCTGAAGAGGTTGATCGACTTCTTCAAGCAAGATTCATAAAGGAGGTCCAGTATCCTTCCTGGTTGGCGAACGTGGTGGTGGTCCAGAAGAAAAATGGCAAGTGGAGGGTGTGTGTAGACTTCACAGATCTGAATAAAGCCTGCCCGAAAGACTGTTTCCCTTTACCAAAGATCGATCAGATGATGGATGCCACCGCAGGTTTTGAACGGCTGAGCTTTCTGGATGCATACTCTGGGTATAACCATATACGAATGAACCCAGAGGACCAGGAAAAAACTGCCTTCATCACTGAATCAGATACATTTTGTTACACAGTTATGCCTTTCGGACTAAAGAATGCAGGTGTTACCTATCAAAGGCTGGTCAGAAGGGTGTTCCAGGGAATGATGGGATCTACCGTAGAAGCCTACATCGATGACACGGTGGTCAAAACCAAGGCGCAGAGAGACCACCTGACCGATCTGCAGCATGTGTTCAACACCCTCAGGAAGTACAATATGAAGCTCAACTCGTCCAAATATTCTTTTAGAGTGTCCTCAGGCCAGTTTTTGGGGCACATAGTTGATTGGATGGGAATATAAGCTAGCCCGGCACAAATCAAAGCTCTCATAGAGTCAGCAGAGCCAAGGACCCGGAATGAGATACAGGTGCTTATCGGGAGGACAACAACCCTCAGTCACTTCATCTCTCGATTAACCGATTGGTGTAAGCCGTTCTTTCAAGCAATAAAGGCAGCAAAATGAGAAGTCTGGGGGCCAGAGCAAGCAGAAGCCCTGAAAAAACTCAAAAGTTACATGGCGAAGCCTCCATTACTATCAACCCCAGATACAGATGAACCACTACATCTGTATCTGGCAATATCAGCATCGTCAACCAGCGCCGCTCTGGTCAAGGAGGGCAAGGGGTATCAGACACCAGTCTTCTACACTACCAAAGCCCTTGCCGTCGCAGAAACCCGTTATTCGAAGCAGGAGAAACTGGTACTATCTTTGATCAATGCAAAAACGACGTCTTCGGTATTATTTTGAGGAACACCCGATCATAGTGCCGACGGTCACCCCGATCAGGTCCATCATGGCGAAACCAGAGTTGTCAGGAAGGGTGTCCAAATGGGCAATAGAGCTCGGTGTGTTCGATATAACCTATGTCCCCCGAACGGCCATCAAAGGGCAGGCAGTAGCTGACTTCCTGTTGGAAACAAAAACTACAAACTCCATAGAGGAATGTGAGACTGGATTATGGGTTTTGTTCGTGAACGGATCATCAAATATCAATGGAGCAGGGATCGGTGTTGAGCTCGTAACACCGGATGGTACTAAAATCCAATAGTCCGTTCGATTGGAGTTTCCTGCCTCCAACAACGAAGCCGAATATGAAGCCCTTCTTTCGGGAATTCGGTTGGCCTGAAGCCTTCAAGTACAGAAAGCAGAGATTCGAAGTGACTCCCAGTTGGTCGTACGCCAGTTAAATGGGGAGTATGAAACCCGAGAGCCAAAAATGGAGGCGTACAGGAATTTGGTTCTAAAAGAAGCTAAGGGGTTCGAGCAAATAACCTTTGAACAGATTCCCAGAGGGGATAATTCTGTAGTAGACCATCTGGCTAACCAGGCCTCCGCGGCAGGAGAAATCATGACTCGCACTGTACCGATAGACTTCATCGCCCAATCCAGCTTGGAGCCCACTGATGAGGTAATGGGCATTCCATGGGAGTCGAGTTGGATGGACCCTATAACAGATTATTTGAGAACTGGCGCATTACCTGAGTCAAAATCGGAAGCCCGGAAGATAAGAATGAAGGCAGCCAGATATGCTCTCTACAACGGCCAATTATATCGCAAGTCTTTCTCTGGGCCATATTTGAGATGTCTCACGCCCTCCGAAGCTACGACAGTCATGGAAGAGATCCATGTAGGAGCCTGTGGAAATCATTCCGGAGGAAGATCCTTAGCTCATAAAGTTCTTACCCAAGGATACTTCTAGCCCTACCTGGCAAAGGACGCTGAGATCTACACCCGACACTGCAAAAAATGCCAATTTCACGGAGATGCCATCCATCCACCACCGGAGTTCCTGAACCCAACGATTGTTCCTCACCCATTTGCCCGATGGGGTATGGATATTGTAGGTCCTCTCCCACAAGCAATACGATGGTTATTCAAGATTTACATACCAAATAAAAAACCTAAATAACAAAATATATATCACTAATTTCTAAAAAATAGAAAATAAAAATTATCTCAAATAACAATATATTATCACTTTGTAAAAGAGAATATTCTATAGAAATCTTTTGACCTATCGCATGTTTAAAACTCTATTGTCTTGTTTGTTATTGTTATTGAATCTCTATTATATGCGAAAACACCCCATAGGAGCCAAGCTAAAAGATTGCAAGGGAAAATCAACCTTTTTTCACCAACTCAAAGCTTGATTCGTAAGTATTTTACTTCAATAAAATTAAAAAACACTTAGTTCCTATTTTTGGTTTACAAATATTTTATTTTTTTTCTTGTTTGGTAGAGAATATGATATACTTTAAATCTCATATATATAACGTTTTTAAATTTTTCGATAAGAATTTTGAAAAAATATTACATCATTTCAACCATATTTGGTTTAGTGATTTTCTACTTGGCTTGAATATAGTATATTACGTCCCTCCTAAAGTAAAATCCTGGTTCGCTTCTGCCGTGTCCCCAACTTCTACCACCGCCTTCACCACCACCACAATCTCTATTCCATTTGTTCTCATTTACTTCACCTTGTAAACTTCTTTTGAAAAGAACCTTGGAAACTTTTTAGGGAAAATTCCTTCGAACTCCTACTTTCGGTCTCTAAAGACAACCTTGGAAACTTTTTAGGGAAAATTCCTTTGACCTCCTACTTTCGGTCTCTAAAGACAATCATGTCCTATAAAAATTTTACTTGAATACATAAATCCTACCTTTTAACAAATATTTTCATAAGTTCAAGTTCAATATTTATTTCAATAATACCCTCTACCAATCATCTCCGCCACTTCCATTTCCATCCCCTTCACCAATACTCCACCAAATCAATCCTTCAACACTACCCATTATCTGTACTCTCTCTATATATATATCTATATGTTATTTATTACAAGTCCAAGTCCAAAACAATCTTGCACTGACAATTGAAGTGTGAAGACAGGTCTCAAATCTCTTACATCTCTCTCTCTAAAAGTTTATCTTACCTTTTTCTCTCTGTAATCAAGCAACTGTTTTGCGAAGTTCACTCTATAGTTGTAGATATACATTACGCATATATAATTGCAATGGCTCTCTGTACATCTTCATTTCAGGCGAGAAAGTGTGGCAACACAAATTTAACTACATGTACTCGTGGACTGAATTCTAAGCAGTTTTGGTTAAAAAAATTAAGGCAAAAAAAGTATAAAACTCCCTTATCATTTATAAGTGTTGCAAAATACTCCATGTATTTTTTTTTTTTTTTCCCCCATTTCACAACCCTAATCTTTCTAAACCATGCAAACTATCCCTTTACACCATTATATGTCCAAATTACACACAATGTTTCATTTTATTATTATCATTTGTATTAAAATTTAAACAAAATATATATATTAAATTTCAATTTTATTTTATAAAATTCAAAAATAATATATAAAATTTGAAACAAATATATAAAATTCTAAATATATATAAAATTCGAAAAGTATTAAAATTTAAACAAAATATATAAAATTGAAATATATATATATATTAAATTTTGAATTTTATAAAAAATATATATATAAAATTCGAAAAAAATATATAAAATTCGTAAAAAATATATAAAATTCGAAAAAATATATCTTAAATTTCGAAAAAATTATAAAATTAAAAAACAAACATATAAAATTCGTAAAAATATATATAAATTTTGGAAAAAAAATATAAAATTTAGCGAACAAATTTTTTGAATTTATATTTTATTTCCGAATTATATATATATATGAAATTTATATATGTTTTTTTAAATTTATATATATTTTTTGAATTTTATATATTTTTTTCGAATTTTATATATTTTTTGAATTTTATATGTCATTGGGGGTGCTTTGTGATCCCAATAGGACAATCAAAATGGATTGTTTTATTAGATATGCAGATTCAATCAGAACCATTGGGGGAACTGTAAATCATGAGTGACTAGATAAGAGAGAAAATTAATATTAAAATATGATTTTTTATGGATTTGTTCTTCACATTTTTCGTCTCTTCAAAGTATAATCAACATGTCAACCTATATCAATTTTTAGGTACAACATGCAGCAATACAGTTTCTTATATTTTTAGGAACATCATTTTTATTTCGAATTTTTATGCTTTTTTCGAATTTTATATTTATTTTCGAATTTTATAAAAAAATTGAAATTTAATATATCAATTTCGAATTTTATAAAAAAATTGAAATTTAATATATATATTTTCGAAATTTATAAAAAAAATAAAATTTAATATATATTTTTTACGAAATTTATATATTTGTTTCGAATTTTATATGGTTTTTTCAAAATTTCTATATTATTTTTGAATTTTATAAAAAAAATCAAAATTTAATATATATTTTTTAATTTTATATATTTTGTTTAAATTTTAATACAAATGATAATGATAAAATGAAACATTGGGGTAATTTGGGCATATAGTGGTGTAAATGGAGTAGTTTGCTTGTTTTAGAAAGGTAAGGGTAGTGAAATGGTGCAAAAAAAGCATAGGGGGCTTTATGCTCTTTTGCCAAATAATAATAATAATAATAAATCTTACCTTTTTTTAAAGAAATAAACATTTTATAGATTTAAATTTCAAAGGCAAAAGCCCTATATATTTACTAGGTGCTTATTTTGTATAGATTTCACATATTAAAGTACAAAAATATAAATGGTATGAAATGGAAGTGCAGGGTATTATTGGAATAAAAATTGAAACTGGACTTATTTGAATATATTTGTTGAAAGTAAGACTTATGTAAAAAAAATTTATAGAGCTTGATTGTCTTTAGAGACCAAACGTAGGACTTGAAAGAAATTTTCCCAACTTTTTATAGCATGCATGTACATGGCTTTTCTTTACTGATAAGTATGGATACACAATGCAGGTCGTAGTCTCGATATCAATTTCGGTGGTCTTTAATATCAATGTATAATGGACTCAATATTATTCTTGAATGTGAATATGAGATGAAAAAACGATGCTATATAACAATATTAGCAATACGAATCAGATGATCAATAAATTTATTTTCAAATTATTTTGTTTCATTCTAAATCTTGAGTGATAACTGCAACTTTTCCCTATTAAATAAATAGAATAAGTGTGATCGAGCAACACTAACACCAGTTATCCAGTGCAAATATTACCCTTCCATTTGCTTTTTTTATTCTTTGGGATATTAGAAAGGGATATTATCAGTAAACCCCCATATAGTTATCAAAATGTATCAATTTGCCCCCCTTCCTATAATTTTAGACCAAAATACCCCTGCAATTTAATTAAATTAAAAAAAAACATATAAAATTCAAAAAATATATATACATAAAAAAACATATAAAATTCAAAAAATATATATACATAATTCGTAAAAAATATATAAAAATTTAAAAAACATATAAAATTCGAAAAAATATATAAAATTAGTAAAAAAAACATATAAAAATAAAAAGTATATATATAAAATTCGTAAAAATTATATAAAATGAAATATATAAAAACAAAACATATAAAATTCGAAAAAATATATAAAATTTGTAAATATATATATATATATAATTCGTAAAAAATATATAAAATTTGAAAAAATATATAAAATATGTAAAAAATATATAAAATAAAATAAAAACATATAAAACTCGTAATATATATATAATTCGTAAAACGTATATAAAATAAAAAAAAATCATATAAAATTCAAAACAAATATATAAAATTAAAAAAAAACATATATAATTCAAAAAAATCAAATAAAATTCGTAAAAAATATATAAAATTCAATATATATATATATAATCCTTTGGCACACTACAATAGTATATTCAAACAAGATTATCCAAAAAAAAATGGTAGGTTAAAAGTGTTCTTCCACTATATTTGGGAAAATCATAATACAATTCGAGAAAGTGATCTTCCACTATATTTGATTTTTTTTAAAAAAACAAAATTAGATGTCACAATTGGGTATAGTCATAGTTTTAAAATAATTTGTGGTGTTAAAAGTGCTTTTTTAGAAGTCAATTTCTTTTTTCCATTTCTATACAATAAACAAAGTGTCGATTGAACTAACCTTTTTTTAATATGGAGAGTCCAACATAATCTACCCATTCATGAGATTTAATAAGAAAGTTATACGATTTTATTCCTAATTAAAATAAAAATAATGTTTATGTTTTTGAGATATTTTATTTGATTGGTAATATGGTTCATTTGAAATATATATATATATATATTTTTATGAATTTTATATATTTTGTACGAATTTTATATGCGTTTTCAAATTTTATATATATTTTTACGAATTTTACATATTTTTTTGAATTTTATATGTTTTTAAATTTTATTGTTTCAAATTTTATATATATTTTTACGAATTATATATATATATTTCAAATTTTATATGTTTTTTTTTTCGAATTTTATATGTTTCTTTACGAATTTTATATATTTTTTACGAATTTTATATATTGTTTCGAATTTTATAAAAAAAATTGAATTTTATATATATATTTTTACTAAATTTATATATATTTTTGAATTTTATATGTTTTTTTAAATTTTATATATTTTTTTATGAATTACTTATATATATATTTTGAATTTTATAGGGTTTTTTTAATTTAATAAATTTTCAGGAGTATTTTGTTCCAAAATTATAGAGAGGGGGGCAAGTTGATACATTTTGCTAATCATAAAGGAAATTTCTGAACTGGAGGGGAGTTAGTTGATCAAAAATAAAACTACAGGGGATTTACTGATAATATCCCTATTAGAAATGATACTACATGTCACCTTAGGCTGGGGTGGAGCCATGAAACTTGTCTAGGGAGGCCAATGTAAATTTTTATAAGTTTATTGGTGAAAATTATATTTTTTTAGGTTACTAGAAGAATTTTTTTCAAAATTGAGGATGGAAATGCAATTTTTTATGGCCACTTTTTAAAAAAATTTATGAGTAATTTACAAATAAAATTGGAACTTTTTACAAAATTCCCAAAGGGTGGCTCCGCCCCCTTGACTTCGGGGTCAAACATTAACACCATGTTTGGTATGCGGTCTTTCTGGTCTGGTCTGGTCCGGTCTGATCTAGTCTAATCTGATATGGAAAAGTCTGTTTGGTAAGCGGTCTGGTCTTACTATTTATTTATTATTTATTATAATATTTATTTATGTATTATTTCTTTCTTTATTTATTATTTCTTCACTTTATAATATATTTTATTATTTTATTATTTATATTATAATTTATAAATATATTCTATTTATTTATTATTATTTCATTATTTAATTCATTTTATTTATAAATTATTTATTCATTTTTAATTATTTAAAAATATATTTTATTAATTTATTATTATTATACTCATTTTTTATTATTATTATGAAGTATTTATTCATTATTATATTTATTATTTATTATTATATTTATTTATTATTATTATTTATTTCATTTTGTTTATTATTTATTATTTTTATTATATTTTTAAATATGTTTTATGTAATTTATTATTTATTTTATTAATTTATTATTATTATTTATTATTTAGTCCATTTTTTATTATTATATTTATTTATTATTATTGTATTCATTTTTTTATTATTATGTTTTATTTAATTTATTATTTATATTATTAATTATTCATTTTTAATTATTTATAAATATATTTTATTATTTATTAATTAATTTATTATTATTATATTCATTTTTTATTATTATTAGGTATTATTTATTTTATTTTGTTTATTATTTATTATTTATATTTTATTTTTAAAATATGTTTTATTTAATTTTTTTTTATTATTATTAATTTATTATTATTATTTATTCATTTTTTATTATTTATAAATATATTTTATTAATAAGACCAGACCGAACCACCAGGAATCAACTTTTTTTTTTGTATGAAATGATGTCATTTTGCTCTGATTTGGTCTTACTTGGTCTAACCAAAAATTTGGGACCAATGCTACCAAATATGGTCTGGTCCCATAAAACACAAGAACAGACCAGACCAGCTGGAACCGAACCACCTACCAAACAGGGCCTAACTATAACATGTTTCTCACTTATATATGTTAGAATATATCAGGGTTTAGTATATTTATCGAGATAATTCTAACTCATTTAGTATTATTATCCAGATAGTTAATCTCAATTCATTTAGTATTAGTCTTACCTAATTTATAATGACTTGTTCTCCACACATTTTTCTTTATATATAGGGGTCATCTCTATTGTAATAAATAAACTTCTTCAATATACAGAATACAATTCAATATTCTTCATTCTTTTCTCTGATTCCTACAATTAACATGGTATATGAAACTGTATTGAATTGTATATAGGGTTATTAACAAACAACCCCTATGGTTTCAAATTCTTGACAAACACCCCTTGAAGTTTCAAATAACCCCCTGCACTTTTCCCACCATACACACAGCCCCCACTCTGTCAGTATTCCGTTAACAAACACCTCACTGCCGTTAAAAATAGATATTTTATATCCAAAATATCCCTAAAATAAATTGATAACTAAATTAATATTTTTTAGTAAATTACAAATTATTATTTTTTAACTAAATTAAGATTTTTGAGTAAATTACAAATTATTTTTTTGTTTTTAATTTAAGTTTACTTATTTATTTAAATTCAAATCTGAAAAAATATATTACTCCCCCCATCTCAAATTATAAGTCTCTTTTGGGGAATTCAATTTTTTAAGAGGATGACTTTTTTATTGTAGTGTTAGTGAATAAAATACCAATTTTACCCGTGGTCCATTATAGTGACGTGATTGTTTATAAAATATATGTTTGATAACTTTAATGTTTGAAGGTTAAACTGATAAATTGACCAAATAAAATACTTTGACTTTTCAAAGTGAATACTTATTTTGAGATAGAAGGAGTACAATTTTTTTAAAAAAAAACATTATTGATAATAATACACTTTAAATAATGTTTTTTTATTTTTTTTAAGAGAATAGATGGATAGAAATTTTAAAAGGGCTTTGCCCTTAGAATTTGTACTTTCTCCGTCCCAAAATAAGTGTTCACTTTGAAAAGTAAAATAATTTAATTTGGTCAATTTACCAGTTTAACCTTCAAGCATTAAAGTTATAAAATATATATTTTATAAATGATCACATCATTATAGTGGGACTACGAGTAAAGTTGGTATTTTATTCACTAACACTACAATAAAAGTCATTATCTTAAAAAGTTGAATTCCCCAAAATGAACTTATAATTTGAGACGAAGGGAATAATATATTTTTTCAAATTTGAATTTCCCTAAATAAGTAAACTTGAACAAAAAAACAAAAAAACAATTTGTAATTTACTCAAAAATTTTAATTTAGTTATCAATTTATTTTAGGAGTATTTTGACATAAAATATCAATTTCTAACGGCAGGGGGTGTTTGTTAACGGAGTACTAACGGAGTGGGGCATGTGTATAAGGTGAGAAAAGTGTAGGGGGTTATTTGACACCTCAGGGGGTATTTGTCCAGAATTTGAAACCATAGGGGGTTTGTTTGTTATATATATTGAAGTATATTTTAAAGTGTATCTATTACCATAGAGATGACCCTATATATAAGGAAAAATGTGTGGAGAACAAGTCAATATAAATTAGATAAAACTAATATTAAATGGAATGAGACTAACTATCTAGATAGTAATACTAAATGGGATAAGATTATCTAGCATAATATATTGTAACAATATATATATATATATAATTTGTGATAAGTACTACTATTCAAGAATTTTGAAGCGTCAACGTCTATGATCTTTCTTACTCTGTATATGATTGCAATTGCGTTGGCCCTTCAATAACCACTTCCACTGATCATTTCGTTCACGAAAGAGCCTTGTTAATTATATGCTTTTTTTTGGAGAATAATAATAAGGCCTTGGCATACTTCGAGCCCATGCATTAGTCATGAATGCGTACAATTTGCATATTTATATATATATAT
Source organism: Cornus suecica (assembly GCA_963922005.1). Classification (NCBI taxonomy): domain Eukaryota; kingdom Viridiplantae; phylum Streptophyta; class Magnoliopsida; order Cornales; family Cornaceae; genus Cornus; species Cornus suecica. The sequence goes on from OY998238.1 coordinate 107,721,233, forward strand.
ATATATATATATATATATTTAGCACTTCACTTCACTTGCTCAAATCATTTGGTCCACAAAACACAGCATTGCATATTCATCATCAACAACCAGGCCTCCACATACTTTTGAGTTTATTTTAAACGTGTAACGTGTTGCTGGTCTTGTTATTCTGGAGAACTGATGTGTCACGCATGGTCATGATAGTTATCAACTAAATTTTGTTAAAAATAAAAAATTTGGGGGTCATTTATGTCGGAAGTGTTGATGTATGTGAACGTGGTGGGCCCAAAATGTCTAGCATCTAGAATGGGCCGAATATATGGTGAAACAGTGATGGGCCCTATTGTAGGACATAGTGATGTTAGGCCCACAGTCACGTGGTTTGTTGTGCAGTGGCATCTCACGAGATCAACTCCTATCCTCACAAAAAGAGAATCTAACACCTTTTGTACATGTATGTATTGTATTCTGAGGGCACATTCTCCGATTCACGTGGAGATCTCTCCAACCAAACAAATTGTACAAATTTTCTAGGGTAATTTGCATTGACACCCCCTGAGGTTAGGGTCAATAGCACTTAGATTACAGTCAACGTTTTTTTGGCACTCACATCCCCTAAGGTTCCTCCTTCGTTGCAATGACACCCCCTGGGCGAGTGAAATGACTATAATGCCCCTTTAATTGTTTCACTTATTACATTAGGGTAATATATAAAGTATGAAATTATTCATATGCCCAAACACTTCACCCCTCTAAAATTACTAATTACACTTCCACCCCTTATTACAAAATATATATTACGAAAATTACAATTTAATTTTTTTTCTTTATAATATAATTTGTATATATAATTACAAAAATTAAAATTACGAAAAAATATATATATATATAATTTGTAAAAAATATATAAAATTTGAAAAAACATATAAAATTCGAAAAAATATATAAAATTTGAAACAATATATAAAATTAAAAATATATATATATAAAATTCGTAAACAATATATAAAATTCTAAAAACATATAAAATTTGAAACAAATATATAAAATTCGAAAACAATATATAAAATTCTAAAAACATATAAAATATTAAAAAATATATAAAATTCAAATATATATATATATATATATATATAAAGTGTGACTGAAGTTTAAGTGGACAAGTCTCAGAATCATTAGCCAAGGTAACGAATCATCTCCAACTTTCTGCAGAGCTATTTCAATGGCCACGATGACGACATATGTCCCACGATGGTGACTGAAATCGGAATCGAACCGATACTTTATTAAAATATTTTAATCAAAAATAAATATATTAATATTTGGATCAAAATTAACGGTTCGGTCCCGGTTCTCCTTTTTAAAGAACCGAAAGTAAATTTTTATTTAGATCAAAATTAACGGTTCAGTTCCGATAATTTTGGTTTTTTTAAAATGAGAACCGGAAACGAACCGTTAATTTTAATCCAAATATTAATATATTTAATTTTGATTAAAATATTTTAATAAAGTATCTGTTCGATTCCGATTTCGGTCACCATCGTGGGGTATGTGTCGCCATCGTGGCCATTGAAATAGCTTTGCAGAGAGTTGGAGATGATCCGTTACCTTGACTAATGACTCCGAGACTTGTCCACTTAAAATTCAGTCACACTTTATATATATATATATATATATATATATTTGAATTTTATATATTTTTTAGAATTTTATATGTTTTTCGAATTTTATATATTGTTTACGAATTTTATATATTTGTTTCAAATTTTATATATATATTTTAATTTTATATATTGTTTCAAAATTTATATATTTTTTTGAATTTTATATGTTTTTTCAAATTTTATATATTTTTTCCAAATTATATATATATATTTTCGTAATTTTAATTTTCGTAATTATATATACAAATTATATTATAAAGAAAAAAAATTAAATTATAATTTTCGTAATATATATTTTGTAATAAGGGGTGGAAGTGTAATTAGTAATTTTAGAGAGGTGAAGTGTTTGGGCATATGAGTAATTTCATACTTTATATATTTCCCTAATGTAATAAGTGAAACAATTAAAGGGGCATTATAGTCATTTCACCGCCCAGGGGGTGTCATTGCAACGAAGGAGGAATCTCAGGGGGTGTGAGTGCTAAAAAAACGTTGACCGTAATCTAAGTGCTATTGACCCTAACCTCAGGGGATGTCAATGCAAATTACCCAATTTCATACTTTATATATTTATCTAATGTAATAAGTGAAACAATTAAAGGGGCATTATAGTCATTTCACCGCCCAGGGGGTGTCATTGCAACGAAGGAGGAATCTCAGGGGGTGTGAGTGCTAAAAAAACGTTGACCGTAATCTAAGTGCTATTGACCCTAACCTCAGGGGATGTCAATGCAAATTACCCAATTTTCTAATCACAGAGCTTGCGAAAACTTGGCACTATATATATATATATAAATTCTGAATACATATCTATAAATTGGGGCACACTCGATACAAAAGAACATGACATTATTTGAGGAATTATATGATGAGCTAATGAATGTGATCAAGTCTGCCAAAAAAAAACCAAGTACATGAATGCGTCTCTTTTTAATTATAGTATTAGTCAGAAGTTAGCTGAAACTATGAAATCATCGACTGCAAACACATAAGGAAAAATATTTTAGAGGAGACAAAGTTTAGGTGGATGCATGGATATATATACAATGCTTAGTAAGCTGGATATGGAGATAGGAATTGGAAATGTATATGTAATTAATTATTATCACAGATATATAGGAATACATACATATATGCACATATATATATATATTGTTTGGGATGGATGGCTTTCTAACCAACTATGAAGCACTGATAATGGACACGAGATTGCACCCGCCTGCGTAGCGGAGTTGGTTGGTAGGGCGAATTTTCGGTGTCTGGACGAACCGTATCCAGGCTCCGAGCGTGGGTTCGAACCCCTGCCTCTCCGCAAGTGGACGACTGAAATGTTATAAGAGTTATGGTGCCGGCGACTTATAACACCCTATCAAAGGAATAACTTCTTAGGGTCTAGGCACTAGGGAGTTCTTCCTTAGGGTTTAGGCCTTTTTTTTATATGGACACGAGACACGGATACAACACAGACATGACAAATTTCAAAAAAATAGAACACAAAATGCCTCCGACACGTCTATAATTTTTTTTTTTTATATATATACGTATTATATTGGATAAATATTTCATTTATTGGTTAAATAATAAGAACCAAATAAACTTATAAATAAATAAATAAAATAAAATATCTGATATATTCAAAATTTCTTATTTTACTACCATCTAAGGAATCAAAATTCCAGTTACATATTTTTGACAAGTCAAGATATCCGGCACGGACACGAATATTCAACACAGGTACAACCACCCTCGACCAAGTCCCTACTTCATAGCTAACCGATTATCCCTCTATTCCACCTTATCTTTGACGACTTAAAGGAGGGACCATCTTTGACGAATTAAAGGAGGGACCATGTCCAATTGTCCATGCATGTACTATTGCCAAAACCGTACCAGTAGTTCACGTTAAGAGTGCATGTAGTCCAGTTCTGGGACCAAGTACGTACTTGCATTGTCCCCAACTTTTTTTCTTTATATATATATATCATCTTATTTTGTAGGTTTTTTTTATTAAATTTCTTTCAAAACCCAAGGATGAAAGTAAAGCTGACAATTTATGTCAACGGGTTGATCATGTAATCTGATACTAGCTAACAAGAAAAATAAAAATTTTAAATTTGACACAATCCAACACGAAAAATAAAAAATAAAAAATAAAAATAAAATTGAAATTAACACAATTCAGAAATAATTTATTAATATATTTCAATCCATGACCGATTAAAGAACATAAAAAATCTGCAAATAAATATAATTATCTCAAATGTGTCCAATCGTGTTAGAAATTATCAACTTTAGATGAAAGGCAAACAAGGAGGCAGGGGCTTTTTTTATTATATATCTTATATTGCAGGGGATTTTTTTATTATATATGTGCTGAAAATTTACTTTTGCTCCCCATACAATTATGAAAAAATAATATATATACATCTAAATTCAACAATTAAGCACGATTCAATTCGTTTCAAGGTAAAATAAATTAAGATTTTAAATTAACATAAAAATAATATAAAAAGATGAAATAATCATAGGTACAATAAAAATTTATTGTTTTTAGTCAAAATTAATACTGACAATGGAAGTTGGTGTTATTTTAAAACGTGAGAAGAGATAGATGGTAGTGTTGCCCGATAAATGACTCTAGAAGGGGGGGGGGGGGGGGGGGGGGGGGGGTTAATAGAATCTTAGTTTAAACAATAGAATTTAATTCGATTTTCTAATTGATAAATATAATTGCAATGCTAGATGATTTAATATAAAAGCACGAAGCAATATAAATCAAAATAAAGTAGAGAGAGAATTATAAATACTTGGACAAGCGATTTTAGCGAGGTTCAGAATACCCTTGATTCCTATGTCCTCGGCTCAAGGTTCTCTTGAGACTTCTCAAATCCACTATGGCTTCTCCTTACGGGTGAAGAGCAAAACCTTCACAAGAAGCACACCACTTCTCCTTGCTAAGAGAACACCCTCTCTTAGCCTAAAATTGGGTCACACCAACCCTTTGAATACAATGATCTTGTACACTAGAATATCTCTCAAAGATTGATTTGTACAATTGTAGATCTCTTGCTCACAAGACTAGAGTAAGAATTTGAATAAAAAATTGAAGCTCTAGACTTGAAAATATGTGAATGATGATACAAAAGTGTATATGAAAGTGTATGATTGAGATTGCAAGAGGTAAGTTGTAAAGAGAGTTTCAAGTCTTTTTATAGCAAACACTTTCATCACTTTTGGCATAAAATATGACAAAAAGTCATATAGAGCCGTTTGAAAGGAGATAAATACGTTAGAAAAGTAATACAAAAGTCAAGATGTCACGCCCCAAATTTCCTAAGACTCCCGAATCGGGACATCTGAGGAATTCGGGTCGTGATCCATAAAATGAGCGACCAATCAATATACTAAACAACCATAAACTGGATGGAATCTTATTATCAATAATAATTCTATACACAACAAAGCGGAAACTAAACCAAATGATACACAAGGCACGTTTAAGTGCCGAAAGAATACATCTCTACAACGATGTAATAATAATGAATACAAGGAAGGGATAGGCTAACAGACTGGCTCCCAAGAGGTACAACATCAATGGTCCCAATATAGGGAACAAGAAAATGAAACAAAATGACCAACTCTATATATATAGCGTCCCAAACCCCGCAACAACATCAGTGCCACGAGCCATCCTGCACTCCACGTTGTCCATAACCGAAGTATTTCCTGCAAACTGGTGGTGTAAACCACCAGGCATACCTCTGCTGGGGTGAGCTCATTGAGCCCCGTAGGAGAAAGAAATCATAACCGTCACATCCTACTACCGTTCAAAACGAATGAAAGCCAACCTGTGTACATGCATCTACCCTAGGCCAGTCAAATATCCCACATGGAAATCACGCCAAGATGAGACCCCGGAAATACATCCCACTAGTCCCGTACCATGCATCAACAAATAGGTAAATAGCATATAGTGAAACTATATCACAACAACATGAAATAACTCACACCTATATATATATATATATGCACGTATATATATATATATATACATACAAAGATATGTAACCAATACCAGATACTTAGTACAGACCCCCCTTCATAGATCACTACGACTCGTACCCGTCATCCCCACACTAACAATCAACACAACACTATCACCTCAACACTATCACCAAATATTGGGAGTAACACTCTAGGAATGATAACACTTACAGTTCTTAGGCCACAAGCATACCGAACTCCAAGACCTCACTCAGTATCAAATCATACTGTCAATCAATTCACATATCACTACCGACATCCATAAACCCAACTCAAGGGTAAAACATTTATATAAACCTAAGGTAAGTCACAAAGGTTGCCCAACAACAAAAGGAAGTGAAATGGATTCAATAACCCATCACACCGACCACTCAAAGGTCACATGTTCGCCAAAGGGTAAAATGGTCATCACAAGGATAAAGTAGTGATTCCAAAATATAAATACAAGGTTTGGACCTAAAAGAAGTTATAGGAACAAACGGAACCAAATTTGAAGGTACGAAACGGAAACTACAATATTTTTAAGAAATCGGCAGTCGGGAGGTGCCGAGGCTCAAAACGTACCGTCATTTTAAAACGACCATTATGCCCTCAAAACTGACTCAAATGAAGCGATTCAAAATCCTAACATCAATATATTTAAGTCATATTTCTAAAAATCTAAAGATCACCTCAATCCAACATCTGTAGCTCCAGATATGACCGAAAGAGTGAAGGAGTGTCAAAGCAGAACTGCACTAGGACATCCTGGGGAAAAATCAGTCGACTGACAAGGCAATCAGTAGACTGGTGGGGGCCATCAGTCAACTGACCAAAAACCGTCAGTCGACTGACCTCACCAGAACATTTACGGCTATTTGCCAGTCGACCGACGAAATTCCGTCTGTCGACTGACAGACCCGAAAAGTGCTCCAATTAGTCCGAAACCACTTAAAACACTTATGAAACATGGGGCAAAGGCCTCAAATCATTTAGGAACCTTAGAAATTAGAAACTATCATTTAATCTCCTTAAGACCGCAAAAGGGAACCTAGTGGCCGTTGCCACGGAACCAACTAGTTTTCAAATCAAGAACCCCTTCCAATTCTTTCAAACCTCAATTTCATATTCGAAACCACATCACCTAGGTTTCTAACAAGATCATAAAGTCATTATACACAATCAACCAAGATCACAACTTATACCGACTTTACTTATCACCAGAAAGCTCTCAAACCAACTCATCTCACCCCCCCCCCCCCCCCCCTCTTAGGGTAAAAAAACACATAGCAACAAGTATAATTATTGATCTCACATTATACTTTAAATAAGTCATGGAATTTACATTTTTCACATCCTTCAATTCCAATTGAGAATTTTAAATAACAAATGAATTATATCACAAAATTCATATTTAAACATGCTCCTCCATCACATGGAATAATATCATACTTCACATGTAAACATAACTCACATATACATGTCAATATGAAATCACATAAATGCCAAGCAAATACAATGTGACTCAACACTCCCCGTGATACTTACACACAACACACCCTTCCCAAGGGTAACGGATACAAACTCTGTCCACTCATCAAGTAGTGTAGAGTTACCACACCGACCCTTCCCAAGTGATTTTTCTCTCTATCACTTCAAACAGGGAAGGCGGTTGTAATAGAGCCCAACTTGCAACTCCGTACGCCATGACTACCCTTGAGTCAAGAAAATAAGCCTCCACCCGGACTCTTAACTCACATTTGCCGGCTTTTTAGTTCCGTAGGCGTGATACCTCCTGGCCAGTTGTTGTGATGATCCGACACAAAGACACCCATACTTGAGTACACAACCCATATATATATCAACATCGTGATTTGACATTACATGATATTCTCAATAGGCACCCCGGGCCTCAACATAAATATGTAATGCACCATATTTATGAACAATATCCACATGATAACATCAACATATTCTCAAAACCTCTTTTCAACATGCTTTTAAAATTCAATAAAGCATTTAATCACGACAAACAATTATATCACATAATCATGCTTGCAATTCATCAAATCATACTTCAATTCTCAAGGAAAACCATTCCATTATTTTAAACATGTTTTTTGTTCAATTTAGCAAGTTTTCACATATCACATCTCAACATGACATGAAGTCCAAAAATACCTCCAAGGTACTAACCAACGGAACTAGCCTAATCTCATTCTAAGGCTACCTCCCTAACACCAATATACTCATATGCATAACTACACTTACACATATACATAGCTATACCCACATACATACACATATATATAGGCATAGAAACACACTTGCATATAAGAAATCTCAAGAACAATCACATAGCTAGCATGATTCATAACCCTATTCAATACCATCAAAAATACCCTATACACAAAGATTAAGTCACATAACATGCTCAAACCCTAACTTCATATTTCCAAGGATATACTTAGCAATTTCATTTTAATGCTAGGAATCCTATAATCAAATTTACCCTACTACACAATCACAAGATGGCTAGTTAGGAATTTTTCCCCTACCTCTTGAAGAGCAAACCACAATAGCTACCAAGCAAAGCCCATGAAACCCTAGCTCTTCCTCAACCGAAATCCAAAGAGTAAACCGGTGGAAAGCTTCACCAATCAACTATGGAAATCCAAGAATCCATGAGAATAAAAGAAAACATTCCCACAAAAAAATATGGAAGCTAGGTTTTCAATTCAAAGAGAAATCAAGGAAAGTGATGAAGGAGCTTACCAATCTTAAACACTAATTATGGACAAGGAAACACCAACAAGACACAAGCTTCAAGCTACCATCAACAAGGCTAGAGGATAAAGCCTTGTGCATCCATGGAGGAAGAGAGAGAAAAGTAACAAAATGGGGAAGAAGAGAGCAAAACCGTATGAATGAGAGAATGAGATGAAATGGGTACATGAGTTAGCAAGACTTTACCCATGTGTAGAGATTCCCATCCAAGGGCTAGGAATGAAGATGGCAAGATAGATTCAATCCAAGGGTCACAATGATGACAAGATTAAAGGTAGTGGTGAAATGTCCAAACTACCCACCCCTTTATCAATTAATCATAACCCTTGCCATTATGAATCAAATTTACAAATTTGCCAAAGTCTTCTACATAACTACAATATTGTCACTTAACATCCAAGGGTTTATAATAAAGATGAGAAAGAACTAATCATCCAATGGTTGACAAAAAGTCTTGCCAAGTGGAATACCAACAATAATGGATTATTCCATTTAAGTGTCAACCAAACAAGGCATTATGATCTAAGGGTCTAAAACAAAGATGAGAGAATGAGATCAAGGGCTAGGAATGAGACAACACATAAAATGTGGAAATGACCAAAATATGCCAAAGTTGGGGTTAATTACAAGAGTGTCATCAAGCCTCTTAATTACCCTTCTACCCCTTGTCATCCTCTTTAATTACAACTATGTCATTCATACAATAACACTTAGCCAAATCTCTACACTTTCACTAAGTGCTCCAAATATGAAATTACTCATATACCCCTAGGTCATTTCTTTCCCGAAATCGTTTCTAACTATTCTCATGACTTGCAACATGTAAATATAACAAGAAATTCATATAAGTTCTACACCGAACGTCTACACTAAATTAGATTAGAACTTTCGAGAACGCAACACGATTGTCGAAGCTCCAACGAGAAAACGTTGCACGAACCCTCGTAGTTGTTGGCGACACTCCAATCCACAAAACCAAAAACGACATACCACGAAGTCGTCTCACCAAGTCCAAAACTTAAATGCGAAAAATTTACTCGTACCGAGAATACACAAGACGTCATGAATAAGTGACGTCGCAAAACGTTAACACATGGAAACGAATTCCAGAAAAGTGAAAGGAAAACGCGGGGTGTTACACAAGAGCCGTTGGAAGCTCATTTTGTGTTGTTTTTTGATAAGTTAGGCTATCTAACTTTGAGAGTTAGGCCACCTGACTATTTATGTCATGCCACCTGACTACTTAAGTTAGGCTACCTTACTTTCCTGAAGAAATGATTTAAAACCTTTGTAAAACTTAGGCTATCTGACTTGTAGAGTCAGGTTACCTTACTATTAAAAAAAACATTTTAATTTAGCTTTTCAAATGGTTTTGTGAGGTGATGCATATTTAAATTAATTTTCTAGAGCTTCAAAGATAATTCAAATAATTAATTTAATCTTAAACACTCACCAACCTATCTACCCCAATCTTCAAGTAGTGATTGATCCTCTTAGAATTGATAGTCTTTAAGCTTCAACATATTTGCACTTGATCATCTTTGAACTTCAATCTCTTTGCATTTAATCTTTTGCTTGGTCGTTTTAAATGATAACGCCATGATCTTTTTGACCGCATGATACATATATGATTTTCCTGTTTTTATAAGCTTGGACAAATACTCATTGTAACCATTAGTACAAATACATCATTAATGATTTGTTATTATCAAAATTACGGAATTGCCTTTAGATTAAATCTTAAGGCCAACAATCTCCCCCTTTTTGATGATGACAAAATATTGATGTGTGCATATATAAATACCAATTAAGTTTGAATTTTGTCAAAATTCTCCCCGTGACAATATTGTCTCCCCCTACCAATATGCAAAAGTTTGATAAAATCTTCAAGAGTAAACATGGCATATTTATGTAACACATTGTCATAAGCATGTCAAAAATCATATTATCACAAGTACCATATCAAATACATGATATTGTCCAAAGATTTATGGTGACATAAAAATGCATAGAAGTTATCATGATAACATACCCAGAAACATGATAATAAGTACTGATCATACGGACACATAAGAGTGCATACCAAAAATCATGAAAAAGTATCATGATAAATAAGCACACAAAATCATGAAAAAGTATCATGATAAATAAGCACACAAGCACACTGTTTTCTCCGCCTTTGGCATCACAAAAAGGGCGAAGAGCAAGAACCATGGTTCCCTTGGAGCTTACGCACATCCTGGTGCAGAGCATCAATGCAAGATTCAAAACTGGTGTGAGAGGCTTTCATCTTATCATAAATCTCATGCATCATCCATTGAGTACATGTGGTGCTTTTTTGAATAAGGGTATAGAGATCAGCGAGAGTAGGAGTGGCATGGTCCGCCGAAGGAGATGGAGGTCCGGGTGAGTTAACATCTGTTTGAGCACCAGTGGGATCATCATGCGTGTCATCATTCGCGAGAACCAATTGAGGATCTCCTAGGAGAGCCGGATCGTACCAATTTTTGTTCCCATCATTGACTAAATTCATGTTTTTTAAGGTACGGGGAACAAAACGATCAATGTCCCGAGAGAGGATAAAGGCTTCTCGAGAAAGATCAATGTTAAGTGATTCGAAGATACGAGTTAATGGCATACCATAACAAAGATGTTTACGGGGTTTGAGACGGGTTTGCATGTGACTTAACATAACATAGGCTAAATCAAATTTGCATCCGGATATGACACACCATGTGAGAAAATCTTCCATAGCCGACACGTCAGTCTTGCTGCCAGACTTAGGAATAATAGTGGTTATGATAACCTTGTACACAAGATGGGCCTCAAAGGTGAGGTCGGAGAGTTGGATGCGGTAAATGTGATTAATGTTCGGGTCACGACAAATTAACCGTACGGCTTGGAGAGGGTTGAAACCAATAGGGTGATACCATAGATGGGTTTCATAGTGTTCAATACCTCCTTCCGAAAGATTAAGGTAGCGACGAAGCTTGGAGCAAGTAAGAGGAATTGGTACTCTGAGTACAGAAAATTCGCCTTTGAGTGGTAATTTAGGACGCATGGACAGATGAGTATAGAAGAGCTTCATAGCTTGAGGATAAATAGGCACATCCATAGAAATGAAATGTCCTAGCCCTATGTTATCAAAGAGCTGATATGTATTGAGATGAGCAGTCTCACAGTCTGACAAAGTGATGACCTTATTTTGGATGATTTTACCATTGGCAAATTCCTACTCAAACTTATTTTTCAGAGCATAAGTCGGATGGACTTTGAAACTTGGAGTCAGCAATATAGGAATCGGGTTTTGAGCTTGGGAAGCTGAAGAGGGTTTTGGGGTGTTGGGTTTAGCACGCTTAGGGCGAGAGGTTTGGGTACGAGTTTGGGGAGCCATTTTGAGAGCTGTTGAAAAATAATTTCTAAAATTCACAGAATTTAAACTTTGTAGACAGGATCCCAAAATGAGAACAAAATTATAATGAAATTTTATTGATTCGAAATTCAGGAAAAAAAAAATTCCAATGACGCATTCAAAACCCCAACAAGTTTTAGCACAAGTAGTAAAAATCGACACTGAAATCCCAATTTTGTTCAATTCTGCTCAAAAATAAAGATTCCGGAAGTGGCATGCACTACTTTAAAATTTCCAAAATCCCAAATTTGAAATTCAAGATCCAAACTTTAATTGATTTGCCAAAACCAAATTTCCAAATGTCCAAAATTCCCAATCTCTGAATTCTAAAAACCAAACTTAGAACTGTAAGAATCCCAAATTTTGAAATCTCTCAAAATCACAAAATTCACAGAATGAGTGTAAGAGCAAGGGAAAAAAAAGATGAACTGAAGGTGGAATTGACAAGGGTTAGGAATGGAGCTTACTAAATATTTTAGGTCATCCTTAAGGAGAATGGTACTTGAGGTCGCTGGTGATTGGATTCGCTAAACGTCACTGACGTCGCCGTTGGAGAATCGAGAGGAGTAACAGCCTGGTTGGTGGTCGACGCAGATGGGTCAAAGCAGCGGTGGAGATCGGCGACTCATCGAACACAGAGATGGCCGTGAGGTGTTCAAGTCGGTGGATGAGCGACGACAGTCATTAGCGAAGCCTCTTTGCTGGAGTGCGCGAAGGAAAGGTGGTGGTGTGATAAGCCTGGTGCGCAAAGACAGAGCGCGAGGTTGGAGTTAGGTCGAGCTGGTGGTGATGGAGTCGCAAGGTATGGTGTTGGAGCGTTGATGGGTGTGAGAGAAATATATGAAGTGAACTAAGGAGAAGAGAGTGTTGATGGATGGGTGCGGCGATGAAGAGGATACACAGATGAATCCCTAAAACATGTAACGAATTTTTTTTTTTTTTACGTTAAAAAGAATTAGACCATCTTAGAATAAGGATAGACGCGTCTAAGAAAAACAGAAGGTTAATTTTTTTTTTTTTGCTTCTAAGAGTTAGACGCCTGACTAAGTAAGAGTAATAGAGTCAGACGGGTCTGAACCAAAACCTTTTATCTTATATTATTATTATTATATATATATATATATATATTTTATTATTATTATTTTAAAAAAAAAAAAAAAATTAGATTACCTCAAATTCACGTGTCATACCGAGTTCTCTTCGGATCGAACAAAATTGATCTTCTTAAAGGGGTTTTGTAAAAATATCCGCAAGTTGATCTTTCGTTTTGACAAAAAAAAGTTCGATATCACCTTTAGAAACATGGTCTCGAAGAAAATGGTACCGAATTTTGATGTGTTTAGTCCGAGAGTGTTGTATAGGGTTCTTTGAGATACAAATTGCACTCGTACTGTCACACTTAATCGGAATATGATCATAGGTAAGCCCAAAATCCTCAAGTTATTGTTTAATATATAGCGTTTGAGCACAACTATTACCGGCAGCTACATATTCGGCTTCTGCCGTTGATAAAGCCACGGAATTTTGTTTCTTACATGACCACGATACAAATGAGTGTCCTAAGAAATGACAAGTGCCGTTAGTACTTTTCCTATCAACCTTGCATCCGGCAAAATCGGCATCCGAATAGCTAGTTAATTCAAATGATGTGTAACGTGAATACCATAAGCCAAGATCAATTGTGCCACTCAAATATTTAAAGATTCTTTTAATCACAATAAAATGAGATTCTTTAGGGCATGATTGAAAACGAGCACATAAACAAACACTAAACATAATGTCCGACCTACTAGCCGTTAAATATAGAAGACTACCAATTAGTCCTCTATATTTCTTAACATCAAAATCAATGCCATTTTCATCCTTATCAAGTTTCAAGGAAGAACTCATAGAAGTTTTGGCATGTTTAGCTCCCTCTAAACCAAATTTCTTTACCAAATCTTTGATATACTTGGATTGGCAAATGAAAATGCCATCAAGTGTTTGTTTGATTTGCAACCCTAAAAAAAGGTTGAGTTCTCCCATCATGCTCATTTCAAACTCGTTTTGCATGATAGAAGCAAACTCGTCACATAGTATATCATTAGTTGATCCAAATATAATATCATCTACGTATATTTGAGCAATTAACAATTCACTATTAATGGATTTAGTAAAGAGAGTATTAACTATTTTACCACATTTGAATCCATTTTTAAGTAGAAAACCACTAAGTCTTTCGTACCAAGCTCTTGGAACTTGCTTTAAGCCATATAAGGTTTTTGATAGTTTAAAGACATGATTAGGAAAAGTGAAATTTTCAAATCCCGGGGGTTGTTCTACATAGACTTCCTCTTCAATGAAACCATTTAAAAATGCACATTTAACATCCATTTGAAATAATTTAAAATTCATGTGAGATGCAAATGCAAGTAACATTCTAATCGCTTCTAACCTTGCAACGGGGGCAAAGGTTTCCTCATAATCAATTCCCTCTTATTGATTATAACCCTTGGCAACAAGTTTTGCCTTGTTTCTAACAATGATTCCCGATTCATCTTTTTTATTTCGAAATACCCATTTAGTTCCTATAATGGTTTTATCATTCGGTCTTGGAACTAATTCCCACACTTGATTTCTTTCAAATTGATTCAATTCTTCTTGCATAGCAAGAAACCATGATTCATCATTTTAGGCTTCTTGTATGTTTTTAGGCTCAAATTGAGATACAAATGTCAAGTAATTGCACACATTATTAACTTGAGAACGTGTGCTAACTTCTTTGGAAGGGTTTCCAATAATTTGGTCAATAGGATGATTTTTTACATATTTCCAACTCTTGGGAAGAGTATCACGTGACTCTTCAAAAGGGGGTTCATTGGAAGACTTATCATCTTGGGATGAGTTTGGTGAAGGTTCATTTGGATTTTCATTCACATTGAGTTTATTGACACCTTGTTCAATATCGTTAAACTCATCATCACTTTGGTTTGGTCTAGGTGAAGGTAGTGGTGATTCATCAAATGTTACATGGATAGATTCAACTACCGCTTGAGTTTTTCTATTGTACACTCTATATGTTTTACTCCTAGATGAATAACCAAGGAGAATCCCTTCATCGGATTTAGCATCAAATTTACCAAGATTGTCCTTATCATTTAGGACAAAACATTTACAACCAAAAACCTTGAAATACCCAATGTTGGGTTTTCTTTCATACCAAAGTTCATATGGAGTTTTGTCAATGATTTTTCTAATAATTACCCTATTAATAACATAGCATGCGGTGTTGACGGCTTCGGCCCAAAAATATGTAGGCAAGCTATGCTCATTTAGCATAGTTCTAGCCATTTCTTGGAGAGATCTATTCTTTCTTTCAATAACTCCATTTTGTTGAGGAGTTCTAGGGGCCGAGAGATTATGATCATAACCATTGTCATCACAAAATCTCTCTACGTCTTGATTTTCAAATTCCCTTCCTCTATCACTTCTAATGGTTTTAATCTTATATTCTTTTTTCATTTTGAACTTTTCTACAAAATTTAGAAAAGATAGAGTGAACCTCATTTTTATGTGTAAGAAAAAAGACCTAAGTGAATCTAGAGAAATCATCAACAATGACAAATGCATAAAGTTTACCACCTATACTAATAACCATTTTCGGTCCAAACAAGTCCATATGAATTAATTCAAGAGGTCTTGTGGTAGTAATGCTCTTTTTGCTTTTAAATGATGTCTTAACTTGTTTCCCTAATTGACAAGAGCTACAAATTGTGTCTTTAATATACTTAGTCTTTGGGAGGCCTTTGACTAAGTCTTTTCTAGACAATTTAGATAATAAATCCATACTAGCATGTCCAAGTCTTCTATGTCATAACCAACTATTTTCATTTAAAGAAACAAAACATTTTACATCTTGGTCATGCAATTCACATAAAAGCAATGTATATAAATTTCCATTTCTATTAGCAACAAATACTTGTTTGTTATCATGTTCAACAATGCATTGGTTATATTTAAAGATAACATTAAAACATTTATCACAAAGTTGACTAATACTAAACAAGTTATGTTTTAATCCATCAACAAGAAGCACATTATCAATAGAGAGAGATGAAGAAATACAAATTGCTCCAATGCCAATTACTTTTCCTTTAGAGTTATCCCCAAAAGTCACATTTCCTCCATCATAAGGCTTGAGAGAAAGAAATTTTGATTTATCTCTCGTCATGTGTCTTGAACACCCACTATCAAGAAACCATTTGTCATTGGAAGAGGAGGACTTCAAACATACCTACAAAAATAATTAGGTAACTAATTTTGGTACCCATATATCCTTGGGTCCTTTGTGGTTAGAAATTTTAACATAAGTGCCTTTGATAACCCAAATTGTCTTAATGTTATTTTTCTTTCTTTTAGTACATTCAAATATTCTATGTTCACTCCTCTTACAATAATTACATCTTAAATGAGTCAAAGAATTTTTAATGAAAGATTCATGTAAGGGATTTCTTTTCTTTAATAAACAAGCATCCTTTTGATAATGATCATAACCTAATCATTCTTTAAATAATGAACTTCTTTGGCTTCCAAGCATAATAGCCAAGTTTTCCTTTCCTTTTGTAAATTTGGCTAATATATTTGTTTGATCATCAATGGTCTTTTTAAGTAAAACATTTTCACTAATAAGATCATTTGAAGGAGTGGTGTTTTTTTTTGTTCTTTTAAAGAAATAACTTCTTCTTTAGATTTAGAAAGCTCAAGTGATAAAGATTTGTTTTCTCTCTTGAGAGAATTACATTTCAAAATCATTTTTCTCAATTCATCATGAATTTCTTTAAATGCTTCTTGTAATTCATTATATGAGTCTACAACATCATCATAAGAAGGTAAAGTGTCATTAAGAGAGTCATTACATACCTCGTCATCGAAAGTCATGAGACAAAGATTTGCCATTTCTTCCACTTCATTGTCGCTATTTGAGACGTCGGATTCATCATCCTCCCATGTAACTTGCATAGCCTTTTTATTTTTCTTCTTTTCTTTTTCGCTTTTGAGCTTGAGACAATCGGCTTTGAAGTGACCCACTTTTCCACAATGAAAACACGTGGGTGTATCTCTTTTGCTAGCCTCATTGGATGGTTCTCCCTTCCTCATAGGATTCCTTATTTGAAAACTTTTTCTTTGAAGATATTTATTAAAATTTTGGGTGATGAAAGCTATTTCTTCATCATCATTTTCGACATCATCGGTCTCCATCAATGCTTCTTTGAAGGCGGCTTGAAGAGCTAATCATTTCCTTGGTTTTGATTCTTCTTCACGAGATTTGAGAGTCATCTCCCACGTGAGAAGTGAACCATGTAGCTCATCAATGTTGAGTTTAGTAAGGTCATGAGTTTCCTTGATGGCGGTAGTTTTGGCATCCCATTTGGCCGGAAGACTTCTAAGAACTTTTCTTGCAATATCCGAGTTAGCCATAGTCTACCAAGATGTTTCAAACCATTCAAAATATTTGTGAATCGAGAAAACATATCATTAATGCTTTCATTTTCTTTCATGCGAAATAGTTCATATTCATGCATAAGTAAATCAATTTTTGACTCACGAACTTGTGAGGTTCCTTCATATGTTATTTCTAATTTATCCTAAATTTCTTTGGCGGTTGTGCAAGTTGATACCCTATTGAATTCATTTGGACTAATTGCACAATTCAAATTCACTTTGGCCTTAGCATTTATTGAGATAAGTTTACGGTCATCCGCATCCCATTCTTTTGCCTCCTTAGGCACCTTTTTGCCATCGATTTCTTTTATAGGAATAAATGGTCCATTTTCAATAACTTGCCATATTTGATAATCTATAGCTTGAAGAAAATCAATCATTCTAGTTTTCCAATAACTATAGTTTGAACCATCAAACCAAGGAGGTCTATTGTTAGATTGACCCTCTATGTGTGTAACACCATTGTTTGCCATGATCTTTTATCTAAGGTGATTAAGCCTTTAAATTAGAGCCTTGCTCTGATACCAATTGTTGCCCGATAAATGACTCTAGGGGGGGGGGGGGGGGGGTGAAAAGAGTCTTACCTTAAATAATGGAATTTAATTCAATTTTCTAATTGATAAATATAATTGCAATGCTAGATGATTTAATATAAAAGCACGAAGCAATATAAATCAAAATAAAGTAGAGAGAGAATTATAAATACTTGGACAAGCGATTTTAGCGAAGTTCAGAATACCCTTGATTCCTACGTCCTCGGCTCAAGGTTCTCTTAAGACTTCTCAAATCCGCTATGGCTTCTCCTTACGGGTGGAGAGCAAAACCTTCACAAGAAGCACACCACTTCTCCTTGCTAAGAGAACACCCTCTTTTAGCCTAAAATTGGGTCACACCAACCCTTTGAATACAATGATCTTGTATACTAGAATATCTCTCAAAGATTGATTTGTACAATTGTAGCTCTCTTGCTCACAAGACTAGAGTAAGAATTTGAATCAAAAATTGAAGCTCTAGACTTGAAAATATGTGAATGATGATACAAAAGTGTATATGAAAGTGTATGATTGAGATTGCAAGAGGTAAGTTGTAAATAGAGTTTCAAGTCTTTTTATAGCAAACACTTTCATCACTTTTGGCATAAAATATGACAAAAAGTCATATAGAGCCATTTGAAAGGAGACAAATACGTTAGAAAAGAAACACAAAATTCAAGAGCCGTTGGAAGCTCATTTTGTGTTGTTTTTTGATAAGTTAGGCTATCTAACTTTGAGAGTTAGCCCCCCTGACTATTTATGTCATGCCACCTGACTACTTAAGTTAGGCTACCTTACTTTCCTGAAGAAATGATTTGAAACCTTTGTAAAACTTAGGCTATCTGACTTGTAGAGTCAGGTTATCTTACATTTAAAAAAAACATTTTAATTTAGTTTTTCAAATGGTTTTGTGAGGTGATGCATATTTAAATTAATTTTCTAGAGCTTCAAAGATAATTCAAATAATTAATTTAATCTTAAACACTCACCAACCTATCTACCCCAATCTTCAAGTAGTGATTGATCCTCTTAGAATTGATAGTCTTTAAGCTTCAACATCTTTGCACTTGATCATCTTTGAACTTCAATCTCTTTGCATTTAATCTTTTGCTTGGTCGTTTTAAATGGTAACGCCATGATCTTTTTGACCGCATGATACAAATACTCATTGTAACCATTAGTACAAATACATCATTAATGATTTGTTATTATGAAAATTATGGAATTGCCTTTAGATTAAATCTTAAGGCCAACATGTAATATTTATCAATTCTTGGAGGGAGTTAAATATCACATGCATAAAAGGCCTTTGTTTGAATATTGAACTTTGGATTCTACTAGGTGTCGAATATAAAGTATTTTAGGGCCCAATTTAGGGTTGTTAGTCTAATTATCTATTACTTCAGTGCTTTTATACTGTTTATTTTTTTTAGTATGTTTCAGGTGCATTTTGAGGGAAATGAGTTAATTTTAATGAATTAACCGGATTATTAATTCGAGATGATTCAAGAGACGAAACCGCTAAAGAATAGAATAAATCTGAGCCATAAAATGCAAGAAAATTTTTAGAAGTGTCGCGGAACTGAAGCGAGCTAGGGCCGGAGAAGCAAAAGATCGCATGTCGAAAGACCGAATGTATTGTTTTCGCATAAACTTCCAAAATGTCTGATTTTAGCATGAAAGGACAGTTTTTTGCAAACTCTTAGGGCCCGTTTGGTAGGCGGTTCGGTCTGGTCTTATCTGGTCTGGTCTTGTCTTATCTGGGTGGTGTTCTGAAAGTCTATTTGGTAAAGTTGTCTGGTCTTATGGTCTTATTCAAGCTGTTTGGTCTTATGTTTGAAAAATAATACAAAAAATAAAAAAATAATATATAAAATTCAAAAAATATATTAAGTATGAAAAATATATAAAATTTTAAAATAATATAATAAATTCAAAAATAATATATATTTCAAATTTTATAAATTATTTCGAATTTTTATATTATTTTTTGAATTTTTTATATTATTTTTGATTTTTATATTATTTTCAAATTTTTTATATTTTCTTAAAAAAAAAATATATATATATATATATATATCTAATTTTGTATATTATTTTTGAATTTTATATTTTTTTCAAATTTTATACATTATTTCAAAAAAATTATATTATTTTTCAAAACTTATATATTATTTTTTAAATATTATATATATATTTAAAATTTTATATATTAATTTTGATTTTTATATATTTTTTTCGAATTTAATACATTATTTTAAAAATTATATATTATTTTTCAAATTTTATATATTATTTTCGAATTTTATACATTATTTTCGAATTTTATACATTATTTTCGAATTTTTCTATTATTTTGGAATTTTTTTATTTTCCCAAATTTTAAATATATTTCAAATTTTATACATTATTTCAAAAATTTTATATTATTTTTTTTAATTTTATATATTATTTTCAAATTATATATATTTTAATTTTATATATATATATCAAATTTTATGGTCCCATGTGTTAAGAAAATTGTATATAAGACCACTTGAGACCATCATTTTTTGTTGTTTCAAATTACCCATTTTGGTCCCAAGTGGTCCTTGTTTTTTTGGAACCGTGTTGCCAAACAGTGTCCGGTCCCAAAAAAACCATTATGAGACCGGAGCACATAAGACCGGACCGCGAACCAAACAGGGCCTTACAATTTATTGAGATCCCGTATATCAAAAGTTCAAACAAGAAATTGATTGGGAAAAAGCATAGGTCCCGTTTGAGAATCCTTGTTTTTGTTTTTGTTTTTGTTTTAGGAATCAAAAAACAAGAACCAATTCTTATTCTTATTCTTATTCTTATTTTCTCACCCAAAAGAACAAGAAAGATAACATGTTTGGGGTCAATTCTTGTTCTTGTGTTTTTTTTTCCCAAAGAGAACATATCTCTCTGCACTTTCTCTCATTAAAGACGGGAGTTTGCAGATTGGGGGTTTGTGGTGGTTGTAAGGTGTCGATTAGGGGTTTGTGGCGGTCAAGGGTTCGAAAGGGTTTACGGTGGTGGTCGAAGGGTGTTAGGGTTTGATTAGGGGTTGGGGTTTCTAAAGAGTGGTGGTGGTGTTCGTCGTGGTGGCTGATGGTTGTGGGCGATCCTAATTGGGGTTGCAGAGGTATGTGTGTGTATATATATATGTGTGTATCAAAGGTGGTGGTGGTGTTTGTGGTGGCGGGGTGGAGCAGGTGGTGGTGTGGTGGTGATGGAGGGAGGACAATGACGAGGGTTTGCAGGTTTTTTCAATTTTTATTTTTATTTTTAGGGAAATCCCAAACTGAGAACAAGAAAACACCTTTTAGGTGTTCTCTTGTTTTTTGTATTATTCATCAAAACAATTTCTAAACTGAGAATAGAATGAACGATAAATGGGTTGCCAAACATGTTTTCTTCTCATGAACAGTGCCAAAAAACAAGAATAAGAACATTAATAGCCCTTCCCAAACAAGCTCATAAGGTTTTGAATAGATGAGTTTTAGACTTTTAGTACTTTTATATACATTAACAAAAAAATGTTATGGGTATTTTATTTATTTTATTTTTTTGTAAAAGTTGTTATATTGACATTGTTCAGCATTGCCACCACTAAATTAAATTAATTTTTATCTCCAACAGGAAACACATATAAACTCACCCGATCCAACGATAGGAAAGAGATTTTTTATTCCAAAGAATAAATGAAAAAAGCAAAGAAGGTGACAAAATGTAGGGAATATGCAGCCCCTTTTTTGATAGGGTGTGTTTCGATCTATTATTTGTTCTTTCTAAGCTGCCATCTACACATCATCACTCATAAATTATCAGTTATCCATGATCAGAAAGATCAAATTATTGAAGATTAATCAAATATTGATAACTATAGTTTCTGAGTTGCAGCAAATTATATAAAGTTTGAACATGGCTTAGAATGTTATTTTGATTTGTTGACATCATCTTTTTCTATTGGCGAACTTGTGTTGAAAAGTAAAGAGGCTGATTAAAATTTAGTCGTCAACCATTAATTATTCTTGACTAAATTAAAACTGATGATATAGCGTAGTTGATCAGTTAACGGGACATGCATGCATGGTAAGACCAAAACCATGCAATGAGATGAAAGGTATAATGCATGTTTGTTTACCGGTTATGGTCTTATGTTTCCGGTTTTGTCATGATTTTTTAATATCACACCATGTTTGTTTTGCCTTGGTATCAAAAAATATAACCAGACCAAGTTGAACCAAAATGACATTTTTTAGGACCACAATTTTTGATGGTTCTATCTGGTCTGATTATAAAATCTCTCAAAAATCTAACCAAAATATTCTCCAATAATTGAACCACATCTAACCAATATATAATCAAAACACAAAAATAAAATAATAAATAAAATGAATTAAATAATACATAAAAATAAAAATTAATAAATAAATATAAAAATAAATTAATTAATTAATAATAAATTAATAAAATATATTTAGAAATTAATAAAAATAAATGAATAAATAAAAATAAAATATATTTATGAATAAAATAAAAATATAAATGATAAATTAAATAAAATATATTTAAAAATTAATATAAATAAATGAATAAAAAATAAACAAAATAATGAATAATAAAATATATTTATAATAAATATATATAATAATAAATAATAATATAAATAATAAATTAATAAAATATATTTATAAATTAATTAAACAAATAAATAAATATATATAAATGATAAATTAATAATATAAATAATAAATTAAATAAAGCATATTTATAAATAAATAATAATAATTAATAATAAACAAAATGAATTAAATAATACATAAAAAAATAATAAATAAATAAATAATAAGCAAAATGAATTAAAAATAATAATAATAAATGATTAAATATAATAATAAAAAATAAATAAATAATAATATAAATAATAAATGAATAAAATATATTTATAAATTAATTAAAATAAATGAATAAATAATAATATAAATAATGAATTAAATAAATTATATTTATAAAAAAAATGAATAATAAACAAAATGAAATAAATAATACATAATAATAATTAATAAATTAAATGAATTAAATAATGAAAAAAATAAATAAAATAAAATGAATTAAATAATACATAATAATAATTAATAAAATAATAAATAATAATATTAATAATAAATTAATAAAAATAATTTTAGAGACAAATAAAAATAAATGAATAAATAGTAATAAATAAATAAAAATTAATTAAATAATATATAAAAATAAGAATAAATAAATAAATAATAAGAAAATTGAATTAAATAATACATAAAAATAATAATAAATAAATTAATAATAACCAAAATGAATTAAATAATACATAAAAATAATAATAAATGAATAAATATAATAATACATAATAAATAATAAATGAATAAAATATATTTATAAATTAATTAAAATAAACGAATAAATAATAATATAAATAATAAATTAAATTAATTATATTTATAAAAAAATGAATAATAAACAAAATTTAAGACCAGACCAATTTACCAAATAGGGTATGGTTTAAAGAAGTTTGGAGCTAGACAGTTTGTCAAACATGGTATGGTTCCAGTTTCCTTATACCAAAACCATTAGACCAGACCGCTTACCAAACAGAATTTCAGAATATCACTTAGACCAGACCGGTTACCAAACGGGGCCTAACTGAATTTAACAGTTGCCTCTAGTCCACGGTCAACGCATTTGTACTTCACAGTTAGAGCCTGTTTGGGAATGGTTCTGTTTAAAATTTTGTGCTTGTGCTTCTTTACAACTTACAAAAATGCGAGTAAAGTATGTTTGGTGACATATGTTTTGCGGTGTCAAAGCATATGAAAGAATTTAGTCCCTAATTTGGGACTTTCATATGCTTCGTTACTATAGCAATGAACAATAGGTTAGTGAAAGCAATATTTTAATACAAGCATAAATAAATTAAAATAATATTTATAAATAATAATAAATAATAGATGATAAATAAATTAAATAATAATTATAATTTATAAATAAATTAAAATATACATATAAATTAAATAATGCATAATAATAATAATAAATAAATAAATAACAAGATAATATAAATAATAAATAAAATAAAATAAAATCATAATAAATAAATAAAACATTTTTATTTTTCTTGTAGTACAAATATCAGTACCAAACATACTTCCAGTTCAGACTAAAAGCACAACACATGCTTTTGTTATTTTTCTATGCTTCAAGTATTCTTTTTTTTGTGAGCACGAAGTACATACCTCTTACCAAACAGACTCTTAATATCATTATGTGTTTGTCACACAACTAGAAGATGAAAGTCCATGAAGACTGAAAAAATAAAAAGGCCTAAGAGTGAACGGAGTTAACTCAATGTGTACGTTATCGGAGTTACGGTGGACCACATTTAGAAATTAATTAATTTTTTTCAATTTTCTTTATTTCTTTGTATATTTTCTTAACAACTTTAATAGTGTATCTCTCTTTGCGTAAAAAAAAATTACACGCTACTTCGATTTGAAGGTTAACCTCTATTAAATTTTTATTTATCGTAAATTTGGAACAAATAACATAAAGTTTCTAGATTGTTAAATCATGGTAAAAAAAAAGAAGGTAAATTAGGAAATACCATGTCCAAGATAAGACAATAGTTATAAATAATCAAGGTTACCATAAAGTTTGGACATAGAATGTACAAAAGTCATATTAAAAAAAAATAAAAAGAACTAGTCAAAATTTGTGCCCCAAAGGTTCTATTTTCTTTTAGAATGTACAAAAGTCATATTCAAAAAAAGTAAAAAGATTAAAAGTCTATAATTTAAATTCATCGGACCATTGATAGGATTGGGGTCTCCTAAGAACTATGGTCAGGTCTTATGTATCTTAGTTAGCCAAGAGTTTCAAGGCAAATCCCCGAGTATAAGAATATCTCCCTCTTTAGGTCCTTGTCCTTGAGTTTCTAGATTTCATCATTTTCTTCCCCATGTACTGTTCAGTTATATATATAATTTTAACATTTGTTTTACAAATTAATTATATCCCTTATTAGCCTTCCATCTTTAAGATTACTAGCTAGTTACAACCAATCCTATGTTAATTTTAAGAAAAATTAATCTCCCTTTAGTTATGAATTTTATTTCTTTATACTACATCAATTAATTAATGTATTATTCTTATTTGTCTTTCATGTAATATAATTTCAGAGTTTGAAATGTAATCTCCGTTTCACTTAATTAACATATGATTTTTAGCACAACTAGCTTGCTTCAATTTCTCTAACCTATATTAACCATACTACTTATATTGTAATTATTCTTTTGTCCTTATATATAACCGATTTTAAAGATTGAAAGCAGTAACTCTTGAGTGATATTTTGGTCTTGAATTATTTTTGTTTCTGAATTATCATTTTTTGTAGCAACCGTATTTTACATTCTACATGCATATATATATTTTAGTTTGATTAAATTTTAAGCCGTGATTCACCCTGATGCGATTTGAATTTTACTACTAGATGTTTTTTTTTTGTTGTTGATATTTTTGCATTTTTTGAAAGCATCCCATAACTGAATGTCATTCTCAACTAACATGCTTCTCTTTGGTTATAATATTTTTATTTATCGAAAAAAAAATATTTACTTTTATAAATCTTTTGATAATTTATGGTAATTTCACCTACAATTACAGTGAATAAATATGGACTTAAAAATGAGCGATCGTATTTATATAGAAAGCATTTGTTTTCTCCTCCAACCAATTACATATATTACAAATTAATGAAAAACATCAAGTCCAAATTGATCTTCTAAACCACAACCCATGCAGAAATAATTGAATAAGTGTGTTTTATGATTTATTACGTTAAATATACCTATTTCAAAATTCATTTGATCATTCAAATAATGTTATGTTTGGTACGCATGAATGAAATGAATTCTTTATTTGATATGATTTATTGAATAAGAATGGTTATTCCCAATGAATGATTTTGGAATGAAAATCCATTCAATTCTTTAAGAAATATTTTTTAAAAATAAAATTACTAAAATAACCCATTCACATTTTAAGTATACAAACCACCTTGTCACCAACTTCTACCACCGCCACCGCCGTCACATCTCGCCGCCTCCACCACCACAACCTCCATTGTTTGCCACTATTATTGTAGTTACCTTTTACCAATTTTTTTTTTAAATTACAAAATAATAATATTTGATTAAAATTATATATTTATCACTATGAAAGATATTTTTTAAAAAAATTCTTTTAAATTTATTTAATTTCTAAAGTGTTTGTATTTACAACGAAACAATAGCCTAAATGTATACTTGTGGCCGAAGATATGCATTGCTTTGACTGGCATTGTACTTTGAATCACTGTAAATACTTTGATTATTGTCTCCGGTAGAAGTGGTGAAGGGTAGAATTAATGCAAGACAGTCGTTGAATAATGAAACATTGATTTTCAACAAGACAGTAAGATGGTTGTTCCATTCCATGTTCTCCTGGTCTTTGGTACATAACGTAGGAGTCTCCGAATGCACTTTTAATTCTCTGCGTCTGAATTTTCGTCAAACAATAGGAGCTACCAAAAGGTAACGGTTCATTTGATCTGGTCCTGTCTTGATTTTTTTATATCATACCATATTTATTTTGACTTGATTTCAAAAATTAAATCCAAACCAAATTGAACCCAAGAGAATATTTTTGGACCCAACTTTTTTTGGGTCAAGTTGGCGTGGTTCCAAAAATTAGTAACCAAAATCAGAATTTTGAGACACCAACCACCCAACAAACAAAACAAAATGAATTAAATAATACATAATAATAAATAATAATATAAACAATAAAATATATTTATAAATTAATAAAATTAAATGAATAAATAATAAATAAAATAAAATATGTTTATGAATAAAATAAATAATAATATAAAGAATAAAATAAATTAGTAAATAATAAATAAAATAAAATATATTTATAAATAAAATAAAAATAAATGAATAAATAATATTATAAATAAAAGATATTTATAAATTAATAAAAATAATAATGAATAAAAAATAAACAAAATAATGAATAATAAACAAAATAAATTAAATAATACATAAAAAGAATAATAATAAATCAATATAATAATAAATAATAAATCAATGAATAAATAATAAAATATATTTATAAATTAATAAAAATAAATGAATAAATAATAAATTAAATAAAATATATTTATAAATAATAAATAAATAAATGAATAAATAATAATATACATAAAATATATTTATAAATGGTTTGGTTCCATTTTACTCAGACCGATACTATCAGACCAGACCGTTTACCAAATAAACTTTCAGTTCAGCGACCAGACTAGACCGGTTACTAGATAGGGCCCAAGTCTTTCCACAACCCTCTGCTTAATTTGCTAATTAATTTCACACGATATATAGGAATGAGTAAATTTATGGGTTCAAACCTTAATTATTCATTTACTTGGAGAAATTCTCTATATAGTTTATTAGTTTGAATCTCCATACCGTGCATTAACCTCCATGGTCGCACATTAGTTAATTAAGATATATTATAGATTGTTATATAAAATATAAGGCAAAGCGATTTTGATCAAATAAACCCTATCCTTTATTACGGTAAAACAATGTGTTAATTATTCAAAAATGCAGCAAATAGCCCATGCTGTCACCAATCCTTAAGGGCTTGTTTGGAAGTTGGTTTTGGGCTTGGTTTTGATTTTGGTTTTGGATTTGAAGACCAAACCATGTTTGGGAAGTTGGTTTTCGATTTGGTTTTGGTCTTTTTAAAATCAACCATTAAAACCTTGGTTTTGGCCTCTCTCTCTCTCTCTCTCTCTCTCTCTATATATATATATATATGGCCGAAAATATGAATTATTTTGAAAAAAATAATATATAATATTTGGAAAAAAATTATTTTTCGGAAAAAAAATCATATTTTGGAACATAATATATATTTTTCGCAAAAAAAGTATTTTTCGGAAACTTTATTAAATTTTGGGACATAATAAATTTTCGGAAAATTATTTTTCAAATTTTATATTTTGAAAAAAATATTTTTTGGAAAAAAATCATATTTTAATATAATTTTTCTAAATTTTATATATTTTTTGAATTATATATATTTTTTTGAATTTTCAATATTTCGCACTTTAAAAAAAATATAAAAAAAAAGTGCGAAAATTTTATAATAAAATATAAATATTTCGCACTTTAAAAAAAAAAAAAAGTGCGAAAATTTTATAATTTTCTGGAAATATGTTTTTCAAAATATAATTTTCTTAAAATATATATTTTTTCAAAAAATATATTATGAAAAACAATATTTTCGGAAAATTAAGTTGGAGAAAAAAAAAATTTGGAAAAAATTATAAATATTTCGCACTTTTTTATATTTTCTGGAAAGTGAGAAAATTTTATAATTTTCTGAAAATAGTTTTTTAGAAAATATAATTTTCTGGAAAGTGCGAAATATTTTTATCAATTATATATATTAATATATATTATTTGAATTTTATATATAATTTTCACATTTTAAAATATTTTTGTCAATTATATATATAATTTTTTGAATTTTAAAAAAATAGAAATTTAAATATTATTTTATATGATTTTTGAATTTTATATATTTCTTTCGAATCTGTATATTTTTCCCCATTTTATATCATTTTTTTCTAATTTTTTTTAAAAAATCAGTGTATAACATAATTTTTTAGAATTTTATATATTTGTTTGAATTATATATATTTTTTCGAATTTAATATATATTATTTGAATTTTATATATAATTTTAACATTTTAAAATATTTTTTTCGATTATATATATATTTTTTGGAATAAAAAAATAGAAATGTCAATTATTTTCGGGAATTTTAAATATTTTTTAATTATATATATATTCATTTTAATATTTTTTTCCAATTTTATATATATATTTTCATATTTATATATTTTTAATACATATTAGTATATAAATATAATTATACCAAGACCAACTCCTTACCAAATATGGTTTTAGATTTACCTAAAACCACCCAAGACCACCAAAACCAAAACCAAGTTCTCAAACGGGCACTAAATATATATTTAATCGTTAGTAGGTCTTGTGATTGTCACATGACCTATTAATGCCCAAAGTACCCTTAACATTTATTATTATTTTGTTTTTTTAAAATAATTTATTTTATATATTAAAAAATATTTAAGTCAATTCGCTCATTTATTAACGACGGTTATACGTCAAGCCCTTCTTTAAGCACAAATTAAGTTTTAGAGAATTATTTGAACTTTTTTAATACTACAGATATGTTTTATGCACTTTGCCCTAAAATATATTCACCATGTTAAAGATGCCAAGTTTTCCTAAATATTCTAACCTAATAAAGATAGTAATTGTTTTTATTTTGCATTTAATGAACTTTTCATATTTAATATATATATATATATAGCTATTATTTTTTTTACTTGAAATGTATAACAAATTTTTAAATAATAAAGACAAAGATGGTCAAGATGATAATATGTCTAAAACATAATTAGTTTAATAATAGAGTAAAATACATTTATAAATAATAATAATCATTTGTATATAACATAAAAATGAACTTTGTTGAAACAAGTATTATAAACTAAAAATATTTGTTAAAAAATAACTTCCCTGAACTTAAAAAACATATTCATAAATAACTTAAAATATAAATACTTTTTAATTTGTCATGTTATATATAAAAATAGTTTTGAGTAATTAATTGAGCATCATGTTACTTAAATTTTATTTAAACAACCTAAGAGCATTATTCAAACAACTAACTATCTATGTGTAAATTTATGCAAATTTGAATGAAGAATGTGCCATAAAACTAGTATAAATTATTTTATAATCTATGTTAATAAAAATAATACATTAAGCAAACTTTGATAAAGAAAGGGCTTTGTGGTCATTTAAAAAATATTTTTAATAGAATTGGATATTTGCAACAAAATATGATAGTTTAAGGAGTTTGTTGCATAAATTATAGTTCAAGGGAGTTAATTTTAAATTGTTTAGAGAAGTCGGTACCCCCAGCTTTTTTAAAATATTATTCTAAGGCCCATAAATTCTTCTAAATTTTTTGTTAAATACAATTCAAAACAACTTTTTTCTTTAGAAAGTTAATCCAAACATAGTCATAGGGTAAGTTATGGTATATAGTATTTCTATTATACTCAAGTGATTAACAATATTTTAAATACTAATTAAATATAATAAACAAAGTAACAGTCTAAATGAAATTTTGTGGATAAAACATGTGATGTAGTAGTTGCCTGGAAGTAGCTGCCTTACTATTTGATGAAAAGCAAAGAGATTAGGGTAATAGGAGGATAGCTAAAAAGTAATAAAAGTTAATAACTATTTTCCTTAGTATAGGATACGGTTTTTGTAGCATTATATTTATGTTTTTTCACATGTTAGTAAATAATATAATATATCAAGGGATAGGGTTAGTGAACATTTTTGGTAGTTCCAGGAGCTATTTGTTAGTATATGAGAAGGGTAAATTGCTTAAAACCCCCTCAAGTTTACTCTCTTTTTCTACTATACCCCCTCAATTATAAAATGAGCTTAGAACCCCCTAAAATTTCATAAAAGGTTGCACCATGGGCTTGCCCTCAAACTTTTTTACCCTTTTTACCCTCCAAACTTTTTGTATTTCCACCTTACCTTTAATCTTATCCTTACTATTATATTTCTTAATTCTTTAAATTACAAAAATATTATTTCTTTTAGTTAGAATATTAATTATGCCATTTACCTTTAATGTATTAGACTAAATATACTCTCAAATGTTAAATATTTTTTTTGTAAGTTTTAATTATTTTATTTATAAATCAATTAACTTGTTATTAAATTTTAGTTTGATTTAAATCATAAAACTCAATCCTAATTAATATATTCATAAATAAATCACAATTTATGAATATATTTTTATGAAAAGAAAGTTTCATTTGTCAAAAAAAAAAATTAATTAGGATAATGAGTTTTATGATTTAAATCAAATTAAGTTTTATTGGAAAATGATATATATTTTGGAATATATATATATAATTCGTCAAAAATATATATATTTTTGAATTGTTTTACAAAAATATGATTTTTTTCCAAAAAATATTTTTTTTGAGAAAAATATATATTATTTTCCAAAATATGATTTTTTTCCTAAAATAATATAAATTTTTTTCTGAAATATATATTTTTTATATTTTAGAAAATAATGTATATTTTTCAAAAAAAATTCATATTTTTAAAACAATTCAAAAAATATATACTTTTGATGAATCATATATATATATATTCCGAAATATATATCATTTTCCAATATATATATATATATTCCAAAATATACATATTTTTTCGAAAAATAATTTTTTTGAAGGTTTGATTTCACTAAACCCTCCTATATTATTGATGGTAGTTTAGGTATTATGACTCAAAATCATATTTTGGAACATAATATATATTTTTCTCAAAACAATTATTTTTCCGAAAAAATTCATATTTTTCAAAATAATATATATTTTTCTCAATAAAAAATATTTTTCGAAAAAAATCATATTTTGGAACATAATATATATTTTTCCCAAAAAATTTATTTTTCGGAAAAAAATCATAATTTTTTAAAAGAATTCGGAAAAAATATATTTTTGACGAATTATATATATATTCCGAAATATATATCATTTTCCAATATATATATATATATATTTTCGGAAATATATATATTTTGTTCGAAATATATATATTGTTTTCATAAATTGTGATTTATTTATGAATATATTAATTAGGATTGAGTTTTATGATTTAAATCAAACTAAAATTTAATACCAAGTTAATTGATTTACAAATAAAATAATTAGAACTTATAAAAAAAACTAACATTTGAGAGTATATTTAGTCTAATATATTAAAGGTAAATGACATAATTAATATTCTAACTAAAAGAAATAATATTTTTGTAATTTAAAGAATTAAGAAATATAATAGTAAGAATATGATTAAATGTAAGGTGGAAATACAAAAAGTTTGGAAGGTAAAAGGGTAAAAATTTTTGAGAGCAAGTTCATGGTGCAAGAAAATAAAAATTTAGGGGAATATAGTAGAAAAAGAGAGTAAACTTCAGGGAGGTTTTAAGCAATTTACCCATATGAGAATATGTGACCTTCGAGATAATTTAAATTACTACTACTACTAATAAGAGTAATAGTATACAAAGAGTTGATTATGAATCTTTTATTTTTCATATATTTAGTAATGAAATAATTTTTCAGTTTTTGGTCTCATTCAATTTTTCATATCAAATAAAAAAATGAATAGAATAAACATTCTATTCTATTTCATTCCTTCATACTAAAACCTGACATTTGTTTTTCTCAAACTGAATAATCCTATGTAGAAGAGAAGAGAATTAGGTGGAAACTTCATTTATTTGTTTGGAAAAAGGAAAGGAAAATAACATTATGCGTGAGGAGATTTCCACCTTATCTCCGTATTAAAATGACAATATCTTGTTTATTAAAGCCACAACGAACAATAATGGTAAACACTATACAGTTATAAATCGTAATGCGGGAGAGAGTCTAAATTTTCGAAGCCCCTTCACAAAACCACACAATTTGGCCATTTACACCTACCTGAGACCAATTTCTTTGGTCAAACAAACCCCACCCCCTTCTCACACTCTATATAAACCCCCCTCTCACCCCAAAACAAAATCATCCCCAACTACACTAGATCTCTATAAGCTTCCAAACTCCTTTCTTTCTCTTTCCCTTTCCCTTTATCTCTCTCTGTCTATATATATATATATATAAATATATAAGAGTTCCAATGGCAGAAACAGGGATTACTAATAACAATAATGTTGTTATCTCGGGAAAGAAACGGGCGGTCTCCGATGGCGGCGACATAATTGCCAAAAAATCAGTGACATCGGCATGGGTAGATCCGGCGGCGGCCTTGGCCAGTGCCCGCCACGAGTTCGGCGAGCACGGCGGCGTGAACATGTCGATCGAGGCCTCGGCCACATTCACCGTCATGGAGCCGGAGACCATGCGCCGGATGTTCTCCGGAGAGCTGGGCCCCGACCGCGACTTCTTCATCTACAGCCGCCACTTCAACCCCACCGTCCTCAATCTCGGCCGTCAGATGGCCGCCTTGGAGGGCACCGAGGCCGCCTATTGTATGGCCAGTGGCATGTCCGCCATATCATCCGTCCTGCTTCAGCTCTGCAGCAGCGGCGGACACGTGGTCGCGTCTCGGACACTCTACGGTGGGACCCACGCCCTCCTCACCCACTTCCTTCCTCGGGCCTGCAACATCACCACCACGTTTGTGGACTTGGGGGATTTGGACATGGTGGATAAGGCGATTGTGGAGGGAAAGACCAACGTCCTCTACTTTGAGGCCGTTTCCAACCCTACGCTGTCCGTCGCTAACGTGCCGGAACTGTGCAGGATAGCGCACGATAAGAGGGTTCAGGTGGTGGTGGACAACACCTTTGCCCCCATGGTGCTCTCTCCGGCTCGTCTCGGCGCTGACGTGGTGGTCCACAGTATCTCCAAGTATATTAGTGGTGGGGCCGATGTTATTGCTGGTACGTCTGTTTGCCTGTCGTATCTATCTTTTTTATGTCTCCACCCTACACGTGTTATTGCATAAACCATAGATTCATAACTCACCTCTTTAATTACATTAATTTCATTTCACACCATATCCTATTTTTAATCACCTCTTTAATTACATTAATTTCATTTCACACCCATATTTTTTTTAATTACTCTATTATTATTATTTCTTAATTAGTGCTATTGATGTCGCAATCCTTTCTTTTCTTGTGTGGACACTATTGTCTTATTAAATATCTATATTTATTTATAAGGAATAGTTTCAAGATTTATATCTCTTGTTTTAGAAACTTTCTTTGTAAATATTTAATTGTGAAACCCATCAAATTATTTGGTAATTACAAAGGCCAACATTTCAGTGGTGGTGTTGGTGTTGGTGTCCGTTCGAAAAAGCACGCATAGATTTGGACTTATCAACTGCAACTGCAAATTGATTAATTTGATAAGGTTGGAACCATATATGATCCAACTATTTCAGATTAAGGTGGTAAAAGATCCTCTCCCCAATATCAAAGGGTGACTAGACTATCTTAACTATTCTATAAGATGACATTATACAATATTCCTTTACTGTTATTTTTGCCTTTACCACTATAATAAAAAGCCAACGATCCACCCATGTCTTTTTGAAATTTAAAAAATATTTCTCTAACTTTTCTTTTTATATATAAATTCTGAAAACAACAAGTGTGATGTGATCACGTGCTTGCAGGTCAAATTAGTTCGATTTTTCTTGTCTCCTTTTGTTGCCTAGATTAAACTTGGCACAACCTATCCACTAATGTACAGTGTTAGCTCTTTGTGATGTGATATCAATAAAAAAACAGCTAGCAAAGAAGAGCCAAATACTATTGGGATCGTCCACGTGATGTGCGTGTCTTACTACTTGTCCTTAATTATATAGTATGTATCTTTTGCTGAATTCCTTCAAGGATAACATATTAATTTGAAGGAACCCAACTTGCTCACTTCAATGAAATTGAGCATTTTTTTATGCAAAAGAAAAACTCATATCTAGTCTCCAATGTATCCACTGTCTGCTTCACTAATTTATTATGGCCTTTTCTTTTCTTTTTTGTTACTTTGTGCTGTATATACTATATATATAATAAATTTGATAATTTAAAAAAAATGGCAATGATGAATAGGGGCTGTGTGTGGGCCAGCAAGCCTGGTGAACTCGATGATGGACCTCCATCAAGGGACCTTGATGCTACTGGGCCCAACCATGAACGCCAAGGTCGCTTTTGAACTATCAGAGCGAATTCCTCACTTGGGGTTGAGAATGAAGGAGCATTGCCACAGGGCTATGGTTTACGCCACCAGGATGAAGAAACTGGGCCTCAAAGTCATTTACCCGGGGCTGGAAGATCACCCGGATCACGCTGTCTTCAAGTCCATGGCCAACAATGACTACGGATATGGTGGAATTCTGTGCTTGGACATGGAAACTGAAGAGAGGGCTAACAGGTTGATGCACAATTTGCAGAACTATACCCAATTTGGGTTGATGGCTGTGAGCTTGGGGTATTACGAGACACTGATGTCGTGCTCCGGCAGCAGCACTAGCAGTGAGATGAACGAGGAGGAGAAGGCGCTGGCCGGAATATCACCTGGCCTGATTAGGATGTCCGTGGGATATAGCGGGACTCTGGAGCAAAGGTGGGGCCAGTTTGAGAGGGCACTTTCCAGAATTCAGGATTCAACTTTGTTCCAAAAGAATTGAAACTATCTGTGTTGCTCCCTTGATCGTTGGTGTATGATTAATGTTTGTCGAATAAGTATATATGCTCTTCTGCATGATGATGGGATGGGTTGAGTTTTTATGCATGTATACCTACCTTAATTTGTTGCTTGTTCGTTTTGGATTCATCGATCCTCCTCGCTACTTTATATCGGGTTTGCTTCATTTTGATAATAAAAATGCATGTGGTAGTTTATGTGTGTTAAATCTCAGCTTTTATGCAACTGGAATATGTCAATTGTTTTTGTTGCAACTTCTATTTGGTTTCCGAAATAATATTGAAACATCCCAGCCCAATCTCCATTTTATTTTACTATAGGTATAAAATAGAGAAGCAGAAAATTCAAGGTTGAAGTTGCAAACTGTATAGGTATTATAAACCATTCCGTGGCCTCCACTTGTGTTGTGAGATATGGATTAAGATTTAAGAACGGAAATTAATATTCCCTATTCAGTTTCAGTTCAAATCTAATCAATGAAATGGACGAAAAGATATAAATACTCGAGTTATATTAATATGGTATATGGGAGGCGCTGCCATGATTTATTTATTTATTTATATATTTATAATAATAATAATTTTTTTAAAAGAGAATTATAGATAAATGGGGAGATTTGCATCCCATAATTTTTTTTAAAATTCTTCCCCTCATTCCAAAATAATGTCATAGGTTAGAATTAAAAAAAAAGGGTTAAATGCAGAAAACCCCCCTGAACTATGGTCATTGTTGCATATAACCCCCCTTGACTATTTTTTATGCAACAAACAAACCCCCTAAACTATAACAATTTATTGTAAAATGCCCCATTGTCTTATTTTTTTTCATAAATGACCAAAATGCCATTTTATTGAATTATGGTTAATGCATTTCTTAATTATTTATTAATAAAGATTATAAAATAATTAATATTAATTTAATAGCATTTTCACCACTCAAATATTCATAAATAAACACATAATTTTAAATTTTTATTTATTAAATTGTAATTTAAATATAAATTAAATAAAAATATTTAAAATTATTAAGTCATTAATTAGCAAACTTTATGCATATAATATTATAAAAAAATTTGTATCTATTATTTAAGTGGTTTCAAGGTCTTTATAGATAGATTTTATGAAAATAAAATTTTATTTTATCTTAAAAAAAATTTAAATCAAAATAAAATATATTATTATTTGAGTCAAACTAAACTTTAATAAAAAGTTAATTATTTACAAAATAATTACAACTTATAACTTCATATATATTTTTTTCAATTGAGAATGTATTTACTCCAATACAATTTAGGTGAATACCATTATTAATATCTTACCTAAGAGAAAATAATATGGGTATAATTTAAAGAATTAAAATTTTAGAAGAAGGGTAAAATAGTCATTTGAAATGAATGGGGAGTTAATTGCAACAAATTAATAGTTCCGGGGGGGGGGGGGGTATTTGAAGTTTAGGGGGGCTAGTTGCAAAAGGCCAATAATTCAAGGGGGCTTTATGCATTTTACCCTAAAAAGGAAACTATTATATATATAAAGGGTTAATAGCAAAAAAAAACCCACAACTATACCCTCTCTCTAACTAAACCCCCTAGTGTGCACTAAGCCCCCCTGAACTATACTTTTCGTGCTGAACCCCCCCCCCCCAAACTATAGTTTTTCCTGCACAGTTATAACACCGTTAAGTGAAATTGCACTGGGATCCCCTGAAGTTCTTGTTAATTTCGCTCACCCCTTGAGATTTCATTTTCCTTGCAATGACACTCCCTTGAAGGGGTGAAATGACCGGAATGCCCTTGTTTTGTCTCCCCTATTTCATGAAATAAATATCTAGGTAGTGAAATTACCTCCATGCCCCAAGATTAGAACCTTATAATATTTGGGGATATTTCCAAATATTTTTTTCAAAATAAAAGTTAAAGAAAAGAGGTTGGAAATATTTCAAAACTTTTAAATAATAATAATAACTAATTAATATGCATTACTTGAAGTGTAACTCTAATGAATATTTCAAAAGATATAGAGTAAGGAGTTATAAATATTTTCATATTTTTTTAAAAAAAATTAATTAATTAATATATATTAATTAAAATGTAACTCTAATGGATATTTCATAAAATATGGAGTAAAGATATAAGACAAATATATTTCGGCAAGCAACAAGTGTTGACCATTTAAAATAAGATTGTCAAGAATTTGTAACCCCTGGATTCATTTAAAATTGAATGTGCTAGTTTTTCGAATATTTATCAAGCTGAAAATTGCAGGTTGATAATTTATTTCTTAGTTTTCATTCAAAATTTTATTTTTGAATGGGTTTTTTTCTTGTAAGTATTATTATTATTAGTTGCATAGTTGTCTTTCATCAAGCAACAAGCTACAATCATTATAGAGAATCTCATATGGCCAAATTTTGTTCAAAATATTTTCCTTAAATGAAGTTGGAGCATTACTAGAAGTAGTGTGTGACATAGAAATTCAAGTGAGTGGCAAAATTATTACCTTAAAGTTTCAATGTATATATGCAGTCGTAAAAAATTAGTTTTTAGAAAGTGAGTATTTATTAGGTTTTTGAAGTTTGGAATAGGAAGTCACAAAATTTGTTATTAACGATTAACACTTGTTGTTTGCCGAAATATATTTGTCTTATATCCTTACTCCATATTTTATGAAATATCGATTAGAGTTATATTTTAATTAATGTATATTAATTAATTAATATTTTTTTAAAAATATGAAAGTATTTATAACCCCTTACTCTATATCTTTTGAAATATTCATTAGAGTTACACTTCAAGTAATGCATATTAATTAGTTATTATTATTATTTAAAAGTTTTGAAATATTTCCAATCTCTTTTCTTTAACTTTTATTTTGAAAAAAATATTTGGAAATATTCCCAAATATTAGAGGGTTCTAATCTTGGGGCATGGAGGTAATTTCATCACCTAGATATTTATCTCATGAAATAGGAGAGACAAAACAAGGGCATTCCGGTCATTTCACCCCTTCAAGGGGGTGTCATTGTAAAGAAAATGAAATTTCAGGGCGCGAGTGAAATTAACAGGAACTTCAGGGGATCCCATTGCAATTTCACTTAACGGTGTTATAACTGTGCAGGAAAAACTATAGTTTGGGGGGTTTTCAACACAAAAAATAGTTCAGGGGGGTTTAGTAAGAGAGGGTATAGTTCAGAGGGGTGTTTTGCTATTAACCCTATATATAAATAAATACAATAATTATATAGAAAAAAATACATGAATTTTTTATAAAACATATGATAGATAAATTAAGGGTTAAATGCAATAAACCCCCCTATACTATTTTCTCTTTCTTCAAATAACCCCCCAATCTATGCTTTTGGCAAAAAACCCCCATACTATCCCCTTTTTAGCACTTAACCCCCCTCATCTATGTGCACAGTTATAACACCGTTAGTGGACATTTATTGGACAGTTTTACCCTTCATTAAATAAGGCTTTGTTTGGCCAAACAACTCATACAAATATAAAAAATATATAAATAATAGTTGGAAAAAGCAATTTCTGAAAAATATAAATATCTTAAAAAATACATGTAAAAAAAGTCAAAAAAATCTGAGAAAAAAAAAAATCGGGAAAATTTTTTTTTTCGAAAAAATCCGGGAAATAAATTAATCTGGAAAAAAATCGAAAAAAAAATTCTTGAAAAAATTTCTAAAAATGTTTTTTGGAAAAAAAATTAAATATTTAGAAAAATATTTTGGGAAACATTTATATTTTTTCCGGACTTTTTCTAGTAATATATTTTTGGAAAAAATATATAAATAATATTTGGAAAAAGCAATTTCTAAAAAAATATAAATATTTTAAAAAATACGTGTAAAAAAAAATTAGCTTTCGTTCAGATTTCTGGAGCCAATCTTTGGGTTAATAGAGACCACACAGACTATTATGCTTGCCTGATGAAGTAGTAATTAATCATCATCAATCAGCATAAGATAATTTGTTAAGTGGAGAAATTGCCACAACAACAATACTGCTTCCTTGAAAAACTAACTGACTTTTTTTACATGTATTTTTTTAGAAATTGCCTTTTCCAAATATTATTTATATATTTTTTCCAAAAATATATTACTAGAAAAAGTCCGGGAAAAATATAAATGTTTCCTAAAATATTTTTCTAAATATTTAATTTTTTTTCCAAAAAACAGTTTTAGAAATTTTTTCAAGAATTTTTTTTTCGATTTTTTTCCAGATTAATTTATTTCCCGGATTTTTTCGAAAAAAAAAATTTTCCCGATTTTTTTTTTCTCAGATTTTGATTCCTATATATTAATCTGGAAAAAATTTTCCAAATTTTTTTATTATATATTCCAGGAATTGTTTTTTCGATTTTTTTCCAGAAATTTTCCAAAAAACTTTTTCCCGGATTTTTTCCAGAATTTTTTTTCCCGGATTAATTCCCAAAATATTATTTTCCAGAATTGTTTTTTGAAATATATATTTTCCAAATATTTATATTTCTTCCGAAATATTTTTTTGAATTGTTTTTACATATTTTTTATATTTATTTTTCAGAAAATTTTATTTTTTTCAAAAAAAATATTTCTTATAACAAGGGGGTAGATTGATCTTTTCTAGAATATATAATTTTTTTATGAAATAAATATTTCTTCCCAATATTATTTTTTAATATATAAAGTGTGTGTTGTCACAAGTGCATTGATTGTGGGAGATTTGCATTGCCACGTCACTAAAGTTGAAAGCTTAAGTTGGTTTGGCCAAACAAAGCCTTATTTAATGAAGGGTAAAACTGTCCAAACAAATGTCCACTAACGGTGTTATAACGGAATTGGGTAAATTGCAACATTTACATAGTTTAGGGGACAATCCTTTAGTGCAGGGGGTTATTTTAGAAAGAGAAAATAGTATAGGGGGGTTTTTTGCATTTAACCCATAAATTAATTCCATCCACTAATTTAACCCTACGCCCAAAGTAGAAGTTTAATTTATATATAATACATAAATTAGTTCCATCTATTTGTTTGGCAGCCTACACTGAAAAATATATATATATCTCTTGGCATAGATATTGAAGTTATCAAACCACGTTTTCAAATATGAAAATTCATCGAACATGATTGTAATTTCATTTAAATGGATTATCAATATATTTTAAATTCTTTTTTTTATAAAAGATTGTCCCCCATAATATATTTTTTCTAGATCTATCTTGGCTGAATTCAAAACGGATAATATCATACCCGTACTCCTGTTGTTTGGATAATTACAATTACACTCCCTCGGAATATAATATATTTAGAATCGCACCCCTTGTTGTTTGGATAATTACAATTATACTCTCTCGGGATATAATATATTTAGAATTGCACCCCTTGTTGTTTGGATAATTACAGCTGTATTCAAGTTTGTAATTTTTAACAAATATCTCCTCAAGTCAACGCTTACGTCATCACTTTTGCAGAGGTGAAATGTCTAGAATATCCTTAATTAAATGAAAAAACATAAAGGTTAATTTTATTTACAACTCACAAAATTGTGTTACTTTTAATTCTGTATATATTCAAATTGTAACTTTTAAAATTGAGAAGGGTTAAACTAATAAACTAAAGCACTAATCTAAACTAGTTGCTAAACAGTAAGGTTAGGATATGCTATCTCTAAATCAAGGGTATTTTAGGTATTAAATAAAAATTACATAGCAATGTCATGCTTGATTTGACCTAAAAGTGATATCAGGGGATGTAATTGATGAGTGTCAGCTAGCGTAAGGGGTCTGACTATATTTTTGCAAATCTCAGGGGTTTTGTTTGATGTTAGGATGAATTTCAAGGGGTATAAATGAAATTAACCCAAGACATGAAAAATAATCATGGGTAGATAAGTCATTTCACAGTTCTGGTCACTAAAATTGAACTAGAAGGGTCAAATAATAATTATTTAAAATAATAGAGGGTGCAAGTATAATATAATATATATCTATTGGGTCAAAATATAATTTATTCAATTAGGAATTAGAGCATAGCCTCTAATGTAAAATATGGTAAAGTAAGAAACATAAATATAAATAAATATTAAATTAATGTAAGCAGAAGATGTAGGCATGTTTAGGTAAGATTATAATAGGAAAAAGGATAATTACATAAACTTTCTTTGAATTAAGGCATAATTATATGCGGTTGTTTTAACGTTTCAATAATATCATAAAACTTCTTCAGTATTATTGAAATATTGATCTGATAATAAATAATAATGAAATAACGTATATACCCTCCTATCTTTAAATACATTTAGAGAATCTTCTAGATGATGGTAAATTTACTATATTGTCCTAAAATATATTGGCGAGAATTATGTGTACCAACAACTGTCATTTTATACGCGTCCCTTATCTTTCCCTAGTCATGGCAAAAGACTTGTAGAGAGAGAGAATGAATGATTTTAAGAGAGAGAAAACAGATATAAACAATCACTCAAATGAGTTTATATAGAATATATATGATGACAATTTGGTAAAAGAAGTTGGGATATTCTAGTGCAAAAGTAAGGATTCCCACCGACACCCCCTCAAAGAAATTCTAATCTCACACGGACCCCCTCGATATTGAGTATTCCCATACGGACCCCTCAGACCAACGACCGTTAGGTTTACTAACGTTTTATTGTGAAATTACTAATTTACCCTTCGATATATATTCAAAAAAATTATATAAAATTAAAAAATATATATAATTAAAAAAAATATAAAAACTTTCGAAAAATTATATTAAAATCTGAAAATAGATAAAAATTTAGAAAAATATATATAAAATGGGGGAAATATATAGATTAAAAAAAATTAAATTTCAAAAAACATATAAAATTCTAAAATAATATATAAAATTTGAAAGAAATATTTAAAATTAAATACAATTATATAAAATTCAAAAACAAATATTAAAACCCAAAAAAAATATAAAATTCAAAAAAAATTAAAAATTTGAAAAATTATATTAAAATCTGAAAATATATAAAAATTTAGAAAAAAATATATAAAAAGGGGAAAAATATATAGATTCAAAAAAATATTTAAATTGCAAAAAACATACCTAAATTTCGAAAATAAATATAATATTAAAAATATATATAAATTACGAAATTATTTTTTTTCCAAAAAACATATTAAATTTCGAAAATAAATATAAAAATCGCAAAAAACATAAAAACATTGATACAAATATATAATTTTTTAAAAAAAACATATAAAATTCAAAAATATATATTAAATCTCGAAAAAAATTATAAAATCGAAAATAAATAAAAAATAAAATATATATATAAATTTTGATTTGTTTTTTAAAAAAACATATTAAATTCAAGACAAATATATAAAATTAAAAAAAACCATATAAAATTCAAAAAAATATATTAAATTTCGAAAAAAATTATAAAATCGAAAATAAATAAAAGATAAAATATATATATAAATTTTGAATTTTTTTTTTAAAAAACATATTAAATTCAAGACAAATATATAAAATTAAAAAAAACCATATAAAAATCAAATAATATATATTAAATTTCGAAAATAATTATTAAAAAATTGAAAATAAATATAAAATTGAAAATATATATTAATTTTTTTAAAAAAAATACTAAATTCGAAAATAAATATAAAATTAAAAAAAAATTAAAATTTATTTAATTCTCTCTCTCTCT
Organism: Cornus suecica; assembly: GCA_963922005.1. Taxonomy (NCBI): domain Eukaryota; kingdom Viridiplantae; phylum Streptophyta; class Magnoliopsida; order Cornales; family Cornaceae; genus Cornus; species Cornus suecica. Next base: position 107,764,264 of record OY998238.1, read on the forward strand.
CACACACACATATACAGACACACACACACACACATACCTCCATCTGCACACAGACGCACCCATATATATATATACACACATATATATATAGATCTACACCATTTTCGATCCCCTCCCATCGCCTCCCCCGTCAGCGCTGCCCCCCTCCCACCACCACCTCCCCCTATTTTCGACCAGAGGTGGTGGTGGGAGAGGGGCGGCGCCGACGGGGGAGGCGGTGGGAAAGGGTCGAAAATGGTGTAGATCTATATATATATGTATAGATCTATATATATGTGTGTGTGCGTATGTGTGCAGAGGTGTGTGTGTGTGTGTGTGTGTGTGAGAGAGAGAGAGAGAGAGAGAGAGAGAGAGAAAGATAATTAAATAAATTTCAATGGAATAAATGTTGGGGTTGGGGTGTTTGGTTTGAGGGTTAGATTGATTCTAAGGGGGTGTTTGGTTTAGGGGTTAAATTGATTTAGGGATTTAGTTAAGGGTATATAAGTCATTTTATATCATTTGAGGGCAAAATAGACTATTTATGGGGTGAATAGTGGCTGACATCACTAATTAACAGACCAATTTAACGGAGTGGACACGGAAGGGGTCCGTGTGGGAAAAAATTCAATTTAGAGGGGGTCCGTGTGGGAATACTCAATATCGAGGGGTCCGTGTGAGATTAGGGTCTCTTTGAGGGGGTGTCAGTGGGAATTACCTGTTAAAATATAATTGCAAGAATAACCAGAGTAAAATGAGGAGTTTGGTCCATAATATGACTTTATTGACCAAAAAAGTATTTTTTAGGTGTTGAATTTGAACAAAAGAGGTTAAATGTTACAACAGATGTGGAATTATGAGAGGTTTATGATATTATTGAAATGCTAGGGGAACCATGTACAATTATTACATAGTTTGGGGTGGTTTGTGTAATAAAGCTGAAAGCAAAGAAAATACTAGAAAGAGAAAACAATAAAGATTAGGCCGAAAGTGAAAGAAAGAAAGATTGATTGATCAAAGATGGAGAACTCAGCGGCGGGAGGTGGTGGCGTAGTGGTGAACGGTATGAGTGGCGATGGCGATGGTTCAACAGGAACTGGAACAGCAACAGAGTTGGATCCAAAGCAAAACCTGAATCAAGTAATCAACTCCATACAGAAGACGCTGGGACTCCTCCACCAGCTCTACCTCACCGTTTCTTCCTTCAACGTCGCCTCTCAACTCCCCCTTCTCCAACGCCTGTATGTATCTTTCCTTTTTTACTTTCTTTATATATATATATATATATATGTATATATACATGTACATACATACATATACAAAGAAACCCTAGATTAGAGATTAGAGATTAGATTTCTTTCTAAATTCTTACCCTTTTTTATTCAATTCTTTATTGATTTGGTTTTCTCAGGAATTCTCTTGTTATGGAGTTGGATAACATGATGAAATTGTCCGACAAGTGCAACATTCAGGTTCCCATGGAGGTTCTCAAGTCAGTCTTTTTCTTTTTCTTTTTATTCGTTTACATCAATAGGGATTTGATTTCTGATAAGCATTCATCAATTGTTTGAATAGTTTAATTGATGACGGAAAGAATCCTGATGAATTCACAAGGGATGTTATAAATAGCTGCATTTCCAAAAATCAGATCACCAAAGGCAAAGCTGATGCCTTCAAGGTTACTACCCCCCACTTTTCTAATTCTTCTCATTTTATCTATTTCATTTTGCCTCACCTAATTATCAACTATTCACACTAGTATTTCTGGAACTTACTTTGTATAAATTCTTCTTACCGGGTAGCTTATAACCTATAATTGATTTTTCAGTATTCTTCAATACTCTATAACTAGGGTATTTTAGGCCTATTTTTAGTTCTTTAACTACATTTTACATTGCCAGTTGACAACATTAAGAGTAAGAATTCATATTGAAGATGCACTTAATTTATCCCTAATCAGAGCTTGTTGTTCATGGATTTTGTTTGTCTTGTCGGATTGGGAAGGAGTTGTTGTTGTTTCCTGCCTTGAGCCATAGCACTCTAGTTTTCTGCTTCAAAGCATCTTTTGGCGCAACTGGCTATTCCTTACCTTGGGACCAAGTTGGTTATTGGGCAGTAATATTGTATCAGGTGTACCTGAAACTATTCCTGTAATAGGATCGCCTTTGATGTTTTTGTCTCCCCCTCTCCTATTGTTTTATTGCTTCCCTTAATATTTTCTATTCTATTTTCTGGTTATGGATTCGTATTATACATTTGATCACATTCATGTATCTAGTTCCAAACTACATATATATATATATTCTCTCCAAAGGATTTTCTAATTCTTAATACATCTGCCATGTTTGGGTTATACATTAAAAGGAACTGAGGTCGTAGTAACTGAGATTATACAGTGTTGGTAGGAATACAAATTGATTGTTTTCTTGGATGATTATATCTATTGTTTCTTCTCTGTGTATTGACTGATAATTGGCCTTTTGTTAAAACCGAAAACCTTACTGATTAATATGGTCATGAACATTATGTGCCTTCAAAGCCTTCCTTCACCATCTCTTGTATCTGATTATTTGAAATACAAATACTCATTGTACCCCATATGTTTAATATAATACAGAAAATCCTGGCCTAATGGTTTTTAATGGGATATCTGACTTGTGCGACGTATGTTAAGGAGATTAATGCACATTCTGGTGTATCTTTTATCAGATTATTATAGATTTTTAAACGGTACTCTGTTTTACTTGTATTGATCTTACATACTTTGATTTATTGGACTAAACTTTGAGAGTCCTGGATTCTTTGCAGGGTTTACGCAGGCATCTCCTAGAGGAACTTGAACAGGCATTCCCTGATGAAGTGGAAGCTTACAGAGAGATACGCGCGGCTTCTGCTGCTGTAAGTGGCATTTTGTTGACCCACTTGCATGTTTAGGATGCATTTCTCATCAAGTTTGTTTGAATATGTTGTTTATCTAACTCTATTGTAGAACTACTTCCTGTCATCCTCCTCCTATGTGAGGATATATGCATATATTCACCTCCAAACCTTGACCATGATGCTTTTAGCATAACTGCTACTATCCCTTCCATTCTTCGTACATGGAAACCTTCTAAGAATAATCTCATATATTTATAATCAACTAAGAACATATTAAATGACTTCACCTCAAAACACACATGTTTTATCGTCCAATATCATGTCATCCCTTCCCTTGGGAATCCACCCGATACACATGGAGCCAATAACTTCACCTCCTCAATTTCCCACCGATTCACATCTCTCCCAAGAACCAACACATATCATCTCACACATTGTTTTATGATCCACCACTGGGGCATATTTCTTAGTTCAAAAGGCATATGCTTATGACAGAATATATATTATCATTTTTGATAGCAAGTTGTATTGGTGGGGGGTTTGTTGTATAATATATATATATATGTATGTATGTATGTATGTATGTATGTATATCTATGTCTCATAAATGCCAATGCGTAACATCTGATTCAGGAATCGAAAAGGCTTGCACAAGCACAAAGCATATTACCAAATGGAGATGTGAAGGTCAAGCCCGAGCCGTAAGAGCCCATGTCATTGACAAATCAGGTTAATTTAGTCTATATATCTATTATAATGTCTGTAATCAAATGGTTTGACAATAACAAGATATTTAATACATCCACAAATTATAAATGGGAAGATGAACTAATGATCCTATTTGGCTGACTTTAATGGTTGATTTTTTTCGTGCATGTTGAATATAGATTATAATGGCATGACGTCTTGTAACTTCTTAATGGCAGTGCTTTAGAATAACTCATTCTCATGTATAAACTCTCCAAGTGATGGTATGAACCCGCAGAATGAAATTCAATCTCATTCCGCATTCTACTCAAAAAGATTTTCGTTAGAAAGTGCAGTAAAACAAATCATTGTCATCTTCCTTTTACACGTGAGAGAGCAAGAATCAGTTGAAATTGCTACACTCAAGAATCAGTTGAAATTGCTACACCCAGAGTTGACAAGATAAGAATTGTTGGCTTTCATGTTAGCTTCGGGACAATAATTTAGTTTACTTTCGAAAGTTGTATGTTGTGCTCCAGTATTTGATTCGTGAGGCTGATAACAAAGAACTACTTGGCCAAATATAGGCATGTTATGTTTTAACGTATCAAAGAAGTCATGGTGAGCACTATTCCAAATCACCATGGGAGGACAAATTATATTTGTGAAAGCAAATTTTCTTATGGTAGATATATATATATATATATATATATATATTTTTTTTTTTGGTGGAAGCACATGTACCTTTAATGGAACTCTCTTCCATCAAGATGGTGGTCATTCCATCTCATCTAGCTCTGTCAATCATTTTACTTGAGTTATCTGTGGTCCGTTTAATTTATTATAGGGGTTAATCCTTGTGTTACGCTCGAAGACATAGAGAGAGTGATGAACTAAATTTGGTTCCCCCACACCTGTTATTGTATAGAGGGCTGATTCATGATTAGATTGATACCTGGATTGGTAACAACTGCTTCCCTTTCATCAAAGAGTCAAATGTGGAAGCTAGTGCATTATAATCTGTTGTAGTCTGCTTTGACTCGTATCTGGCTCGTGTACTCGTCCCCACCCTACCCGTTTATGTTTAAATTTTATTTATTTTAATTTTAATTTTTAATATATCTTTTTAAGTTAGATTAACAAAAATCATCTGACTAAAATATCTATATGGCTGTGTAAGACATAAAAATATATATAATCATATTTTTTATAATAAATTTAAAGTGTGAGATAATATGAAATACATTGATAAATTTGTTTAAGTTTTCAAATAATTATTCTAAAAATATCTCATAAAAGTATTAAAAAATAATATACTAATACATTTTCTTAATAATCAAAAGAAGCAACAAAATAATTTAAATATTGAACTTCAATTAATGATAATGTATTATGATTTATTTTAATCCTTTTCAGAAAAAAAACATACATACTCGGACATAGTCATTCATAATTAAGTAATTATATGAATACAATATACAATACAAATTTAAAAGTTGCATGCATACATTTATATTGATGATGAATAAAAATAAAATGAACTTGTAAGATGACAGGATTAGTCACTCACTTCACAAGGTCAAGAAGTGTATTGCTACAAGATGCAAGTGTTGCAAAGATGAATTACATATCAAAATTGTGCTCATTCACAAGTTAGCATGTTACACCTTAGTCAATAATTTTGAATTTTCTATTTCTTTATTTATGTAGTTTGAAAATTGATTAACTAATCCCTCTTAGGTTCTCTTTCCCCCTTGCACTATTCAATTCAATCAAATTGCCTTTTCTTCTTCGTGTCAATTCCGTCAAATAATTTAACGGTGCTTTAAACTGACCAGACTAACCCTACATATAATTATTTTTTAAAAAATGAAAGTTAAAGTTACCTTAAAATAATGGCGTTTTAGAATTTATTTTCCATTCCTACTCTGAGAGACAGCTCCAATAGGGTTGCTTAGCTGAATAAAGAACATACACATCAAGAAAATGATATTTAAAAATTACTCCTTTTGTCAAATTCTTTTCCATTTTTCCCTTGAAGCATATTAGAATGATGTTTTATTTCCAAACTGCTCTTTGATGTTATATATATATATAAATACACTATTATAAAAGTGTGAAGCCTCTTTTTTATTTCTATACAATATTTTACATTTTTTTGATAAATTAAATATTATAAAAAATTTAAAATACAACAATTATAACCTAAAAAGTAATTATATATATTCAATGTACAATATATTCTTAGTACTATTTAATATTAATGGATTATTCATATGAAAAAGTGGGACTTTTTTTTATTTCTATACATTTTCTATTTTTTAAATAAAGTAATATTACTCAACATTCCTTTTAAAAAAAAATATTACTCAATATTTAAAATATAAAAACTATAAGCTAAAAGTAATTATATATTCAATGTATGATATATTAATGTATAATTATGAATATTAATGGACTATTAATATGATTGTTACACTAAAAGACACATACTTTTAACCTTTGTTTTTTATTCTTTGTTAAGACCCTCTTTTTTTATTATACATTTTTATTTTTTTAATAAAATAATAGTACTCTAGATTTAAAATATAAAAATTATAACCCAAAAATATAATTAAAAACACATTACTAAGAATACTATGAATTAATAATAAGATAAGTAGAAAAGGACACAAACTTTTAACAACCCTCTTTTATTTGTATATATATTTTAATTTTTTAATAAGATGATATTAAATACACATTACTATAAATATGTAACACACTGAATATATATAATTATTTTTAGATTCTAATTGTTATACTTTAAATTTTAAGTAATATTTAATTTATTTTAAAAAATTAAAATATATAGAAATAAAAAAGGGTTTCACACTTTTCTAATAGTGTAGATATTGATAGATATATACCATCTAGGGGCTAAAATAATTAAAATACTATTGTAATACTCTTCAATGACAAAATGAAAATAATTTGAAAGAATGGAGAAATTGTTTAAAGAGAACGTGAGAGGAGTTAGTTGATCAATTTAATGGGAGTTCAGTGATAATATCCCTAAATTGATTGAAGCACACGGGAAGATCATGAGAGCCAATAAATGTATAAGATTGTGACAAATTCCATTAAACGTACGTAGGATGAAAAATATAAAAAGGAAGTATGTATAGCCCGCATGAGTGAAGCCCACTTTTCTTAGGCTTCGTTTGGATGCGTAAGAGAGAAAAGAAAAGAAATGATATCATTAATTATGAGAGAAAATAAATGATAGCTTAAATTTGTGTTTATGTTTGGATAAATTAGGAAAGAGGAGAAAAGAAATGATAATATTCATGTTTGGTAAGTTTAAAGGAGAGAAACGAAAAAGATAGTATTATAACTCATTTACTATCTTACCTTTTTAATTCAAATATGTATTTTTAAATGTTGGGGTTATTTTTGGTATTTTAAAAATTATACATAACTTATTATTATTTTTTTCCAAATCTTTTCACTTTTGGAAGGATAACAACTGAATGATTTGGAGGGATAAACTATCTTCCCAAATATTTTCAAATATTTTCTTTTATTTATTTTTTTTTTTTCAAATTACTCCAAATTCTTTCTACCAAAACAAAGCCTTAGTTTTCATGTTTTTCCATTAGTATCCTACGCTTGACTTAATCGATACATGCGTAGAATTCACCTGGTCACTTAAGAATAAATCCGCACTAGGCTGGCCCATCCACATCTCCAGTGTCCAGATATATATAGACACACTCTCCCTCTCAAAATTATATAGTTCGGCAGGGTATATATATGTCTATATATGTATCACCATCTAGTAAGTTCATGTGTTACACGGTGTCTAAATCTCTTAAGATTACTTTTTAGAATTGGCATGCGGAAAAGGATTTTGAATCCGTATCACTAAAGTCAAATTGTCCATATTCTGTTCATTATTGACCAGACTCAATTAAACAGCACTAGTTAATTAATAATTAATACATCACTGGTTTGTTGATTTACACTGTAGTACTACACCACCCTGTTGATCTAGGTGCGTGGAACATTAATTCTCAATTCTTAACTTGTACACAGTCTTTAATTAGGAAGTGGAAATTAAGCTAAGGTAAAATAGTTGAGAACATTGAAAAAATAATAAAGCAATTTGACTATGTCGTAGAATTTTTTTGGCATTGATATTATTTTCTCTCTCAATTACTCCTTGAAATGTATTTTTAAGGAGATTAGTAGATGGATTAATAGATTTTTTATTTTATTTGTATTTCCTTTGAGTGGCTTTGAAGCATTTTGCAAGTAGCATGACCATTATGTCTAGGTGTTATATGTGACCGTATATACATGACATGACATGACGACTTTGTGTAGAATTATGCATAGTGGGAGGGTTTAATTACATAAAGTTGGATAGGTCATGAGGATCTTGTAATTAATATTTGAGTTGTAATTAAGTGTGTATTAATCCGATGTTATAGGAAGAGGACATGGCAATGGGGTTTAAGTAGGGTCCAGTAGACGGTGGAGTGGGAGTGGATTGAAATTGGAAGCATGCATGCATTCAACATTAGTTGTTCATTACCTACAGGCATATATGACTCGTTTATATATATATATATATATATGTCACGGTTATTTATAGGCTCAAATTTCATTATATATATATATATATATATATATCTGTATCTGCACAACACAGGCAACAGAGGCCGCTTGCATGCTAATTGTGATTCTGTCTCTCTTTCTCTATTAGCAATTAATTAGACAACTACTTAATTAAGACATGGACGAGATTATCCCCTCCGGTGCTTGTCCAATGTCACCATTTTTGTTTCTAGGAAGCAGCTCACCCACTCATGAACAACGCCTCCAATTCATATTAGGAAGCAGAGCCCAATGGTGGATGTACGCTATCTTCTGGACAGCTTTCCAAGATAGCAACGGCCGCTTCACTCTATCATGGGGCGATGGCCATTTTCGAGCAAACAAAGAGTACTACTGCTTCGTGTCCAGCCAATGTTTTTACATGGCGTCTGTGGGCAGGTCATATGCTGCTGGAGATGACATTGTGGGCCACTGCTTCACTAGTGGTGAAAATGTGTGGCTCGCCGGTGATCACGAGCTACACCAGTACAAGAGAGCTAATGCACACGGGATTCGAACCATGGTGTGCATTTCTACTTGTAGCGGGGTTGTTGAATTGGGCTCATCATCAAACAAGATTGGGGACTCATGCAACTCGCCAACTCCCTTTTCGCTTTTCTTTTATTGATACCAACGCAAATATTAATAATATTGTGTCATTTGATAAATCATCCTTATAACAAGAAAGAAGCTGCAGCAGGGGCCGGCATCATCAATGTTACTAAGGGCCCGTTTGGTAGGCGGTCCGGTCCGGTCTTATCTGGTCCGGTCTGGTCTTAGCTGGTCCGGTCTGGTCTTGTCTTATCTGGGTGGTGTTCTGAAAGTCTATTTGGTAAAACTATCCGGTCTTATGGTCTTATTCAAGCTGTTTGGTTTTATTTTTGGAAAAAAATAAAAAAAATAAAAAATAATATATAAAATTCAAAAAATATATGAAGTATGAAAAATATATAAAATTTGAAAAATTATTAAAAATTTGAAAATATTATAATAAATTCAAAAATAATATATTTTTCAAATTTTATAAATTATTTCGAATTTTTATATTATTTTTTATTTTTTATATTATTTTCAAATTTTTTATATTTTCTCAAATATATATATATATATATATATATATATATCTAATTTTGTATATTATTTTTGAATTTTATATTTTTTTCAAATTTTATACATTATTTCAAATTTTTTATATTATTTTTCAAAAGTTATATATTATTTTTAAAATTATATATATATATATTTAAAATTTTATATATTAATTTTGATTTTTATATATATTTTTCGAATTTAATACATTATTTTAAAAAAATTATATTATTTTTCAAATTTTATATATTATTTTCGAATTTTATACATTATTTTTGTTTTTTTCTATTATTTTGGAATTTTTTTATTTTCCCAAATTTTAAATATATTTTTTGCATTCTATATATTAATTTTGAATTTTATATATATATTCCAAATTTTATACATTATTTCAAATTTTTTATATTATTTTTTTAATTTTATATATTATTTTCAAATTATATATATTTTTTAATTTTATATAGATTTTTCAAATTTTATGGTCCCATGTGTTAAGACAATTGTATATAAGACCACTTGAGACCATCATTTTTGGTTGTCTCAAATTACCCCTTTTGGTCCCAAGTGGTCCTATTTTTTTTGGAACCGTGTTGCCAAACAGTGTCCGGTCTCAAAAAAGTCATTATGAGACCGGACCACATGAGACCGGACCGCGAACCAAACATGGCCTAATAGTTCCACTACTACTACTACTAGTACTGGTGGTCGACCTTTGTCATCCGAATCCGGGAATTCCCAGGATCTCCAAGGCATTATTTATGCTTCTGCATGCAAACATAACAATAACAATAATACAGGATTGAAGACTAGAATAGGAGGAAGAAAAGAAACGGTGCAGTTGAACCATGTGGAGGCTGAGAGACAGCGGAGGGAGAAGCTGAATCAGCGATTCTACTCGCTAAGAAGTGCAGTTCCCAACGTGTCAACGATGGACAAAGCCTCTCTGCTTGAAGATGCAGTGACATACATCAATGGGCTCAAAGGCAGAATTTCGGACTTGGAGGAGAAACTCCAATGGGAGCAAAAACAAAAACAGACGATGAAGAACAAGGGTAAGGGTCAAAGCAGTTCAAGTGAGGATCACGAGCATATAATTAGATATGAGATAGGGTTAGAGGTGGAGGTGAAGATATTTGGGTCACAAGGACTAATAAGGGCGCAGTCCTCCTCCTGTGAGGAGTTGATGAATTACCCATGTGCCAGATTGATGGATTTGCTTCCAGAGATGGAGTTTAGGCTTCATCACGCCACTGTATCAAACGTCGAGGACATGGTGCTTCAAGATGTTGTGGTTAGTCTTCCTACTAATCATGATGTTGATCAGGAAGCCTTAAGAGCTGCCATTCTTGCCAGATTCCAAAATATTTGATAAAAATCATATATATATATTCCATACTTTTTCTTGTACTTGTTTCGAAATGTGTTTCCAGTTCCTTCTTCTTTTTCTTCTTCCTGAGCCTGAGGCATATATATATATATATAGGCAATGGTGAGTACGTGCTAACCCAAATTCTTTTGCTCCTTAATTTATTTTCCAGGCTGTTAGTTCCATACCATACCCATATGCAAACTGTTATACTGCATGCCATCTCTGCCATATGCATCCAAACCATCAACCATCCACATCTCAAGCACGCCTTCACCAAAAGTCAAGCATAGCTGCGCCTCCCACGCGTGAAGACTTCAAGTCACGCATGTTGAAGTTTGTCTTTGTTCTCTACGTGTTGCTATATATATATAGCCTGTGTATGGTATGTGATAGAGCAGAAGCGGAAACAAGAAAAACAGAGAGAGTGATATAGAGATACATGAGGGAAAACCACAGAGTTTCTCCGTGATGTTGTGAGAGAAAGTTGTGAGGTTGAGAGAAACACTTGTAACCTACTCCCTCATTCTCGGTTTCGTTTCAAACCGAAGATAGTGAAACCTCTCTTAAAGTGGACGTATCCATATTTTTGGGGAACCACTATATATTTGGTGTTCATTGTGTGTGTGTGTTTGCATTTGATCATGGTTTGGACCCAACAAAGTGGTATCAGAGCCATTAAAGCTCAACATAGTCGATTCTTGCAACTCTATTTCGAACCATACCAGTGATCAAATCACCACACCACTCACATTTTCAGACGACTCATCAAACTAGGAAGAATTTCCTGTCAACCGCCGCCGCACGCGCCGCCTGAAGATCGGCGCGTCAAAAGCCTCGGTGTCACGCGCCTCACGCGTTGTCTACTTCCAGCGCGCGTGAGGACCACGCGCCCCACACGCCTCCAAGCTCAGCCGCGCGTGAGGACCATGCACACCCACGCACCTCATGCGTTGACATGTCATTGATGGCGTCAGCAAGGTTGCCACGTCACTGCTGACGTCACAGCCTGCCACGTGTCATCCCCAGACACTGCCACGTGTCAGCCTACCATTTAGCCGCGTCACTCGCCACGTGTCACCACTACACCTTGCCACGTGTCACTCCCAGCTGCTGCCACGTCATCAGAAACTTTGCAAAATTACAGTTTTGCCCCTCGACGTTGTTTTGACCATTCCGGACTCATCCGAAGTCGGAATTGAGCTCAGTCAGAGGCGATCTTAAGGTTTTCGACCGTTCTGGACGCAACGGTACACTCCGTTTTGCATGATTCCACTCCGAATATATCAAACAAGCCAGGAGGGCTTAAAGATTCCGTTTCGATGGACGATTCAGGATCCGGAGCGATGATCATATTGACCACAACCAACTATTCATTATGGAAGTCAAAGATGAAGGATCTTTTGTATATTAAAGATCTGTGGAAGCCGATCAAAAGGACCGTCGATGCACCTGATGACAAACCGAAGGACATGACCGACGAAGATTGGATGGTACTCAACTGAAAATGTGCCGCCCAAATCAGACAATGGATCGACAAAAGCATTTACCAAAATTTTTCCAACGACAATGATGCTTATGCTCTTTGGCAAAAATTGGAGAAGATGTACGCATGAAAGACATCTAAGAACAAGGTAAATCTTTTGAGCCGCTTAGTGAATCTTAAATACAAAGACGGCAAAAGTGTGTCAGAACTCATGAGCGAATTCCAGGGGTTGTTGGATCAATTCAACTCTATGAAAATGACTATAGAAGATGAGATGCAAACAATATTCCTATTACACTCCCTTCCAAAAAGTTGGGATACGCTAGTTGTCTCTGTAAGCAACTCAGCTCCAGATGGAATAATTAACATGGAAATGACGAAAGACAGAATGTTGAACGAGAAAGGAAGAAGAAAGGAAGAAGGATATCATTCGGAGTCAGAAGCTCTTGTCACTGAAAGACGAGAAAGAAAAGAATGGCGCGGTAGAAGCAAAAGCAGAAACCATCGCAATCAGCCACATCATTGTGGGCGATCAAAGTCCACTTTCAGAAGAGACAAAACTTGTCATCACTGTGGCAAACCATGCCATTTTATCAGAGAATGCAGGAAGCTAAAAGCCGAACAGTCTGGACAACATACCAGAAATAGAGGTGAATAAAGTACCTCAGAAGCAGTAGCAACAGCCGGAGAAGGGCTCGTTATCGTTCAAGATGATGAGTGTGTCAACTTCACATCCGAAGATTCTACCTGGGTTATTGACTCAGGTGCTTCCTGTCACATCACTTCGAGAAAGGATATGTTCACATCCTACACCAGTGGTGATTTCGGACTTATGAAGATGGGAAACCAAGGAGCATCCAAAATTACTGGCAGAGGTGATATTCTTTTGGAAAACAATGGATGCAAACTACTCCTCAAAGATGTGAGACATGTTCCAGATATTCGTCTCAACCTGATCCCCACCGGCAAGCTCGATGATGAAGGCTACAACAGTCACTTTGGTGATGGTAAGTGGAAGCTCACCAAAAACAATCTTGTGGTGGCCATAGGAAAGAAGACCAGCTCGCTCTACACAACTCAAGCAAAATTGTGCTGAGTTGAGGTGAATACGATGGAGAAAGAAATCCCCACCGAGTTATGGCACAAAAGACTCGGTCATATGAATGAGAAATGACTCAAGATCCTTGCCAGAAAAGAACTCTTACCTGAAATGAAAGGTACTCCATTACACACCTGTGTCGACTACATCATGGGGAAACAACACAGAGTTGCATTTCGTAGTTCCCCTCCATCTAGAAAACCAAACATTCTAGATCTCGTACACACGGATGTTTGCACCATGCAAACCAGAACTCATGGAGGTGCCCTCTATTTTGTCACATTCATTGATGATCATTCCAGGAAGTTATGGACCTTTGCCTTGAAAACTAAAGACCAGGTGATGGAAGTGTTCAAGGAGTTTCATGTAAAAGTTGAAAGAGAAACTGGAAAAAGGCTGAAGTGCATACGTGCATACAATGGTGGCGAGTACAGAGGACCATTCGAGGAGTATTGCAGAAGATTCGGTATCAGACTTGAAAAATCAATGCCAAAAACTCCTCAACATAGTGGCCTTGCAGAAAGAATGAACAGAACCATCTGCGAAAGGATCCGGTGCATGTTATATAATGCAAAGTTGTCAACTCCGTTCTGGGGTGAAGCAATGAGAACAACAGTTGACTTAATCAACCTATCTCCCTCAGTTCCATTAAACTGTGATGTTCCAGAGAAAGTATGGAGAGGGAAAGATGTTTCCTACAAACACTTGAAGGTGTTTGGCTACAGAGCATTTGTCCACATTCCCAGAGATGAAAGATCCAAGCTTGACGGAAAGGCCAAACAGTGCATCTTCCTGGGATATGCCCATGAAGAGTTTGGTTACAGACTCTGGGATCCTATCAACAAGAAGGTCATCAGAAGCAGAGATGTGGTATTTTTCGAAGATCAGACCATTGAAGATCTTGAAAAACAGAAGAAATCAGATCCACCTGAAGAGTTACCAGCTAATCTAGACCCGGTTCCCTCGCCGAGAGCACAAAATGATGGGGGAGCTATTTAAGGAGATCCAGCTGATGACGGTGCAGAACTAGAACCAGTTGCAGAAGAAAATCCGGTTGATCCTCAAACAAGGAGATCTTCCAGAGAGCGACAACCGAATCGCAAATATTCCTTCGCAGATTACGTGATGTTTAGTGATGGGGGAGAACCTTAGAGCTATCAGGAAGCTGTTGAAGACAGTAAAAATGCGGAGTGGATGAAAGCTATGCAGGAAGAGATGAAATCATTGCATGAGAACCACACATATGATTTGGTCAAGCTACCGCAGTGAAAGAAAGCTCTCAGGAACAAATGGGTATTCAAACTGAAGTCTGAAGAAAATAATCCATAACCAAGGTACAAGGCAAGACTGGTTGTGAAGGGATTCGGTCAGAAGAAGGGCATTGATTTTGAAGAAATATTTTCACCGGTGGTGAAAATGTCCTCCATCCGAGTTTTTCTTGGCTTGACAGCCAGCTTGAACCTAGAGATCGAACAACTGGATGTAAAGACCGCATTTTTACATGGTGATCTGGATGAAGAAATCTACATGGAGCAACCTGAATGATTCACAACTAGAGGAAAATAAAATCTTGTGTGCAGATTGAAAAAGAGTCTCTATGGGCTCAAACAAGCACCAAGACAGTGGTACAAAAAGTTCGATTCATTCATGGACCAGAATGGGTACAACAGAACCACTGCAGATCATTGTGTATTTGTCAAGAAATTTCATGATGGAGATTTTATCATCCTCTTGTTATATGTCAATGATATGTTGATCGTTGGTTATGACAGCAACAAGATCAACAAGTTGAAGAAGGAATTGAGCAAGTTATTTGCTATGAAGGAGTTGGGACCGGCAAAACAAATCTTGGGAATGCAGATCTCTCGAGACAGACTAAAACACAAGCTCTAGTTATCTCAAGAAAGGTATATCGGCAAAGTTCTTGAAAGATTCAACATGAGCAAAGCAAAACCAGTCAGTGCTCCACTTGCAAGCCACTTCAAGCTGAATATGAAGCAGTGTCCTTCAAGTGAGACGGAAAAAGCAGAAATGAAAAAAGTGCCTTATGCTTCAGCGGTTGGCAGTTTGATGTACGCCATGGTATGCACGAGGCCTGATATTGCTCATGCAGTTGGAGTTGTCAGTCGGTATCTGTCAAATCATGGAAATGACTATTGGGCAGGAGTAAAATGGATTCTCAAGTATCTGAGAGGAACTACCAATATTTGTTTATGCTTTGGTAATGGTAAACCTTTATTGGAAGGTTGCACAGACGCAGACATGGCCGGAGACAGTGACTCCAGAAAATCCACATCAGGATACTTAATCACTTTTTCAGGGGGAGCAGTTT
The DNA here is from genome assembly GCA_963922005.1 of Cornus suecica. Classification (NCBI taxonomy): domain Eukaryota; kingdom Viridiplantae; phylum Streptophyta; class Magnoliopsida; order Cornales; family Cornaceae; genus Cornus; species Cornus suecica. The sequence goes on from OY998238.1 coordinate 107,779,823, forward strand.
CATGGCAATCCCGATTACAAAAGTGTGTTGCCTTATCCACCACAGAAGCTGAATACATTGCAGTAACAGAAGGATGCAAAGAGATCTTGTGGATGAAGAAGTTTCTTCAAGAATTGGGACAAGAGCAGGAAAAGTATGTCATATACTGTGACAGTTAGAGTGCTATTCATCTTAGCAAAAATTTAACCTTCCACTGAAGGTCCAAGCACATCGATGTCAGGTATCACTGGATCCGTGACGTGCTCGAAGATAAACTTCTACAGCTAGAGAAGATTCACACAGATGATAATGGATCAGATATGATGACCAAGAGCCTGTCCAGAGAAAAGCTAGAAGTTTGCAGAGAAGAAACTGGTTTAACACCAACCCCAAATTTGCAGTGAGGGGGAGATCAGTTGAAGACGTTCTTCTCCGATTGGTATGGAAGGGGGAGAATTGTTAGTTCCATACCATACCCATATGCAAACTGTTATACTGCATGCCATCTCTGCCGTATGCATCCAAACCATCAACCATCCACATCTCAAGCACGCCTTCACCAAAAGTCAAGCATAGTTGTGCCTCCCACGCGTGAAGACTTCAAGCCACGCATGTTGAAGTTTGTCTTTGTTCTCTACGTGTTGCTATATATATATAGCATTTGTATGGTATGTGATAGAGCAAAAGCGGAAACAAGAAAAATAGAGAGAGTGATATAGAGATACACGAGGGAAAACCACAGAGTTTCTCTGTGATGTTGTGAGAGAAAGTTGTGAGGTTGAGAGAAACACTTGTAACCTACTCCCTCATTCTCGGTTTCGTTTCAAACCGAAGATAGTGAAACCTCTCTTAAAGTGGACGTACCCATATTTTTGGGGAAACACTATATATTTGGTGTCCATTGTGTGTATGTGTGTTTGCATTTGATCTTGGTTTGGACCCAACACTGGCTACTATAAAGCGCCATGAAATTGTCACAAACTTCAAATTATCCATCATATAAATTAAGCTTCAGCTCCTCTGATCCCAGCATCAATCTTTCCTTTCTAGTCCAATGGTGGATATTCTTGTTTTATCTATATATTACTTGTGTTTGCAACAAAAACGGATGATAAACAATCAGCAGTGATCGCTCTAACAAATAATATCGAGTCTTGCTTTTTTAATATTCTCGCATACACTTTTACATCTCTCATTTTACAATTGTTCAACGTTGATGGTTTGAAAGGAAGATTGGGGAAAATTTCTTATTGTCAAAGTAGTTAAAGAAATTTAAAGCTTAAACTTCCCCATTTGCATTTATACCTCCTAAATTAAAGAATTCCATTTTTCAAATATAAATATTCTTGATTTTTTTATTAGTAACTGGATTAAATATTTGTGTCTATTTATGGGCTAATTAATTTATAGGAAAAAAAGAAATTCGCAGTCAACCCGTACTTGGAAAAGAAAATAATCTTGTAGTAGCTTAGGAGTATGAATTTGGCTAACCATAATTAATAACTCTTATTGAAGAAACAACTCTGAAGAAATAATAGGCATGTTCAATTATTGTGCACTAAAGAAATGTCATTACGTTGTGATAATGACTGTATCCCTCCTTCGATTTTTTTTTCTTTTTTTTTTTCTGCACACAGACCTATTTCTTAATGAATAGTAGTCACATGTATTGAAATTGAACTTACATACATACATGAGAATCATTTCTAATTTATGCTCTCTCAATGTGCATATGCATGTAAAGGGACTAAGGGAGATAAACCCATGAATGAATATATACCACATCTTCTTGATGCAGGTTATTAATATCTGCTACGACAATCAACAACCATGTGATGTCAACCTACCTAGCTAGCTAATGAGATGAGAATTACTACATCTTATCATTATATATATATATATAGGGTAGCAGGCTCTTTCAAAACACATCAAATCACATGATGCATACATATATATATATATATATATATATATATTCGATAACAAGGGTGTTCCAGGCATTTTGCGCATCCACGGAATCCGGCGACCCCATCATGTTATTAATTTGTTGATTCAACCTTCCTTGAAATGGCCGCGCGAATTTGGGCTACTAATTAATGATGCTGATACTACCGATGCTAAATAAACATACCAGCTTCTTTAAGAGTAGAATTACTTCCTGTTGTGAAGAAATCACCATAATATTCTCAATATATGTGTACTTGAGAACAATACGTTAGATTTCAATAATGAAGATGCCCAATTGACCAATTCACTCGAGACTGTTTCAAATATCATACCAAGTCATTAAAAACTGCAGTATGCATGTCAGTCTCTTACCTAGCATACTTTTGGTAGGTTATCAGTAATTCGTACATAGACGTACTCAACAATGAATCAAATATATATATATATATATATATGCTTTGGTATATATTTTCAAAACATGTTAGGTTACACTAGCTAGCTTGTAGCTTTCCTCAGTTGAAATGGAGATCATTAGTATCACTCTTCCTTATTCCTTGTTCATAGTGTTCATTATACTATGCTTGCATGTGTTTTCATGCCTTTGTTTTACTGCATTCGTATTTGGAGATTCATTAGTTGATGCTGGAAACAACGACTATCTTCTCACCCTCTCCAAGGCCGACTCTCCTCCTTACGGTATTGATTTTACGCCTTCCGGTGGCCAACCTACTGGAAGATTCACCAATGGTCGCACAGTTTCAGACATTGTAGGTAATATATTGATATAGGGGGTGCCACTGGATATATATATACATACACACATACATCCCTATCGTGTTTCCTCAATTGGTACTAATATATAGTGGTAGGTTGTAACTAGTGCTATTTGCAGGTGAAGCTCTTGGAGGCAAGTCATTTCCTCCCCCTTACCTAGCCCCTAACACAACATCTAATATAATTCTCAATGGAATAAATTATGCTTCGGGCGCTTCAGGAATTTTGGATGAAACCGGTACCTTGTTTGTGCGTACATGAATCCCGTGATCTTTAATTTTTGCTAAATATAAAATGGTTTTCGTTCTATAATTGCAATTATATATATATATATATATATATACATAGTGTTAAACTAAAGTAATATATAATATGCATATATGGCACAGATAGGAAGGATTCCACTGAGAGAACAAATTAACTACTTTGAGCAAAGTAGGAGTTATATGGTGAATATGATGGGAGAGAATGGAACAAAGACATTCCTGAAACAGGCAATCTTCTCTGTAACAATTGGATCAAATGATATTCTCAACTATTTCCAACCATCTATACCTTTTTTTGAGGAAGACAAGGTTTCCCCTTCTGTGTTCCAGGACTTGATGGTGTCCAACTTCACCATGCAACTTAAGGCACGTACATACTTTAATTAATTACAAGTACTGGTACATGTGTATTTATATATAATACTGTATCATATTAATTTAGTTGTTCCATGTAGATCTCATGTTTGTTTGTTTATATATTAATCAGCGACTGCACCGTTTAGGGGGTCGAAAATTCATTGTAGGTGGAGTTGGACCACTGGGATGTATACCATTTGTGCGCGCCCTCCACCTCGTGCCTAATGGAAAATGCTCTGTTAAGGTGAATACCCTCATTCAAAGATACAATCAAAGACTGATTATGGTGCTGCATCAGTTGAATCAAGAATTGGGACCTGAAGCTATCTTCATATATACAAACTTATATGATGTTGTCAAGGGGATCATAAGGAATTATCGCCACTATGGTAATTAATTTCCAACTTGATCTTAGTTATATATATATATATATATATATATACTAACAAGTTATTAATTAAGCTCGACGTCTGGTCTCGGTCTCGTCCATTAATTAACAAAGTTCTACTTTGATGAATGTGAATGATAGGTTTTGAAAATGCCGAGTCTCCATGCTGTGGAGGATTTTTTCCTCCATTTGTGTGTTTTAAGGGAAGCAATGCAAATGCAAGCTCTGTCATGTGCGCTGATCGGTCAAAGTATGTGTTTTGGGATGCATATCATCCTACAGAAGCTGCCAATTTCATCATTGCTCAAAATTTGCTGAATGGTGATCAAAGTGTTAGCTCTCCGATCAACATTCGTCAGCTTTACAACTATGTATAATTGATTAATAATTAATTTCCAGAATGATGCAAATTATTATGTGAACGTGTATGCAGACTACTAAGGAAGTTTGAAATCAATGTTTGGTATCTCAAGTAGATTATAACATTATGTGTAACTATATATACTAATGTTCTTCCTTTAAGGTTATGTATGATTTTATTTTATTATATATATTTTTTGTGCATTCAGAAATTGTACTTTGTGCTCAGTTTAGTAATTAATTAATATCACGGGACGAGACTCGACTAAGATTAGAAACAACATGGGCATCACCTTTTGCTTAGTGGTTGAGACTCTACTCCTTAAGCAGGTGTGCCCATATGTTCGAATATTCCCCTCTCCCTCTAAAAAAATATCAAAAGAATTCTTACTTTTCAAAAAAAAATAAAAATAAAAAAAAATAAAAATAATAATAATAATAATAATAGAAACAGCATATTGAGACCAAGGAACTCATCATTAGAAGAGGGATGATGCCAAAAGTAACTTAATCTAATACTATTATTTGCCACCAAAGAATAAAGAAAATAGGAATTACATCTAATATGTGTATCAAGGTTTTTAAAATTGGGAGTACTCTAAGTAGGATGGTTGTGGGCTCTGTAGAATTGGAATCGTAAAATTGTAAAATTCTATTTAATTATTAATAAATGATTATGTTTAATTTTTAAAGAATAATATATTTCTAATATAACAAAATATACTCAAAAAAAAATTATGAACAAAAATATTAAGATTTTGAGTCTTTAATTATTATTTTATAAGTTTGGGCCATGTAATGAGGATATTGGATTAAATCATTAATATTTTGGGCCTTTCATATAGGGACCTAACCCTTAAACTATTATTTTAGCCCAAAAAATCATAAAATACATGTAGTAAAATCATGATAAAATTATAAATTTGTGGTAGAATTGTAAGATTTAACGAGTTAGGATGGGATGATGTGTATACTATATGGTGATATGGACTGGGCTTCTGAAAAATCAAATATACTTATAGCCTAAACCCAACCCAATCTCATACTTAGGGCGGTGATCCTGATCCATACACCTTTTGGTTTAAATTGGAATTAATTGATAGCGTGGATGAGGCCCATAAGAAAGAAAGGAATTTGGAAGCGACGTCGTTGGACCTATGTTTTAGTCAAAAGTGTTTGTCTTTCCCTTTGGGCATTTCAACAAACAGAAAGAGGGCATAGGAAAACAATTGTATGTGTGTGTATGTGATATTTGTTTGATCTGAAGAAGAAGCAAAGGAAGGGGAAGAGGATGGGTTACGTGCTGCGAGTGAGGCTGGCTTCTTTCTTCGCAGGCGCTGCGGTGGCTTCTGCGGTGGGTCTTTACGTGCTTCACCACGATTACAAGCAAGCTCATCATTCTATATCTCAACAGGTACCTCATTTCCTTCTCACATCCAATTCTATTTATATATTTCATTTTCAATTCCCACCCAAATTGTCAAAGTTGAACTAAAATATGTATCTGTATCTGTATCATCATATCATATGTTGAATTATATTCTTGCCTTTGGGTCAAACATAAACATTCCTGACACACTTTATAACCATCGATGGAATGGTCCTCCAACCTACAATCGGTGCTCTATAAGATGCTTTGGAAAGGGTATAATTATATCTTAACCGGACCTAATCAACCATGTATTGTTAGAAAAACAGAATCTACCATATTCTATTACTCTTTTTATGGACAAATATTCTATACATTTGTTCATTCTCATTGAACTTGATGATTGCTTGTTCTATTTACAAAAATCAAATCTCTTTATCTATCTCAAGAATGTGGAGCAGAAAAATCAAAGTATGAATGAAAAGAATAGAAAAAAACAAGTATGGCCTCTTTTGTTGAGGGATGCACTCCCCTTTTGAGTGCTTTTATATATATACTTCTTACTTACAAAAAAAAAAAACTACTGCAACAATATTTTTGTAAATTCTTCAAAATCAAACTCTCTTTGCTTTATATCATCTTTAAATAAACAAGACCATGGAAAAGGAGCAGTTTTCGATCTCTCCTCCTCTCTTTTCTTTATTTTCTCTTATTGAAGCTATGCGCAGGCCTGTCTTCTCCCAAAAAACAAACAAACAAAAAAAGAAGCAATGCCTAGGTCCTGAATGTGATCTGCATAGATGTGAGAGAGTGATTAGATATTGCCCCATAGACATTGTTATGCAATTAATAAACTGAGGGTACTATTAAATCTGGATACAAACTCCACTCAGGTTAACCCATGCTCGTTAACTGTATGGTGGCTTGTTGGCCTGGTGGCCGTATAATATCGATGTTTTGGTACCTAGAGTGAAAATGAAAATGGAAAAGGCAATGAAGTCAAAGAAGAATGATGTTTTGGTACTTAGAGAGGAAAAATAAAATGCAAAGGGCATAGAAGTCGAAGAAGAATGATGTATTGCTACTGACTTGAGAGAGAAGACCTGAAGGAGCTGAAAAGAGTGACTTCAACCATCTTTAGGCTTTGAGTGTTGGCAGTAAACTACAAAATTGTATAGATCAAATGTCCAAGACAAGCTCTTTGGGCAACAAGTACCCTGGGGATGGAAGAGATGGCTTAGCTCAAATTCCGAAGGAAACAAATTAAACCGAGAGGAAGGAAGAATGCAAGCAACGGATAGTTGCATCCTATAGTAAGGTCTATGGGTTGCACATGAGCATTGGTGCTTGGAGCGGACAACTAAATTTAATGGTAGTGCCATTAGATGATTTCAGTGTTGTATTGGTCAATGACTAATCTGTTGCTGCAAAAGCAGACAGAGGCAGGGAGGAGAGTACTACTTCCTTGTTAGACTGTCTGTAGCCAATAACCAATGGGACTCGCTATGAACTTCCTTCCCTCTAGTTAAATAGAGAGGCAAAATGCCTTACTGTCCTAAGGTTGGGTTTTTATTACTTAGATTGCACTCATCTTAATTACCTCCTGAATTCTGATTTCTTTTTGTTGCCTAGAGTGAATCTGTTAACCATACCTGACAGTTGAAAAACCATTGAGGCAGCTATTCAGGGGAAAAAAAATAAAGGGTAAAGTACAATGACCTCCCCTGAAGTTCAACATATATACAAACAAATTCAACATTTGCCATTTTCTTGCAAAGACCTCCTTCTGTCATTTTTTCTTACTTTTTGAGTGGATTTTACCCATTTACCCCTATTAAGGCTATTATTATGTTATAAAAATAACATTACATATCTATAAAGCAAAATGACCCTTTTGCCCACTCACATATTCCCGATTAGATATTACCCTTCAATATTCTCCTCCTCCTCTCTCTCTCATCTACACCTCTTCATCATCATCATCAATTAACAGCCGCCTACCACAACCACTACCGCCAACCGTACCCCAACAACGGCTACTCCTAAATCACTCCATATTTTTCCTCCTTTTCATTCCTCTCCCAACTAATCTCTTACTTGCCTCCGCCGATCATGGCCAGAATCTAACCATCTCCCCCTCTCTTTCATCTCATCTGTCTATCCTCACCATCCCCTGTCACTATACTTGAGCCATAACTTTGGTGACGATGCGAGGGTTGAAGACATGGTTTTGCGAGGGTTGTTGTAGTAAGGGTTTAGGCATTGGGGTATTACGTTTGTCATTGTTTGGGTCTGGGTTTCTACTAAAAGGGTTATGAGAAAAGTGCTGAAGAAATTGTGAGTGTGACGTAGAATTGCCTTGCCTTTGAGTTTTTGGCCTTGTTGGTTCGTCTTTCATCGTCGTACTCTCATATAGGTTGAAAACAATATATATATATATATATGCAGAGTAACATTTTATAGAGTTTCGAAGGATAATTTTGTCCACACACTCTTGGTTTTATTTTGTAAAATTTTGCCTTTATAAAGGGTATGAGCTTTTCAGTGTTTTGAATGGGTACTTTGGTCACTATAAATAGTTTCTCTGACAAAAAGTATTAATTGGTGTATGGAATGGAGGTGTGTGCAAAAGTTGTGTCAAACTTCGGGGGAGCACAATGCAAAAAATTGTTCAAATTTCATCTGTTTGTATATGGCCCAAACCTCAGGGGAGGTATCCGAATTTGACTGTTTGAATTTTGTTTGGAAGAAATTCAACCGGTTATCAGATTGAAATGATGGAGCGGAATAATCAGACAAATAGAAATACTGAAATTATGGTTTGCATGAATGATTTGGTATGTCGTTGAGTAGACGAATTTCCTCCAGGAATCTTTGCCTGGTTAAGTCATCTGTTGTTTTAATGTATTTTGATGACATTGAAGTTATCTTTTCTTATCATCAGATGAATGGCCAGTATAAATCCCTCGATGGACGTGTAGCTGTACTGGAGAAGTTGAAAGAAGTTGAGACAACAAAACAGGTGGAGGCTGCAGAGTAGATATTCTCAGCCGTTGTCCTATTGTGGTATCGGTTTATACCCCTATGGTTATTGTTTGTAACTTTTAAGTGATGCATTTGTCTGCAACACTTGTTACCAAGATGGTCAAAAATTTAATGTTCTCAGTTCCTACATCCCTAATGCTGATGTTGGTGGATTTTTATTTGTTGTGAGTAGAAATCGCAACTGTTTCTTTCCAAATGAGAGATGATCAATCCTTTTGTGGGTAAATTTTAGTGTTGAAAAATTTGCTATAAAAGCCCTATGTTTAGTTTTCACATGCTCTTGGGTATAATGTTTAGTTTTTACTTGCTCTTGGGTTTGGAAATCTTTTCAATATATTATTGTAGAGTTTTGCAAGCATGAAGCTTTTAGTTGTTGCAAATGACATTCCTCCTCTATGATAGTAAGAATAAATTGATGTAGCATGATTGGTTGAAAGGAGTGCTTTTATTGTCTCAAAATAAAAGGATGGGTGCATGGTCGTTTCTAGCTTTGCTTTTAATGATAGATTGTACATAAATTGCACTTGAGGTGTGTTTTGTAAACCATTTCATTTCTAACACTCAGCATCCATATGCATCACTATAGAATTGAATGTGTTTTGTAAACCATTTCATTTCTAACAGTCAGCATCCGTAGCCATCACTATATGTGTGTGTGGTTGGTAACTTGGTTGTTCTCTTATTCTCTCTCTCAAAAGTTTCAAAGTAACAGAGCCCAAAATTCAAGGCGCATGGCATGGCGCTGCCGCTGTGTGAAGTCACACATATATGTTTGAATTTTTGGAGGAGGTTACTGTAAATCTTTATATATAGTGATCCATATGCATCACTATATATATATATATGTGTGTGTGTGTGTGTGTGGTTGGTAACTTGGTTGTTCTCTTATTCTCTCTCTCAATAGTTTCAAAGGAACAGAGCCCAAAATTCAAGGCGCATGGCATGGCGCTGCCGCTGTGTGAAGTCACACATATGTTTGAATTTTTGGAGGAGGTTACTGTAAATCTTAGGTCACCAATGCAATCGCCATCACAAATTGTTTGGATTCTTCTAAAGATGAATCACAAGGGGGCATAAGTCACGTCCATTGAGTCATTTTCATATCCGGAAGAAATCAAACAAGAAATCTATATATATATATATATATATATACAACATAAACATATATACAAGTAACATAACTAATAAAACCGTTGATGCAACTTGACAACCTCCACCTCGCTTTCGGGTGGGTGCCCCTCAATGGCTGTTATACACGTGATTGAGATTTTCAAGTCCTCGTGACTACTTGCCACTGACAAATGACATAACTTGCCCATCACAAAACAACGAAATCTTACCATTCAAAAAAATAAAAAATAAAAAAATCATAATATAGCCCTGGTCTTGAATTCAAATCCTTTAATTACGCCATCACGCCTCTTTTGACAAAAGGGAAATGCTAACCCCAAATATTACTCACGTAAATCACGCACTTTTATCAGTCACACCTTTTTTTTTTCCATAGATAAAACTCTGCCTATTGGCTATTGGTAATATATATATATATATATATATATATATTGTGGTATTTGTTTGTGAGCAATGTTACACATCATGAAAATAAATTCATGATAATATCATGAAACAAGCAAATGGTAAGTTGGGATATTAATTAGTTTTCATTCTATTCCTTTAATTCTAATTTTAAGATCAATTCAATATTTACTTACCAGAAAAACAATGATCCTTTTCACTTTCTTTTTTATTATATAATTTTAATTTTATTATAATAGACAAATATCAATTCATATATGTATCTACATCATTCATGATTATATCATGAATTTATTTTCATAATATTTAACAATTCTCTTTGTTTGGTATATGTGTAAAGATCAATGCTACACATCATGAAAATAAATTCATGGTAACGTCAAGCAAGAAAATGGTAAGTTGTGATTTTAATTAATTTCCATTCTATTCCTTGAATTTCAATTTTAAAATTAGTTCAATATTTACCCAACAAAAAAATACTCATCCTTTTTACTTTCTTTTTTACTATTTAATTTTAATTTTTTATAATAAACATGTATCAATTTATTTATGTATCCACGTAATTCATGATATTATTATGAATATATTTTCATGATGTTTAACATTTATGTACATGAAATAAGAGAAAGGCACTAATTAGTTATTTAATGACACGGGGGATTAAATGGTGGGGGGAAATAATACATTATATTCTTGTCTTTTAGTCTATCTTTTGTCTCTTACATAGATAGATAGAGTGAAATTCCCATACCGTGAAATGGGATAACGTTAATTAGTTGCTGCATTAAATCCCGTGAAGTGAATGGCAGGAATATGACTATTTACACAATTACTCCGTGACTTCCTCCATTGTATGTATATAAATGCCACCTCAAACGTACTCAACTCAACCCTCACCTTTTTTTGTTAAGAGTATTTACTGGTGCATGGTAGCAGTATAATACTAATACTTTTCACATTTGTATGCTTTGGCATTACAAACTATATTATATGTACATAGGATCGAGAGTGTAAACTTTAATAATGGCTTTTCCTACTATAAAATATTCAATAATTACAGTGTTGTGGACGGTGTGTCTATCCGTTTTTTCTATTGGTTTGCATTGCTCTGCCTTCACTTCTAAAGATTACTCCGATGCTCTTGCCAAATCAATCCTCTTTTTTGAGGGACAGAGATCTGGCAAACTACCGTCTAATCAGCGCCTTGCATGGAGGGCCGACTCTGGCTTGTCTGATGGCTCCTCTTATCATGTGAGTAAAATTAAAAGCTTGATGCCATACATATATATATATATATATATATACCTTAATTTACTGATCATATGCCATCATTTAATATGCCATTTGCAACTCGACTTACTCACATTATTTATTAATTTATGGAATTTTCATTTTGATATTTAAGGTTGACCTTGTTGGAGGATATTATGATGCGGGTGATAATGTCAAGTTTGGGCTTCCAATGGCCTTCACAACTACATTATTAGCATGGAGTGTCATCGAGTTTGGCAGCTCTATGCAAGGCGAGATTGAGAATGCCAGAGCTGCCATACGCTGGAGTACAGATTATCTCTTAAAAGCAGCCACAGCAACGCCTGCAACCTTATATGTCCAGGTGACCAATACCATTATATTCATTTTGATATACATATGCACTAACATGCAGGTGATGCTATTTGTACTATCTTTAATTCTTTGTACACAAATTTCTCCAAAAGGGGGACCACTATAAGATCAGTAGAGTACCATTTCTTGTAAATTAATGACAACTATATATGTGTTTTCATATTAATACATGCATTGATAAATGTGATTCCATTGTGTTAAGATTTTGGATGGGGAACATGACCAGTTTCTTAATTATTTATGGGAATCATGTGCATTTTTCGCTGTAACTAATATGCTAATTACACAACAAGCAACTATCCGGCCTACTTGTGCAGGTGGGAGATCCAAACATGGATCACCGGTGCTGGGAAAGGCCCGAAGACATGGACACGCCGCGAAACGTATACAAAGTGTCTACCACAAACCCAGGATCGGATGTTGCAGCAGAAACGGCAGCAGCATTGGCTGCAGCTTCCATGGTGTTCAAAGACTCGGACCATTCTTATTCCACCAAATTACTTCAAACTGCAATCAAAGTAAGCACAGAGTGCACTAGTCTTAATTTCTGCTTCTAGCATTATATTGATGATAAAGGTGGTTGTGATGATGATGCATGTCATGTCATGTACAGGTATTTGATTTTGCAGATAAGTACAGAGGAGCTTACAGTGACACTCTCAATTCAGTTGTCTGCCCATTTTACTGCTCTTACTCAAGTTACCATGTAAGGTTGAAGATATATATATATATATATATATATATATATAGCTACTTGCTTGCTAAGATTGGGTGTGAATGTGAATCACTCGTGATCTTAATATATATAATCAGGATGAGCTTTTGTGGGGCGCATCTTGGATTCACACAGCTTCACAGAATGCCTCCTACTTGGCTTACATTCAGGCCAATGGCCAGACAATGGGTGCAGATGAAGATGACTATTCCTTCAGTTGGGATGACAAACGACCTGGAACCAAGATTCTTCTTTCCAAGGTTTTTCTGTTGCACTTGCTTCAAGACTTGGGAGGACTTGATGTTGCAAAATCAATATATATATATATATATATATTAATCTTTTGCTAGTTTAAAATCCAATTTCTTACTAGCTAGGCATTTTTAATATCACAGGGCTTCTTAGAGCAGAGGACACAAGAATTTGAGTTGTATAAAGCACATTCTGACAACTACATATGCTCTCTGATTCCAGGATCACCTAAATTCCAGGCCCAATATACGCCAGGTAATATTCATATAATATATATATATATATATATATATATATATCAACTATGATTGAGTAACACATAGGAGTATAATTGTTTGACAGGGGGACTACTGTACAAGGGAAGTGAAAGCAATCTGCAATATGTTACCACTTCAGCTTTCCTCCTTGTGACATATGCCAAGTATCTAAGCTCAAATGGCGGCGTTGTGTCATGTGGAACTTCAACAACAACTTTCAAGGCAGACGAGCTGATATCCTTGGCAAAGAAGCAAGTTGATTATATATTAGGTGATAATCCGGCAAAAATGTCGTATATGGTGGGATTCGGGCACATGTATCCGTTGCATGTCCACCACAGGGGATCCTCTGTACCGTCAGTACATGCACATCCCGATCACATTTCGTGCAACAATGGATTTCAGTATCTCTACTCTGCCTCACCCAATCCCAATATCCTTGTTGGAGCCATCTTGGGAGGTCCCGACAGTAAAGACAATTTCTCCGATAATAGAAACAATTACCAGCAATCTGAACCGGCTACTTATATCAATGCTCCATTCCTCGGGGCTGTTGCTTTCTTCTCTTCATCTCAGACCTAAATCTAATTATACAAGACACTACTTGAGGTTTTCGATCATTTCCTTAATTTGTAGTGCTGTGCCTGCTGTAAGATGATCCAAATAACTAATTATTTCCCATAGATCGATCCCTCCCTCAGGAGACCTTGCTTATCAGCTTCACTACTGTTCCTTGAGGTTCTTCAAACACAGTCACCGACTTGTTGTATCCATATATACTTTCGGCTGATCCAATGCACAAGTTAATTACTTTCTCTATTATCCGAAACATTTGGGATATATATATATATATATATATATATATATAGTTGAAGCAATAGGACATGTTATATAGACAATTCTCCAAGGCACGTACCAACTGAACTCTATTGGGAAATTGTGGGGGCATAGGAATTTTTAACCCTTCAGTCTTTTCTTTAATTGGACTACCACCAAAGACTTGGAATTGTTGAAAGATAAACTTGATATTGATCATCCATATCCACATGCATGTATCAAATCCAAAATGTCAAGATATGGTGCACAACACCATGCGTGAAAATGGCACGCTCAAATCTTCAAAAGTCAAGAATGGCTGCAACGTATATTTGATTTGTCAGTTTATGTATTTCAATCCTCTATATAAGTGTGTGGTATTGTATTGAAGAATAACAAGAAACAAGAAAGAAACTAGAGTGTGAGAGTAGAGTGAAAGCTTTGTATTCGGTTTTGTGTTTGAAATAATAAGAGTGTGTTGTTGTTCATATATTTCAGTGTATCCTAGGTCTCTAAATTACCTCAAGTGATTTACAACATGGTTACAGAGCATGGTGAAGCTTGAGCAAGCCCAGAAGTGAAGAACAAAAACAGAGTCGAAGCTTTCAAAGCCTATTCGTGAATCATAGGTGTTCAAACCACAAGTTTGATATATATCTTCCTTGTTCCAACAGGACGCAACGCGTGAAGCCCACGCGCTGCCACATCATCAGTGATGTCACCCTATGCCACGTCACCCTACCACGTCAGCTGCCATGTCAGCAAAATTTTGGAAAATTACCAATTTGCCCCTCGTTTGTATTTTGTCCGTTCCGGGCTCATTTTAACTCCGATTTGAATAAATGAAGAGTCGTTTTTTACTAAACAGAATGCTCCGGACGCAACCGTGCAGTCGGTTTGACCAGATTCAACACTGATTTTCAGAAATAAGCACCTCAAGTGTTTAAGTAAATCCGATGACGTCCTCCAGCAATTTCTTCCAGCCCCAGCTTCTGCGCTTGGATAAAACCAATTACGAGAATTGGTCTATCCAAATGAAAGTCCTTCTTTATTGAGACTGGTTATGACGAGCCAATTTCAAAAGAAAGTGAAGATCGATTGAGCGAGACCCAAAATGTCGTGCTCAAAGAAGCCCGAAAGAAAGACAAGAAGGCGTTGTACCTGCTTTATCAAAGTGTCGATGAAACAAATTTTGAAAAGATCTCAGCCGCCAACACCGCCAAGAAAGCATGGGAAATTCTTCAAAAAACACATCGAGGAATTGAAAAAACAGTTAAAATTTGACTCCAAGTTCTAAGGGGTGAATTTGAACTGTTGCAAATGAAAGACACGGAGTCAATTTCTGAGTACTTTACCAAAACATTGACTATTGTGAATCAAATCAGAAGATATGGCGAAAAAATTGAAGATATTTGTGTGCTTGAAAAGATTATGTGCTCCCTCAACCCAAAGTTCGAGCATGTAGTTGTTGCTCTTGAAGAATCAAAGGACCTCGATGCAATGACAGTAGACGAGCTGATGGCCACGCTAGAATTCACGAACAAAGAATCAACAAGAAGAACACCTCAGGTACTCTAGAGTAAGCTCTTCAGTCAAATCTAACATTTAAAGAAAATAAAGAAGAGCGATAGGGAAGTTCACAAAGAGGTCGAGGTAGAGGTCGTGACTATAAAGAACCAATTCCAATACCGAAAGAAATAATCAAGGTGGAAGAAATCAATGTTTCAAAGGACGAGGGCGAGGACGAGGCCATGGAAACAACTTCAATAATCGCCAGAATTATGACAAAAGCAATGTTTAATGCTACAAATGCAACAAGTATGGACACTGTGATGTCCCACATCGCCCGGGTGGAGGTCTGGGGATGTGCTTATATGTGCAGTGTTGTCTCCAATTGGTATGAGGCCTTTTGGGAGGAGCCCAAGAACAAAACCGTGCGGGCTGGGCCCAAAGCGGACAATATTATACCAAGTGTTGGAGCGGGGTGTTACAGACACTACATAAACAAATACAGAGGAAAGACAGTTGCTGAAGGAGGCGAACAAGTAAATTTTGCCGAGAAAGAAAAAAAATGAGCCGAGATCAATGTTGTTGATGGCTCAAAATGAAAATATTGATGGCGAAGGTATATGGTTTCTAGATTCAGGAGCCAGCAATCACATGTATGGAAATAAACACATGTTTGTTGAGCTTGACGAGACGAGATAAGAGAAGGGCAAGTCTCATTTGGTGATTTCACAAAAATCCCAGTAAAAGGAAAGGGCAATATTCTGATCAAGCTCAAAAATGGAGATCAGGACTTCATATCCAATGTTTACTATGTTCCAGATATGAAGAACAATATTTTGAGTCTCGGACAGCTCCTGGAGAAAGGCTACGACATCAACATGAAGGATTTGTGTCTAACAATCAAAGATATAAATGAAAATCTCATTGCCCAGATAAAGATGTCAAAGAATAGGATGTTTCCTATGCACATCCAGCACAATGCAGCGAAATGTTTAAATGCAGTTGTTGAAGACAATGACTAACTATGGCATTTGAGATATGGACATCTCAACTTTGAAGGCCTGAAGTTGCTCGCAAGCAAGCAGATGGTGAAGGGATTTCCCTACATCAACCGTCCTAATGAAGTATGTGAATGTTGTGTACTTGGGAAACATCACAGACTGAGCTTTGCTAAAGAAGTCATATGGCGATCAACAAATCTGCTGGAGCTCGTTCACACAGATGTGTGTGGTCCATTGAAGCTAGTATCATATGGAAATAGCAAGTATTTTCTTACCTTCACTGATGATTATAGCAGAAAGACATGGGTGTACTTCTTACAGAAATATTTGACAAGTTTCAGGAGTTTAAAGCTCTTGTTGAGAAGCAGAGCGACTACAATATCAAGACATTGTGTTCAGATCAATGAGAAGAATATATGTCGAATGCATTCCAGAATAATTGCAAAGAGCACGACATCCGACAACAAACAATACCATCCTATACACCTCAACTAAATGGTGTTTCTGAAAGGAAGAATCACATGATCCTGGACATGGTCAGAAGTATGCTAAAAGGAAAGACAATGCCCAAGGAATTTTGGGCTGAAGCGGTATCTTGTGTTGTCTATCTGCTGAATAGGTGTCCAACCAGAAGACTCCAGTTCAAAACACCTAAAGAAACCTAGAGTTCATACAAGCCGAGCGTCAATCACCTCAGAATTTTTGGATGTGTTGCTTACACCAAGATTTCAGAAGCCAGAAGAACCAAGCTCGACGACAAAGGACATAAATGTATCTTTATCGGCTATGGTGACAGAACAATGGGATATAAGTTGTTTAATCCCATCACCAAGGAAGTAATTATGAGCAGGGACGTGATCTTTGAAAAAAATGAAGATTGGAGCTGGGATCAGAATGAAGATAGTAAAACCATGGAGCTTATACTTGAAGAAGATGAAGAAGTAGAAAAATAAGTTGTAATGGAGCCACAAATTCTACCACATCAATCTCCTATACCTGCAAGAAATGATCTTTCATCGTTATCATCACCAGATGAAAGACCCATAAAAGTGAGAAGCCTGAGGGAACTATATGAAGCCACTGAAGAAGATCAATACCAGAATTTGCTATGTTTATTTCTGGATACTGATCTTGTCAACTTCAAAGAAGCCATCCAAGAGAAGAAGTGGAAGTCAGCAATGGATGAAGAAATCATGGCCATAGACAAGAATGACATATGGGAGTTGTGTAGTCTACCAAAAGGTCAAAAGCCTATTGGAGTCAAATGAGTCTACAAGACAAAGAAGAATGAAAAAGGCAAAGTTCAGAGATACAAAGTTTGCCTTGTTGCAAAAGGCTACAAATAGAGACAGGGACTAGACTATGGTGAAGTGTTTGCTCTTGTTGCCCGATTAGAGACAATCAGGCTGATGATATCTATTACTGCTCAAAATAGATGGAAGTTGTACCAACTTGATGTGAAGTCGGCATTTCTGAACATATTTCTAGAAGAAGAAATCTATGTCGAACAACCGTTGGGATATACAAATGATGGACATGAAGACAAGGTATACAGGTTGAAGAAAGCTCTCTATGGACTGAAGCAAGCTCCACGTGCATGGAATAGAAGAATTGACAAGTATTTCCATGATAATGTGTTCGAGAAATGTCCATATGAGCATGCATTGTACCTGAAGAAAGGTCCAGAAAGAAGCGTACTATTTACAGGTCTGTACGTTGATGATTTGATCTTCACAGAAAAACAACCCAGCCATGTTTGAAGAGTTCAAGAAAACCATGATTCAAGAATTTGAGATGACAGACATAGGTCTGATGTCACACTTTCTTGGAATTGAAGTGAAGCAGAATACTGAAGGAATCTCAATCTGCCAGAGTAGATATGCAAATGAGATTCTCAAGAAGTTCATAATGGAATCGAGCAATCCAGTATCAACTTCGGTGGAAAACAACGTGGAACTCAAAAAGAATGAAGACGGAGGAAATGTTGATCCAACATACTTCAAAAGTTTAGTTGTAAGTCTTCGGTACTTGACTTGTATCAGACCAGATATACTATACGGAGTTGGATTGATCAGTAGATACATGGAGGAACCAGATCAATCACACCTGAATGCTGCAAAAAGAATACTCCGCTACATCAGGGGTACGACCAATGATGGTTTGCAATATACCTCAACTGATGAATTAAGATTCACTGGTTATTCAAATACTAATTGGGGTAGAGATTTGGATGAAAGAAAAAACACAACTGGATTTTTATTTTTCATTGGAGATATATCATTCACTTGGTCATCCAAGAAACAACAGATAGTAACGCTATCATCATGCGAAGCTGAATACGTAGCAACCAGCTCAATTGTGTGTCATGTTATTTGGTTGAGAAATGTGTTGGAACATTTGTGTTTTCCACAAGAAAAGCCTACAGAGATTTTCATTGATAATTATTCAGCAATTGCACTTGCAAAGAATCCAGTCTTCCATGAACGAAGCAAGCATATTGATACACGGTATCATGCTATCAGGGAACATGTGCAGAACAGAGAAGTGGAATTAATATCTTGCCAGACAAATGATCAAATTGCAGATGTTTTTACAGAGTCATTGAAGCATGACATGTTCAACAGACTGAAGATGATGTTAGGAATGCAGAAGTGTGGAGAATCAAGTTTAAGGGGGGATGTTGAAAGATAAACTTGATATTGATCATCCATATCCACATGCATGTATCAAATCCAAAATGTCAAGATATGTTGCACAACACCATGCGTGAGAATGGCACGCTTAAATCTTCAAAATTCAAGAATGGCTGCAACGTATATTTGATTTGTCAGTTCATGTATTTCAATCCTCTATATAAGTGTGTGGTATTGTATTGAATAATAACAAAAAGCAAGAAAGAAACTAGAGTGTGAGAGTAAAGTGAAAGCTTTGTATTCGGTTTTGTGTTTGAAATAATAAGAATGTGTTGTTGTTCATATATTTCAATGTATTCTGGGTTTCTAAATCACCTCAAGTAATTTACAATAGAAATCAGGTTCGAGTTAAGAGGCAATTGATATTGGTAACTTGAGAGAAATGAAAGGCATGCTGTTACTTTTTCAATATTATCGTGGATGATTTTAGAGTTATTGCCAAAAAGAGAGAGATTTAATCAATCTAATTGTTAAGAATATCAAGAGGTATAACCAGTTAAAATGAAAAATGATTTAAAGCTTTAAATTCTAATTAATATATAAATTTTAATGATATTCAAATTATTTAAAGACAATTAATGAATGTAACTTGAAAATTCCAAAATATAAAAATACAATTATTATATCAAGCGTGTAAAATTAGTATAGATATTGATAATTTTAAATTCTAATTAATATATAAATTTTAATGATATTCAAATTATTTAAAGATAATTAATGAATGTAACTTGAAAATCCCAACAGATTAAAATACAATTATTATATTAGTAATACAATTAATTATAATATTATTTGAAAATAAAAATAAATGTATAGAAATATTACCAAGTCCTTACACTTTGAGAATGGTAATAAAAATAAATAAATAAATAATAGATAGATAGATAATAGATAATAATTATGATAATAATATCATAATGAGAAGCTCAAAAGACATTACTCATTAAACATCACCATATATTTAATATTCAGAATATATTATTCTTATTTTTTAAAAATAAAAAATATTTAGAAATATTCCAAAGCCCTTGCACTTTTATAATAGTTATAGATATAGATATAGATTATATATATATATGTGTATAATGTTTCTCTTTGAAAGTATGTATATATGCAAGATAATGTGCGTTGATCCTTGCAATGTGATTAATTTTCATATTTTAATCAGATGCGATGGTATTATTGAACATATTTAAGTCTAAACCCATTTCTCACTCATCTAATTGGACATATTTAAGTCTAAACCCATTTCCCATCTGACTAAATTCATATATATATATAAGGGCATTTTTGTCCATTGAAATATTTAAAGTGAGGGGCAAAAGAGTCTTTTCATTAATTGAGGGGTAATATAGTCATTTCTCTTCTACAAATGTCTTTGACCGGTGTTAACTGCACTGGAAGTTTGAAGGAAGGGATAGTGTAACCAATAATCAAACTATAGGGGGAAAGTGTAATATTTCAAACAAAAGGGGGTGAAAGTGTAATTTACCCATAATTCTATTTTCCGTCTTTCTATCTTTTCATTGCGTTTGGAAACTAGTGTTTTCATTTTTTTTTTGTTTTTTCCACTATTCACGGAAACAAAAACTTGTTTGGGAGTCTTTGATGGTTTTTGTTTTTGTGAACAGTAAAAAACCGTTTTCTCACCCTTAGTTCAAAAATTGTAAACACCAAAATGGTGTTTTTTTGTTTTCGGCATTGTTTGTTTTGAGCAAAAAAAATAAAATTTGTTGCATATTCCCTAACCGCTATCTTCAACCTCCAAACTCTAACCTCCATCTTCAACCTCCAAACCCTACCCCCCCCCCCCCCCCCCCCCACCAGCCGCCATCCCACCCCTCTAAATCGACACCACCATAAACTCCCACTACTGCAAATCGACACCACCATCACAAACCCCTACCTCTGCAACTTAACACCCATAATCGGAGCCAACCACCACCACCATCACCCCCAATCGAAGCCAAACACCACCACCATAGTTTGGATCGGGGTGAGAGAAGAGAGAGAGAGGTTGGGAAGATAAGTTAGGGCAAAAAGCTCTCCAAACATAAGTTTTTATTTTTTGTTTTTAGGGCAAAAAACAAAATCAAAACCAATAATATTTTTTTGTTCTCACACCCAAAAATAAGAACAAAAATAAGGTCTTCCTAAACGGACCTTTAAAGGATAAAACTAAAATGAAATTTTTGGTTCTTGGGGGTGAAGGTTAAAATATTTAGGATTAATTACACTGACACCCCTGAGGTTTGAAAAAATTACACTCAGATGCAATTTTTGGAGGGTGTAATCCATTTGCCCTCTGAGGTTTGAAAAAACTAACAAAGACACCCCTAATGCTAGTCTCCTACATCTAACACAAGCTAAAATGACTTTACTACCCTTTGACTTTTTATTTGACTCAACCAAAGCTGTAAGTTACCTTTTTAACCCTTATCCTCATTTTACTTGACTAAACTAATCCTAATTGGAATGGCCACCTAAGCAAATGCCACACCACTACCTCCACAACTTCATAGCCCAGACATATTATTTCTAAGGCAAATCACACCCACCACCACTAGGACCATTTTATAACCTCAACACTACCACCTCAAAACCCCAACACCACCACGGCACCACCATCGCTGCAATGATTACCACACCGACCACCACCATTTCACACCCCCTTAACTAAACTATTAGGTTTCTTCAGTGGGCGGTCTGCAATTAATTGGTGACTTGCAATTAGAGTTTTTGAGTAAAATTTGATGCGAATAATCGAGGATAATTAGAGAGCTTGGATAAATATTTGCATATTTATACACGCACACGCACACACGCACACACACATATACCTATGTATGTATATATTACAAAGAGTTGTGGATAAATCTTGGTCGGTAATAATGAAATGCTCCCCGTCAATGTCTTTGATACAAGAGTTCGAGAGAAAAGGATGATGGGTGAGGTGAGATGATTGTCGATTCTTTTGTTGTGGAGTTTAGAGGTAACGAAATATGAGGATGTTGAATTATAAAGTGTGTGTTTGGCCTGGTTTGGTTTTGGTTTTTGGTTTTGGCTTGGTTTGATTTGGGTTTATTCTGAACTGAAATCATGTTTGGTGCTGATGGTTTTGGTGTGAAAAAAAGTAAAGCTGAAAAACCAAATCATATTTAGTAGGGTTGGTATGGACTAAAATTCTGAAACCAAACAATGTTTGGTAACCTGGGATGGTTTGACATTTTATTTATTTATAATAACATTTTGTAAATATATAGGTTTTAAAAAATGAAATATATACATAAAAATACATTTAAGGATGAAATGTTTTTAACAAAAAATATTAATATTGGATAATAATATTTCACCATATTGCAAGAATTATTCAATTGGTTCGTATATGTAGTTTGAAAATTTATAATCTTTTTCCATTTAAAATCTCAATATTTGTTTAACCATTTAAAAAAAATTGACATCACCTCCCCATAAATTGTTTAATACTTGATATTATACCTGTCACAAATAATAAAAAACTAAAATATTAAAATATATTAAATTTTCAGGAATCTTACATTATCATAATCCAAAGAGCTATAATAACCAAGGTAAATGGTTGGGTTGTGTTGGTTAAATTTAAAATATATTAAATATTACTAAAATATTACATTAATCTTACTAAAATATATTAAATTTAAAATATTAAAATATATTAAATTTTCACAACAAGGTACACCAATTTAACACCATGGTGTGGGTTGTGTTGGTTTTGGAGTGGAACTACAGAAACCACACCAAGAGAAACCATGTATTCATATGGGTTGGGAAAAAGGCCCATTTGGTACACCATGGGGCAACCCTGTTAGCCCCAAACCAACCGACCCAAACATGGGTTGGGTTATACTTTTCAGGCCAAAATAAAAAAAAATGACCCCAAAACCACTTGCCAAACAGGTACGGAAGGTTTGAGAACACGGAAAGACAAGTTAGGTAAGTGGGTTTGCATATGTAACTTATGAAGCACAAATACGGACATGACAAATTCCAAAAAATTAGGACACGACAAGGCCCCGACACGTCTATAAAAAAATTATATTTTTTTCAATATATACATATTATATTACACAAATACGTCATTTATCACTTAAACAATGAGAATCAAATAAACTTATAAATAATAATAAATAAATAAGTTAAATGAAATGTCTGACATGTTCAAAATTCTTCATTTTACTACTATCCAAGGAATCAAATGCATTTTCCCCAACATCCTCATCTTCGTCTTTCTCTCGTTATATTGTGAAAATTTTCTTGATTGAAGACAAAGATTGGAAGGTATAAATACTAAATCTTCGGCCTTTTGTGATGTTATCTTGTTTCTCTTCAAATGGTAGATAAATGAATATGTGCTCTAATTTCTCTCACAAGATGAGGATGAACAAATATATTCAAGGCCAAAGATTGAATTAGAGATGTTGAAGTTTCATAAGTGATCCATTAAATTATCGGATCCATAAGACCTCTATCTCTCATTAAATCAACTGATCCACTGTGCGTGTTCTTTGAGTTTCCACTAAGTGTCCAATTTTTTAAAAAGTTAGGAAACGTTTTTGGTGTGTCGGACACGTATTTTTAGCGTGTCCGCGCTTCTCGTGTGTTTGACACGAGTACGGCGACCCTAGACGAAGTGTCCGTACTTCATAGCATATAACTAAAGGGCAAAGTTGTCCATGATTAAAAACATACTTTGCATTTTCAAGTAATAAATTAAGGAGAGGCAAAAAATACCTTTTATACTCACTTTAGGGCATGTTTGGATACAAAAACTGATGGGGGTGTCATTGTCCACAAAACCCGAACATTATGGCCTCATTTGGATACTTGTCCGATCATGTCTGTGTGATGTTCTAAAAGTTTGTTTGGTAAGCGGTCTGGTCTGATGGTCTTGGTCTGAGAAAACTGGAACCAGACCATGTTTGACAAACGGTCTGGTTCCAAACTTCTTTGAACCAGACCATGTTTGGCAAACTGGTCTGGTCTTAAATTTATAGTAAACTTTGAAAATATTGAATATACTTTATATGATGTAATAACCTTAAAACCCATAAAATTAATTTTTAAATATTTGTTAAAGTTTTTTTGATTGATTTTTATTATGTATTTCTTACATAATAATGTTATATTGGTTTAGTAAAAATTTCTTAAAGTATGATTATTGAACTCCAATTATCAAATATACTAACAAATAAGTTTTATACAAGCCATATTTTTTTATTATACAGAAATTACAATCACACGAATTTCACAAGTCATGCAATGATATTACATAACAATTTCAACTGTCGATAACGTGCAAATAATGCATTCTGATATTTTGGCTTTTAAAAAAAAAATTTATTTATTATTATTTATCATTTAATATTTACTATTTATTTATTATTTATTATAATATATATTTATTATTATTTTTATGTATTATTTAATTAATTATATTTTATTTAGTTTGTTTATTATTTAATTCATTTAATTTATTAATTATTATTATGTATTATTTAATTCATTTTATTTATTATTCATTTTTTATAAATATAATTAATTTTATTTATTATTTATATTATTATTTATTCATTTATTTTAATTAATTTATAAATATAGTTTATTCATTTATTATTTATTTATTTATTTATTTTTATTATATTTATTCATTTATTATTATATTTATGTATTATTTAATTCATTTTGCTTATTATTTATTCTTATTTTTATATATTATTTAATTCATTTTGTTTATTATTTATTAGTATTTATTCATTTATTTTTATTTTTATGTAAATATATTTTATTATTTTATTAATTATATTATTATTAATTATTATATTTATTTATTATTATTTTTATGTATTATTTAATTCATTTATTTTGTTTATTATTTAATTCATGTAATTTATTAATTATTATTATGTATTATTTAATTCATTTTGTTTATTATTCATTTTTTATAAATATAATTTATTTAATTTATTATTTATTCATTTATTTTAATTAATTTTAAAATATATTTTATTAATATATTATTATTTATTATTATATTTATTCATTTATTATTATTATTTTTGTATTATTTAATTCATTTTGGTTATTATTTATTTATTTATTATTATTTTTATGTATTATTTAATTCATTTTGTTTTTTATTCATTATTTTTATTTTATTTATAAATATGCTTTATTTAATTTATTATTTATATTATTAATTGACATTTTGGTTAGATTTTGTAACCAGACCAAATAGAACCACCAAAAATTGGTGTCCTAAAAAAGGTTATTTTAGTTCAATTTTGTGCGGTTATATATTTTGAGACAAATAAAAAATAAAGATAATTTAATTTCAAAAAATCATGACTAGACCAAAAAAATGGGACCATAACCAATAAATAAATAAGGTCACCATCGACAACCTCATGGTGTCATGGTGTCTTTGTAATTAACCCAAATATTTAAAAACACATAGGCTCGTCTTTTGAGAAAAGGCCAAAAGTTTTGAGCGCTAAAAGCCCCATCTGCGAAGAAGGACAGCAGATTTGAAAATTGAAATTGAATGTTAAAATAGTGTTTCATATCTTTATCTCTCTAGAACAAACTGAAATTGAAAATAATAATAGGAGGAGGAGGAGGAGGATGGGTTGTGTATCGTCAAGTCTGCTGAACCAGGATGAGGAATTCAGCCAAATCGGTGGTTCTGGATTGGGTCATCACATTGTCTCCCTCACCTCCACCACCTACGGCCTCTTAACCCTAGATCCACCTTCTCCTTCACCTACTGCTGCTTACATCACCACCCAAGTCCCACCTACCCTCAGAGGCAGAGCCTCACTTTTCCCCAGACCCCCATTCTCTCACAATGAATCCACAGCACAACCACAACCATCTCATGAGGTCATCAACTCTTGGGAACTCATGGCCGGCCTCGACACCACGGCCGCCAACGCAAGCTTCCGCTTCTCTCCACCCTCCAAACCACTTGAGATCAACAAAGAAAATTCAAACCCTAACATGATCCCCCTCGGTGCCAGAACCAGTAACTCTGATGATAAATCATCAAGCAGCAGCGTTTCAATAAAGCAATTAAACAACATCATTGGGGCATCTTGCTACTCCCTAGATGTCTTTGAAAAACTATGTCCTCCCAATGGAGAAAACAGGGTTGTGATTTATACAACGAGCTTGAGAGGGGTACGGAGGACTTTCGAGGACTGCAACGCTGTGAGATCGGCCATGGAAGGTTTTGGCGTGATTGTGTGCGAGAGAGACATTTCCATGGACAGAGGATTCAGGGAGGAGCTAAGGGAACTGATGAAGGGTAAAGATTCGGTCCCCGTCCCTCCCAGAGTGTTTGTCAAAGGAAGATATGTGGGTGGAGCTCAAGAGGTGATGAGGATGGTTGAACAAGGCTGTTTCCGAGACTTGCTTAAAGGCTTGCCTAGTCTCAGTCTCGGACTTGTGTGCGAGGGTTGTGGGGGTTACAGGTTCTTGCCCTGTTTTGCCTGTTATGGAAGCTGCAAAATCAAGACCGACGGCACTACTCTTGTGGTACGGTGCCCTGATTGTAATGAAAATGGTTTGGTGCTCTGCCCCATCTGTACATCTTTTACCTAATCAATTTCCCCCATTATCAATGCATTACCCTCTATTTCATCTATCTATATAATATATGCTCTGCGATTATATCTACAACAGATGGATTATTTATTACTATATCTTGTGCATAAATTCATGGTTGTGGATTGGGTTTCAGCTTCACATTTGCAAATGTTACACCATAATCACTACAAGAATTGTTAATTAGTATTAGCGCAGAAAAAAGTGCCTGTCAAAATCCTTACTGCCAATAAAAACAAATATTTTAGCACTTCTTTTAGATTACGAGTGAAAACAACATTTTCCATTAATATATTCTTCTCAATAAGGGGGCAAGAAAAAGAGGAGCATGCATCAATTTCATGTCCATCGCATTTCAATCCAACCTAATATTAATGGGACTCTACTTAAAATGAATAGCTCGGGGTGGGGTGGGGTGGGGTGGGGTTGGGTTAAGAATAAGTTTCACTGGGGTTGGTCTTGAATACCATTCATGTGATCACCCAACTTATATCCGGTATGTACAAAGTTGCTGGGCTATCTGAAGTACGTGAGTGGTAATTACGAGCACACTTATATATTATTTCTGTACATCTATATAGCCTTTGGTCTTTCTCCTAATCGTGCTTCTTCTTCTGCCCAATGCTCAAGTGCAGACCCCCTACATTGCACCACAGTAGTAATCTTTCTCCAGCCTTTTGGTGCCAAATGGAGGACTTGAAACTGCTTCGTTATAAAAAAGGTATATACTAAAAAATTTCTTCGGCTTTTAAAATTGTACTGTATATACATAGTGGAGTTGATGCGACCATGTTATCAAAATATTATTCCTTAAAAAAAGTATATCCATGTACATAAAGTGTTACTCTTAATATAAAATCTCCTTACACACGAACAAAAGTGAGGAGATATTTTATGTATATACTCCATATATTAAAAACAAATATGAACGAATTAAGACGGTGGAGAGGAGGAATTCTAGATTAGAAAGAGGAACAAATGAACATATGTAATTTGAACGGGTTACACGGTTGGGAAAAGACAGGGATTTAGTGCCTTAAAAAGCATTAGGTTAGATTCTCACTGGCTACAATTCTGTTTGGGTCACTGGAGGTTTACCCGATCGTTAATTTCAGAGTTTCGAAAATTAATCGAGGTACACGTAAGTTGTCTTGATATCACGATTACCAGAAAAACAAATGTATTTATCCCATTCTCTAGTTTGGAGGTGTTGTATTTATAGTACAAATGTATTTATCCCATTCTCTAGTTTGGAGGTGTTGTATTTATAGTCTTCTGCCATTCACTTGTTTTTTAGATAATTTGAAAGTAAAATTATCAAAAGTGAGAGGTTTATCCCATTCTCTAGTTTGGAGGTGTTCTATTTATAGTCTTCTGCTATTCACTTGTTTTTGTGATAATTTGAAAGTGAAATTATCAAAAGTGAGAGCTTTGGTCATTGAATTTAATGCCATGTACTGCTGCATTTGTGTTTGATTTTTATAATCTCTTCTAGATCCATAATGACACGGGGTTCAAAGTAATACATGTAATTATTTACATACTTTAAATGAGATCAAAACGAGAAGAATGAAGAGGTAAGGAGATTATGATTTAGTACTGATAAAAACTGAAAATAAAGAAATTAAGAGACTAGGTTTACTTGTGATTATATATTTATATAGGTGTATAAGTGCAATATGTATATATATATATATATATATATATATATAAGGATAAATATATAATTTTACAATACAAGCGGGACTGAGCAACATAATCGGGGTTGGGGCGGGACGACTCTCCCCCTACCCACCCCGAAATCAGATCATTTTGTTTTTTTCATCTCCCATACCTTCTCTCATTTATTTTATCGAATCCTCATACCCGCTTAAATCGGGGTTGGACGAAATTTTTTGTCATGGAGCAGGACCCATTACTTCATCCTCCATCCAACATATTTCTTGAAACACCGTATATTACCGTAAATATTGCTTCACTAATACGGGAAAAAGGGATAATGGGCCCATTTAATTGAGAGATTGGTAACACTTGCATAATAGAATTTCCATGCAATTGAGTATGTGGCTAAGGCTCTCGAGGAAGCGTCAAAGGGAATCTGCTTTGATATTTTCTGTCCTATCCCCATACACCCAGCTAGCTTTGACTATTACGCTCTTCATTTGCCTATAAAATAGGAGTATCCAACTTAATTACTAGTATCAAAGTATATTTACATATATATAGAGAGAGAGAGCGCGAGTGAGGGAGACACAGATGGATATTTTGCACGACTCAGGAAACTGTTTGGCAGTTCCAAGTGATGAGATGTCTGCATACAAGTTTGACACTCTAAATGGTACTTCAATTCCAGATGACATCAAAGGAAAGGTTATAAATTGCAGAGGTAAATAATCACCGATCAGCTCTTATAATTATTTGCCTATATATATATATATGTGAGTGTTATAGCTAGTGGTGATATGTTGTTATGTGTATATATATATATAGCTGCTGTGGCATGGGGGCCGGGGCAGCCCTTGGTCATGGAAGAAGTTTGCGTTGATCCCCCTCAAAAAATGGAGGTCCGAATCAAGATACTCTTCACCTCTATCTGTCATACTGATCTCAGTGCTTGGAAGGGTGAGGTATATATATGTTAATTTAAATGTTTATATAAACTCCATCTTTTGAATTACTCAAGAGAATAGATCTAACATTGTTATAATTAATTTCTGTTAACAGAATGAAAGCCAGAGAGTGTATCCTCGAATTCTAGGCCATGAAGCAGCCGGGTAATCTCCATGATCGACCACTTACATGCACATATATGATATATGTATATAGTTGTATATGTTTTCATACATATGTATCTAGCTGTTGTAACTTTGAATTGTACTTGGATTGGTGAGGTGCAGAGTGGTTGAAAGCGTGGGGGAGGGTGTGAAGGACATGAAAAAAGGTGATCATGTGATTCCAATATTCAACGGAGAGTGTGGTGAGTGTGTGTACTGCAAGTCTGAGAAAACTAATCTGTGTGAGGGTTTTCGGGTGAATCCAATGAAGAGCGTGATGGGGAATGATGGGAGGTCTAGATTCTCGACCAAATCAGACGGCAAACCCATCTTCCATTTTCTAAACACATCCACTTTCAGTGAATACACTGTTATAGACTCTGCTTGTGTGGTCAAGATTGACTCCAGAGCTCCACTCAATAAAATGACTTTGCTCAGCTGTGGCGTTTCAACAGGTATGTATGTATATATATGCAACAATTTCATTTTAAGTTAATTTCCATGTAGCTAGCCTCGGATCTGTTAATACATGCATATTGATTTCGAAAATAATATGTGATGGATGAAGGTCTTGGAGCTGCGTGGAATACTGCTAACGTTGAAGCAGGGTCAACTGTCGCCATCTTCGGATTGGGGGCCGTGGGGCTGGCGGTAAGTGGACCTTTACATACTTAAATTATTGCTTCATTATTCATTCACAGCCACAGAAGAGACCCCATTCCCATTAATTAATTATATGAATATACTGCATATGGGACCATCCACTCAGTCAACTGCACATAACCATTAATCAATTAATTGATTACTATATGAATAATGAGACATCATGGATATTATATATATATATATTTGGGAAGATCGAGTCGGTCAACTGGACATTCCAATTAATGCGTTTGATCAATTGCACGTGACATTCACGGGAAGGGCCCATCTCATCTCCTTACTGTCTGTTTGGTGACAGAATTATTGGAAATGCGTGATTGACCCAACCACCCTGACCCCTCTTCTCCATCATCCATCATATTAATTAGCAGCACCTCAACATTTGACCTTAAGCCATCTACATCATCCGCGGATCTACCCGTTGATATTTATGTTAATTAGTTATATAACATACCTATGCTTTAGTCAAAATCTTAAAAGTTTTCATCACCAAATTCTTTAGATCCCTTTGTATGCCCCCTCTAAAATGTTGAATTATGCAAAATAAAAATAAAAATAAAAATTACGTGAATAATATATATATTTATGTATATATCATTGTATATATATATAATTATATATGTATAAATTAGTGCGTATATATGATTATATATATAGTGATATAGAGAGATATATAGTTATAAATTGAAATTGACTTGAAATTGAGATTTTTATTGAAATTGGATTTGTGATAAATGAAAGAACTTAGAGTTTTGAAGTAAATGAGTGAGAAAAAGTGAGTTTGTGATAAATGTAAGGAATTAGAATTGAATTGAGTTGAAATTGGGATTCATATTGAAAGTGAGTTTGTGATAAATGGAAGGAATTAGAATTTTAGAGTAAATAGATGAGAGAAAGTGAGTTTGTGATAAATGAAATGAATTAGAGTTTAATTCGAATAAATTGAAGGAATTAAAGTTTAATTGGGATTTAAATAGAACGAATTAGAGTTTTAGAAAGTATTTTCGTAATCTTATAGAGGACAGGGGGTATTTGATTAAATTAGAAACCATATGGAAGTTTTTTTAACAATTTGAAAACCATAGGGGAGTTTTCTGATAATAACACTAATTATAATTACATTAATATTTAATGATATTGAAGATAAGACATTTGTATGCATATGAATTATTTTTAGGAAGTTCTAGACTAGTAGAGGGGTCTCTTTTAAGATTCAGGGCTATTGGGTAGAGTCCTGGGTATTCCCACCGAAGTTGGTACATGCGGTTGACCCAATGTGTCCGGCATCGGGATGGATTACTCGTGGCTTTCTAAAGTGGTATTTATGTGGTGTTACAGCTTGTGGAATTGCGCAATAGACACGGGAACAGTACAACTCTAGGTCTGTTGATTGTTGTGGCAGTATCTCAAGGATAATTATCAGCTTTTTGCACAAGTTGCGCAATATATGCATGAGTAAAGGCAATTGATAGGGATGACAATGGGGCGGGGCGGGAATCGCCTCCCCATCCCCAAACCCGGTTAAATTTTGGCTCTTTGCCCCGTCCCCACCCTCACCCTGGTTTCCCCTGCCCCACCCCACGCATCGACTTGCCCATTGTCCCGATTGCACTCAAACAGATCCCAAATCAAAACAGACCTCAACAAGTATACAAGCATTATATGTGGTACTGTGGAGATAGGAATCAAATATCTTTAACATATAAAAATAAAATGGAACAAAAATACAAACAGTACATATATATGTATATATACATATGCGTGTGTATATATATGTGTCTAAATAGAGAAATTGGTCAACTTGAGAGAGAAGATCTGAGGAATGGTTAGGCAAGAGGCTAAGGAGAGTGGCGATGGCAAGTGTCGCGGCGGCCAAAGCAACTGATGAGATCCTCCCTCTCTCGTGTGAATGCTGAGTGATTTAGGGTTCTATCATAGATGTGTGTATTTATATATAGAATGGTACTATTGTAATATAAAATATATATGAGAATAATTTTGTAAATTATTTAACGGGGCGGGGCAGATAAAGAGGACGGGGCAACCCTTCCCCATACCCGCCCCGCCCCCGAAGCAGGCTGAATTTTTTTTTCCCTTTCATACATGTCCCCATTTATTTAATCGGGTCCCCAAATCCGCTTAAATCAGGGAGGGCGTACCGGTTCTCCGCTGGGACAGGTATTTTTGCCATCCCTAACTATTGGGGAGTGATCTGTTGCACGACTCAAATATTACATAGCCGTGACACGTGGACAATTGTAATAGTTGAAATTTTTGGCCCAATTATAGATGGGCCACTGGACTGATGGGCCGACGACGGATGGGCCAAAGACCGATGGGCCGACGACGGATGGGCTAAAAACAAGCGGGTCGAAAACAATAATAGGCCCATGGAAAATTCTAGAAGCTAAAGTGGTCCACAAGGCAAGAAGTAATCCAACTATAGTATGTAGAGTCCAAAAAAGGTTAGGGTTTATCAAATCCCTTGATTTAAGGGATTGATAAACCTGGGTACATGGGCTTGACCCATTTGTCACAATTTGTATAAATAGAAGGCTTTGATTAATGAGAAGGGGGGGAAGAAACTTTTAATAAGATTTCTATTGTGTAATTTTTCTGCACTTACACAATTGGCGCCGTCTGTGGGAAGCTACGCTATTATTGAAATCCTTTTTCAATAAGTTTCTCACCTTCCGCGAAAGAGCTAAAATTCATACCAACAATGGCGATCACACGTTCACAACAGTCCGGTTTACCGCCAAATGGAGGCCAGCAACCAGAAGATCCGATCAGACGAGCCCTAGAGGAGAGGACTGCCGAGTTAGAAAGGCAGAACGCTGAATTAACGGCAAAACTGGCTCAACTGCAGAATCCACAGGAGGTCCATGACGACGAGCAGTCCGGACAGCACGAACGGTCTGTGGGCCGCCAGACGCACATGGATGACGTACCCGCTAGGGCCCACAACGATCGTGAGGAACAGGCAGAGTCATCCCTACAGGTTCTTGGGGCGCACAATCTGGAGGAAGTCCTGACCATGAAAAAACTGGAGGAAATCATGTCCAGATTCCAGCGGGATGTGCTTAGGGACTTGAAGGTACAGACCCCAATCGATCTGGCATCTGAGGCATCCATAGACGCCGTTCAGACACCATTCACCGTCTCGATCACCAGCGTGCCCTATCCGGAAAGGTTCAGATTACCGAAATTCACCCTGTTCGATGGTACAAAAGATCCAACCGAACACATCTATCACGTCCATACCAAGATGAATGTCTACAACGAAAACGAGGCTTTACTCTGCAAAGTTTTCCCCACCAGCCTGACCGAAGCAGCCCTCCTGTGGTTCAGAAAGCAACCGCCCCGATCGATCGGTAGTTGGCTCAGACTCTGCGAGTTATTTATCGCACAGTACTTTGGCAATAAAAGGCAGAAGAAGACTATCTCCAGTCTGTTCACCATGATCCAAGAAAAGGGGGAATCCCTGAAAAGTTTTGTCTCACGGTTCAATGTGGAGATGTCTTCGATTGACAATTGCGATCAACATTCAGCCGTCGAAGCCTTCAGAATGGCCCTAGTCCCCGGAACGAAGTTTCATCAGTCCCTGGTCAAGAGGCCGCCAGCCGATATTGGAGAGCTCAACTCTAGGGCACAAGGGCACCTCCGAATAGAAGAGGAATTGGCCATACGACAAAGAAGGACTGCCTTTACAACAGTAGAGGCCAGAGCGTCCGAACATTCCAGGGTAAAGGATCGGGCGTCAGACCGGAAGAGACCGAACGCACCTCCTGCTCCTTCCCCAGTCCCAGAAAAACGACCAAGGTTTGAGGAGAAGGTCACCCCCTTGAAAGTGACCTTGGCAAAGCTGTACCAGGAAACAAAGGGCAAAGGAATCTACCGGTCACCACCTCCCATCAGGCAGCCAATGGACCAAAGGGATATGTCGAGGCACTGCGCCTTCCATGGCGAGTACGGGCATCACGCTAATGAGTGCAGGAGCCTCAGAAGACAGGTGGAAGCCATGATTGCAAAGGGAGAATTAACCGAGTATGTTGCCAAGGAAGGAGCCCGATCAGATCAAGCGACGCATGCCCCTACCAAGGGAGCTATGGGACAACCCGTACGAGTCATTCACATGGTCCATGGAGGGCCCAGTCGGTCAGAAGCGGAAGAAGCTCGTAGATCACAGATACGACAAGCTCAGAAGTTACGAAGGGTTGGAGAAGTCACCAAGCTTCAAAGCCCGAAAGAGGATGGCCGGATTATTTTCACCTCTGCGGATATGCAGAATATTCAGACACCTCATGACGACCCCCTGGTTATCTCCCTCATGGTCTCCAACTGCCTGATCAAGAGGGTAATGGTCGATCCAGGAAGCAGTGCCAACATTATCACCAAATGGGCCTTTGAGAAATTGGAAATCAGCCCCCAGGAAATAGTCCCATCCAGAAGCCCGATAGCAGGATTCGATGGAAAGAGAGTGGAACCGATAGGGGAAGTCCAGCTACCAGTAACGGCGGCCAGGCGCACACTCCGAGAGACTTTCGTGGTAGTGGATGTCAAACCTTCCTATAATCTCCTCATGGGAAGAGGATGGATCCATCGTATGCACGGAGTCCCTTCTACCATGCATCAGGTCATGCGGTGTATCGACCCGAACGAAGTTGACGTAATCGACATCAGGGGCGATCAGGTAGCAGCAAAGGAGTGTTACGCAGTCACTATGAAAAGTCTAAAAAGGAGAACGGAACCGGAACAAAAGTCGCAGTCCAAGACAATACCTGATCCCAAATAGCAATTACAGGAGGGCGGTTCGGGATCACCGGTAGCAGTTGAACCACTGCTGGAAGTTCAAATTTGTCACGATCGCCCTGGGAGGATTACCTATATTGGTTCAGGCCTGAGTCCACAAGAAAAAGAGGAAATGGAATCCCTTCTCCGATCCAATGCTGACATATTTGCGTGGAGCCATATGGACATGACCGGTATTGATCCATCAGTCGCCCTGCATTCTCTCAATGTGGATCCTAATGTAAAGCCCATTAGACAGAAACAAAGACGAATGGGTGCCCATCGAAATCAGATCATCGCCGAAGAAGTGGATCGGCTACTGCAG
Source organism: Cornus suecica (assembly GCA_963922005.1). Lineage (NCBI taxonomy): Eukaryota > Viridiplantae > Streptophyta > Magnoliopsida > Cornales > Cornaceae > Cornus > Cornus suecica. The sequence goes on from OY998238.1 coordinate 107,814,907, forward strand.
GCAGGATTCATAAAAGAGGTTCAGTATCCTTCCTGGTTGGCAAACGTGGTGCTGGTCCAGAAGAAGAACGGGAAGTGGAGGGTATGTGTTGACTTCACTGATCTGAATAAAGCATGTCCGAAAGACTGTTTCCCTTTACCTAAGATCGACCAGATGGTAGATGCCACCGCAGGATTCGAACGCCTGAGCTTCCTAGATGCGTACTCTGGCTATAACCAGATTCGAATGGCTCCGGAGGATCAGGAAAAGACTGCATTCATCACTGAGTCAGGTACTTTTTGTTATACAGTTATGCCTTTCGGACTAAAGAATGCAGGTGCTACCTACCAAAAGCTGGTCAGAAGGGTGTTCCAAGGGATGATGGGATCCACCATCGAAGCCTACATCGATGACACAGTGGTCAAAAGCAAGGAAAAAGGAGACCATCTCACCGATCTACAGGAGGTATTCAACACCCTCCGGAAGTACAATATGAAGCTCAATCCGGCCAAATGTTCTTTCGGGGTATCCTCAGGCCAATTTTTGGGGCACATAGTTGACCGGACGGGAATACAGGCTAGCCCTGCACAAGTCAAAGCTCTCATAGAAACTGTCGAGCCAAGATCCCGGAAAGAAATACAGGTGCTAACCGGAAGAATAGCGGCCCTCAGCCGTTTCATCTCTCGATTAACCGATCGGTGTAGGCCGTTCTTTCAAGCAATAAGAGCGGCACGAGGAGAAGTCTGGGGGCCCGAACAAGCGGAGGCCCTGCACAAACTCAAAAGTTACATGACGAAGCCCCCGATCCTGGCAACCCCTGAAGCCGATGAGCCGCTGCACCTATATCTGGCCGTTTCAGTAACATCTACCAGCGCCGCTCTGGTCAAAGAGGGCAGAGGGTACCAGACACCAGTCTTCTACACCAGCAAATCCCTTGCTGATGCAGAAACCCGTTATTCAAAACAGGAGAAGCTGGTATTATCGCTGATCAATGCTAAACGACGTCTGCGACATTATTTTGAAGCACACCCGATCATAGTACCCACTGTAACTCCGATCAGAGCTATAATGGCGAAACCTGAGTTGTCTGGGAGAGTATCAAGATGGGCGATTGAACTGGGGATTTTCGACATAACCTATGTCCCCCGAACAGCCATCAAAGGACAGGCAGTAGCTGACTTCCTGTTGGAAACAGAAACTACGGACTCCACAGAGGAAGGTGAGCCTGGATTATGGGTCGTGTTTGTGGACGGATCATCCAACATCAACGGAGCAGGGATTGGAGTAGTACTCGTAACACCAGATAGTACTAAAATCCAACAATCCGTTAGACTGGAATTTCCAGCTTCTAACAACGAAGCCGAATATGAAGCCATCCTTGCAGGGATTCGATTAGCCCGAAGCCTTCAAGTCCAGAGAGCTGTGGTACGAAGTGACTCCCAGCTTGTCGTTCGACAGTTAAATGGGGAGTATGAAACCCGGGAGCCGAAGATGGAAGCCTACAAGAAGCTGGTTCTAAGGGAGGCTGAAAATTTCCTACAAATAAACTTTGAACAGATTCCCCGAGGGGATAATTCCGCAGCAGATTATCTGGCTAACCAAGCCTCCGCCGCAAGAGAAAGTATGACTCGCACTGTACCAATGGACTTCATCGCCCGATCCAGCTTGGAACCCCCCGAAGAAGTCATGGTTATCCCATGGGAACCAAGTTGGATGGACCCGATAGTAGATTATTTGAGATTTGGTACGTTGCCTGAATCGAAATCAGAAGCCCGGAAGATAAGAATGAAGGCAGCCAGATACGCCCTATACAACGGCCAACTATACCGAAAGTCTTTTTCCGGACCATACTTGAGATGTCTTACCCCCTCCGAGGCATCGGCAGTAATGGAAGAGATCCATGCAGGAGCTTGTGGCAATCACTCCGGAGGAAGGTCCCTAGCTCATAAAGTCCTCACCCAGGGGTATTTCTGGCCCTACCTAGCAAGGGACGCTGAAATTTATGTCAGACACTGCAAGAAATGTCAGTTTCATGGAGATGCCATTCACCCACCGCCAGAGTTCTTAAACCCAACCATTATTCCTCATCCTTTTGCCCGATGGGGGATGGACATAGTGGGGCCTCTTCCTCAGGCAATACGATGTACAACGCATGTTCTCCTGGCTACCGATTATTTTACCAAATGGGTGGAAGCGGAGGCATATCCCACCATAACAGGCAGCCATGTCATAAAATTCATCTGGAGCCACATCATCTGTAGATTCGGCCTACCCCGAACCATAATGATGGATAATGGCACCAACCTAGACAACAGAAGGGTTCAAGCATTCTTAGCAAAGCATGGGATCAATCAGAACACTTCTTTCGTCGGCTACCCGCAAGGAAATGGGCAAGCCGAAAGGACGAATAGAACCATTTTTGACACTCTAAGGAAAAAACTTGAAGATGCAAAAGGGGCTTGGTTAGAGAAATTACCTGAGGTGTTATGGTCCTATCGGACTACTCCAAGACAGCCAACTGGAGAAACCCCTTTCGCCATGGCTTATGGGGCCGAAGCAGTTATCCCTACCGAACTAAAAGTACCTACTTTAAGGAGTCAAGCATGGGAAGAAGGTCCAAACAATCAACACCTAACCCATGATCTAGACCTCCTGGAAGAAAGACGGGAAGCGGCCGGGATAAGACTAGCTGCCTATCAGCAGCAAGTCAGAGCACGTTTCAATCAGAAAGTCAAAAGAAGAGAGTTCCAAGTGGGCGATATGGTGCTCAGAAGGAAGATTGGTATTGTAGGCAAATTACGAGAGACATGGGAGGGACCTTACACAGTGGTTGAGGTTATCGGACGCGGGGCTTATCGGGTTCGGAAGAACGAGACAGGTCGCCTCGAGTCCAACTCTCAGAATGCCTATCGGTTAAAAAGGTATTACCCTTAGATAGTTGTTTTTCTTGTTAAAAAATAAAACTGTGTCTTTCTATGACACCTTTGTTACAAAGCATCTGTGCCCGATATTGGCACCTCTGCTTTACAGTTTTTAAATTCATCTCAATAAAGATAGATTTTACTTTTATGCAAGTCTTCATGGTAAAATCAGGCCTCAGGGGCCAAATGGCCGAAGGCTCTATGTTCATAAAATTTTCCTAAGTGTTTGAGTTCAAACCTGATTTGAACTAACCAGAGGATAAAATCAGGCCTCATGGGCCAAATGGCCGAAGGCTCTATGTTCATAAAATTTTCCTAAGTGTTTGAGTTCAAACCTGATTTGAACTAACCAGAGGATAAAATCAAGCCTCAGGGGCCAAATGCCCGAAGGCTCTATGTTCATAAAATTTTCCTAAGTGTTTGAGTTCAAACCTGATTTGAACTAACCAGAGGATAAAATCAAGCCTCAGGGGCCAAACGCCCGAAGGCTCTATGTTCATAAAATTTTCCTAAGTGTTTGAGTTCAAACCTGATTTGAACTAACCAGAGGATAAAATCAAGCCTCAGGGGCCAAATGCCCGAAGGCTCTATGTTCATAAAATTTTCCTAAGTGTTTGAGTTCAAACCTGATTTGAACTAACCAGAGGATAAAATCAAGCCTCAGGGGCCAAATGCCCGAAGGATCTATGTTCATAAAATTTTCCTAAGTGTTTGAGTTCAAACCTGATTTGAACTAACCAGAGGATAAAATCAAGCCTCAGGGGCCAAATGCCCGAAGGCTCTATGTTCATAAAATTTTCCTAAGTGTTTGAGTTCAAACCTGATTTGAACTAACCAGAGGATAAAATCAAGCCTCAGGGGCCAAATGCCCGAAAGCTCTATGTTCATCAAAGTTTTCCTAAGTGTTTCAATTTAAACCCAATATAAAACAGCCGTAGGATAGATGGCGCCAGAGGCCTGATATCCGAAAGCTCAAGTGATTCATGGAAGCAAAATGCAAACACTTAAAGCCAACACAAGAAGAATAGATGCTGAAAAAGGGAAATTTCTTGTTCATTGATAAAAAAAGAGGTTACAAAAAACTAGCCCTTTTAAGGGAACAAAGATATCTAAGAATTGCCTATACTACTGTTCAGGAGGGTGATATTCTTCACCCTTCAGGATGGCAGCAAAGCGCTTCTCGTTCTCGGAGGTAGGAGGGTTTTCATAAGGAAAAGGTATTCCCATATGAGCATCAAAATCCTTTGCGGTCTTGAATTCTCGGGATTCCAGAGGAATATGCTCCATTTCATGTCTCCGCCTCCAGGCCCTGACCGCTCGGATGTCACAAATGATACTGTATCTCTTGAACATATCAAGCCCTCCCAGACGGCATACTTCCACTTTTTCCCGCTCATGGGACAGGAGCCTTTCTGATTCTGCCAAGAGTCTATCAGACTCAGCTTTTTCAGCTGCCATCAGCCTTGCAGCCTCTTTTGCTTTTTCCAGCTCGGCAGCCAGAACCAGCCTTTCGGCAGTCAGGGCTTGTTTTTCTGCCTCACCGGTTTCCAGAAGAGTCTTCTGTTCAGAAACAGTCTGGCGGAGTCCATCCGCCTCCTTGACCAGAGAGGCCCGGTGAATTTCATTCTGCTTTATTTGGGCCTTCAGGCCGGCCATCTCTTTGACATCGGTCTCAAGGAGGCTGTTGTAGGCCTGAACGCCGTAGAGAAGCTGCACAATGAAGACTGGATTATTACACAAATAGCAATCAACAAATGAATTAGAGAATGTACAGGTCAAATAAAGTCTTTTACCTCCATAACCATTATTGAGGTCTTCTTAGCCAGATCAGTTCTGGTGATTTTTGACTGAGCTACCCTATCAGCTGGTGTCCAGATTCCTTTGGCCATGGCCCGAAGAGCTTCCGGGTTATTGAGGGTGATCTGATCAGCACAAACTGGCTTTCCATCTGGCAGCAGAAACTTAGGCTCCCAAGGAATCAGAGCTTGGGATGATTCAGGGGCTGCTGGGGCCTTGCTTGAAGAAGCATTTTCGGCTTGTGTCCTAGCTCTTTTAGGTGCATTGGATCGGGTCCTCACAGTTGGAGCATTTGCAGGAGGCGGAGGAGGAACCGATGGGGTCGGTACTGGTGGCGCTACCGGGCTCTGAGCAGGTGAAGGCACCGAAGTCAAAGGTGGTGCTGTTGACAGTGGCACAACATCAACAAGCGTAATACCTTCGGGAACTTAAGGGATTCTGGCGGACATAGGTTTGTCAGGCAAGTCCATCCTGTCAACACCAGCGCCCAAGTTAGAGATCGATTCAATATTGTCCATTGTCAACAGGTCAGTAACCGATCGGGTTTTGCCCCAAACGTGGGTTTTCAAGAGGCCTATCCGCTGTTTTATAAAGGTAAGGGGAAGATCCTTGTCCTCATAACCTAGAAATTTGAAGGCGTAGTCCCCCCGGTGAAGGTCGCAATGATCACAAAGGCAAGAAGCCTTATGAAGGGGGTGATAGACAGGCAGGCGAATGGGACCGAACTTGTTGGGGATCGGGAAAATACGAGAAAAAGGGTACGACCAATTGCCACTCACTACGACCATTCGTTCTTTCCATCCCTTGTCCGATTTTTCAGTATCGGTGCAGATGTTGCGACCGTGAAAGGGGAAAAGGTTGTATCTACCTCTACTCGCTCTGGCATTTTGGAAAAAGTAACAAAGAAGGAGGTCGGCTAGTCCTAGGTTCAGATCCATATCCCTATTGTACAACAGTAGCATGGATATGATCCTGAAGCTGTTCGGGTTCAATTGAAGAGGGTGTAACCCAAGCATGAAAAACACATAATGAAAAAAGGGATGAAGAGGAAACCTTAGAACCCTAAGGTGAGATGCCGATAGCAGAATACTACCGGGGGCTAGGCCCTGGCTCTGGGTAAAGTCCAGGTAGCCAGGATAAGGGGACACATCTACATCCTGGGGAACGTGGGTCTCAGCCCGAAGGTGTTTGACGTCCACTTCAGGTCGGGTCCTCTTAAGTGGGGCCACTACGAATGGTTCGGAAGGCTTGGATTTCGCAGGATCGGTAGTGGAGGAGCCCGGAAGGTCAGTATTTTTGGAAATGGTCTTTTTGGTTCTTTTCGAAATAGGCTGGGGAGTGTCACTGCTAGTGGAATCGGTGCCTGAGGAAGAAGGCAAAACTACTTCCTCTACTGACCGGGTGTCATCACTATCAGACATAAGGCTAAAGAAAGGTAGAAGAGACAGAAGGGAGACAGAGATGAAGATAAAGAAAAATAAAGAAACCGTACGACTTACTCAGTTGAAGGTGATACGACGGGAGAGGCTTCGGGTAGAGTCAAGCTACCGTGCTACTGGAAAGTCTGGAACTGACAAAGAATCGGGAAGTTCTCCCAAAGAAACTGGATGGGGACGTACTTCAGAGAATAGGGTTGAGAGCAAAATTGCAGAACAGTGAAAATGAAAAGGGTGAAGTGATGAGCGAGGCAGGTTGGGATGATTTTTATAGATGAAGAGGAGGAAGCCCAAAAGGTCTGCACGAAGTCCGAAAGACACGCCATTAGCCATCATGGTGCGAGATTCAAGGGAGTTATGGCCTCACGTTTTGGCACACCATTAAGTAGGCAATGATGACCTGCCAACTCATTGTCTCCATTTCCCATAAAAGCAATTAGTGTATACACACATAGGTATTTACATTTATTAGGTCATGGGCTTTAGAAAGAATGTCAAGCCCATAACCTAAGGGGCCTGTATAATAGTTGAAATTTTTGGCCCAATTATAGATGGGCCACTGGACTGATGGGCCGACGACGGATGGGCTAAAAACAAGCGGGTCGAAAACAATAATAGGCCCATGGAAAATTCTAGAAGCTAAAGTGGTCCACAAGGCAAGAAGTAATCCAACTATAGTATGTAGAGTCCAAAAAAGGTTAGGGTTTATCAAATCCCTTGATTTAAGGGATTGATAAACCTGGGTACATGGGCTTGACCCATTTGTCACAATTTGTATAAATAGAAGGCTTTGATTAATGAGAAGGGGGGGAAGAAACTTTTAATAAGATTTCTATTGTGTAATTTTTCTGCACTTACAACAATGCAACACATCTTCGCATTTTGAAGGAATTGGAAATAACATGTGGCATGAAGGTTAAGAGTATAGTTTAGTTATAATAAGGGCTTATAAGAAAAATTACACATTTGTTTACAAGGGAAGGAATTTCCTTTATTGGCTCATATTATGGTTCTCATCATGAGTTGGGGACATGTAAATCACTAGTAGGGGTGAAGGGGGCACTCTTATAAATAGAAGACAAGAGTGCTTGTATAGGGATTCCAACATTTTTTTGTTCCTTTTATTTTCTTGGAGGCTACTCCGGGGAGGTGACAACTCCTCTTCTATGGTGCATTCAGCCATGGAAGCTTAGCTTCTTTCACCATATTCTCACCTTCTTCTTTACTTGTTATTCTCTTCACCTTTCTCTTGGCCTCTAGTTATGGGTTTTATTTTGGGGATTTTTGTTCTACTAGTGCTCTCTACCCGCTCTATAGATTGAGGTGAGGCTATGTTTTTTACTATATCCACCTTCTCTTTCCTTTTTCTTCACCCTCTTCACTTGAGTTCTAACTATGTATTGTGACATTTTCTCCTCGGCTTGCTAGTGGAGCCATTTTTCCATTTTCTTTCCATTTATTTTGGTATTCTTGTACTTTTTCACCCAGAATATTTTCACACTGTGAACAATCATTGAATATATTTATTGAATCAAATTATTATGAATTAACATTTATACAACAATATTGATTATCTTACTTTTAAATAATATTTTTTTTAATTGTTCGTAACTTGATTATTTTCCTTTGTATTATCTTATATTTGTTACGTTATCAGATGTTTCAACAGCCTAGACACCATCACCCATTTTACAAATTAAATATAATTTCACTTGGTATAACCAGGGGCGGCCCTAACTATAGGCGACCTAGGCGGTCGCTTAGGGTCTCCGGTCCAGGGGGCCTAATTTTTATTTTTACTTTAGTATTTTTAATTTAAGAAAATTTTATATTTTTCTAGCCCTTAAGAAAATTAACCCTTAAGAAAATTAATTAATTTTTTAGTCCAGCTCAAAATAAAGCCTAATATAATTACACAATTTAGGGCCTCAACCTCAATATTTTTTCAAAATTTATTTAACAGCCCAATTTATAATAAATCCAAAACCAATTTCACAAGGTAGGGCCCAAAAATTTATATTTCACTTACTGTTACTATATACTCAAAAAAAAAAATTCTCTATTTTTTTCAAACTAGAGTTTAATTTAAATCAAACCATTATTTTAAATAGGGCTAGAAAATTCTTGTCGCATTCGCATAACGTTTCACGACTGCACTCGCGACTGCCGCACTCGCTCAACGAAAATATTTTTTTACCCGGCTATACTTGATTTTTTGCGCCTATCGCATTCACACACACAACAACTTTTCATAACAATACCAAAATGGAGGTTGTTTTCAAATTTTTAAGTATTAGTATATCTTTTTAATATTTTTTCTCACAATTATCACTTTTTAAGTTTTTTTTCCGGTAAGTTTATTGATACTGCAGAAACCTAACTTTTTAAGTTTGTGAAACCTTATGTATAAGGGGCCTCACATTTGATCTCGCCTAGAGCCTGTACGCATTTTTTAGATTTCAGGGCCGGCCCTGGGTATAACCGTATAATTAGCACTTCAAATTCCTTTAAAATATACATATCAAACTGTTTAACAAGATACATGTATATGAAATTACATAGGACTTTCACATTTTTTGGTGCAGGTTGCTGAAGGAGCACGATCCAGAGGAGCATATAAGATTATAGGAGTTGATATTAACGACAACAAATTCGTCAAAGGTGATATTAGATTAATTAATTAAGTGTAGAAAATACTGTTCTAGTTTTGGAATCAATTTCATCCCTATTTTAAAAAAGTTCATTTGTCTTTTTGTTGTACGAAAATACACCTCAACTTAATTATTGCGGTTACCTCTTGTATTATAAACTCTCGTAGTATGATAATGTTAGCTGCGAAAACAATCCCAAATGTGCCAACAAAATATTGTCCCCTATCTTTCTCCCTTTGATGAAAGCATTTTGTGCTTTATGAATGAGAGATAGGAGGACAGGCTTAAGTTTCTCAGCCAGTAACTTTGAAATGCATTTATAGATAACATTACAACAGGATATGGGTCTGTAATCAGAAGGGGAATCAGGATTGGGAGCCTTGGGAATAAGAGTTAAATAAGTAGTGTTTACTTGATTAAGTAACAAGCCATTTTCAAAAAAATGCCTAATAGCTAATGTGAAATCAGGCCCAACAATCTGTCATGCTTGTTTAAAGAAAAATGAATTAAAACCATCAGGCCTTGGAGACTTGTTGGAATTAATGGAAAAAAGACAGCTCTTTATCTCAATATCAGTAGGATTAGAAGATAAGTTTTCAAGAAAATCAGTGCCAACAGTTTTAGTAATAAATTGAGCAAGAAAATCTAAACCAGGATAGGAATGAGAGCAAGATCCAATAAGGTTTTGAAAATAGGAGGAGAAACAGTGCTGAATATCATATTTTTCCTTAGAAATAGAGCCACAAAGCCAATTCTACTTCTGTCATTTCTATTTTGAACACATTTGTGAAAAAACTTAGTGTTTTGATCCCCAAGGGCAAGCCAGTGAACTCTTGATTTCTGCCTAGTGAGCTGCTCTTCAATTTTGCTTAGGCTTGAGTAAGTAAGAGCCAATTGTTTCTCCTTAGTTCTAAGCTCAATGATACTAGGGTCAAACTGATCAATCTCCTTATTCTTCCCAGCAAAGTCTGCAGACTGATCAATAGTACTATGCAATGTTTTTTGTGGGTTAGTCCTACTTTGTCTAAGTTCAAAGCAAAGATTAGCTGGGATCTAGTCTGCTAACCTAAAAAGGCTGGAGGGCTTAGAATTCATGACATCACCTTATGGAATAAGGCCTCTATCCTAAGACATCTATGGATTCTTTGCTCTACAAATAAGGAAAGTATTTGGAAGGAGTGGGCTATGAGAAATCTCATCAAAATAAAGAGCATATGGGAAATTGATATTCCCCAAAACTGCTCCTGGTTTTGGAGAAAGCTCCTTCAGCACAGACAACTTGTTCTCCCTCTTACCAAACACAATGTTCATAATAGCAACTCTTCTTTGCTACTATTTGATAATTGGATCAACTGTGGTCCTATCTTTAAGCTCTCTACTGATCTCACTCACAATTACAGATGGCAGTTCAATAGGTATGCTAGGGTTTCCTCACTCTTAGTCAATGGACAATGGTATTGGCCCAGACAACCAACTTCTCTTCTTGCCCCTTTTATTAACCTAGATACAATTCTTTATCCTAACACCACCATTGAGGATACAATTCTATGGACCCCCTCCCCCAACAAAACTTATCTGTCAAACACACATACCTTTCTATATCCCCTCAGTTCCAGCCAGTACATTGGGATCATATTGTATGGTTTAAGAACAACATTCCTAAACACTTTTTCTGCTTGTGGCTTGTAATTCATGAAAAACTACTAATCAGAGACAAGTATGCCCTCCTTTACACTATGCATCCTAATGTATGTGTTCTATGCCTCAATGAGGCCGAAAACCATGACCATCTCTTTAAAAAATGTTCTTACACAAAGCAGGTTTGGGATCTTATACAAGATGAATGCAGATTCTACACATGCCCTAACAGTTGGAAAGACTTCATTCTATGGCATCAATGCATTGGAAAGGAAAGTTAAATATAAGCAGATTATCTACATGGAAGCTTTCTCTTGCAGCATTTGTTTATCATATATGGCGTGAACGAAATCACAGAGTTTTTAACAATAAATCCTTACCTCTAGGGGTGCATAAAAAAATCGTAGAACCGGTCCAAACCGGTGCATTGGTTCCGGTTTTGAATTGGTTTGGTTTGGTTCCGGTTCTCAAAAAGCGAAACCTTTCCAATTTGGTTTGGTTCCGGTTTCAGACTGTCTGAAACCAAACCGAACCGATATACATTATATATATATGTATATGTATATATATAACTCAATTATATAATTAAATTAAATTTAATAAATTACAAATTCATATAAACTATAGTGTATTAAATAAAATTATAAGTTTAACCTAACAGTTTTTTACCATCCATACAAATATTACACACATATAGCTTGCTATATAATAGTTACATTTAGCTTCATTTGGAGACATTATACTTCTCCAAATTCATATTATTCTCTTTATATTTTTTTCCTTGTTATAAAACAATTACTTTCATGTGATGTACTATTGAAATTTGCTATTGTTTTTGTTTTAGAAATGAGGTTCATTACTTATTTAGTTTTTTTTTTCTTTTTGAATTTGATAGTGCTTAGTGCTTATTGTATTAAAATTGATGTAACAAGAAAAAATTATGATTCTAGAAATCAATAGTGTAGTTTTTGGTTTAAGAGTTTTGTTTTTAGTTTTGAAATTGTCAGGATGGTTTTTCATAAATTTTGTTGATGTATGCAATATATATTTTGAAAGAACATGCTTACGGAATCGTGGTTCAGAACTGAACCGAACCGATATTTTATGGTTTGGTTTGGTTCCTTAACTAATGGTTCCGGTTCTGGTTCCGATTCCTGTTTTCAAGAAACCGTTGATAATGGTTTGGTTCCAATTTTTTCAAGAACCGTACCAAACCGAACCGTGTGCAGCCCTACTTACATCCATTGATGATCTTCAATTCCATTGTTAACTTTGTCAGATGGCACCTCTTCTCTGTGAATGAATGGAGCTGTCAACTTGCTAACTCGATAGCATATGATTGGAATCTTCCCACCTCATTAAATTCCAACCGAATGAGAGCCACAACCACTCCTCAGCCCCCTTTTCCACCTCCACAACCACCATAGGTACCGGTGTGGTCAGTTCCTCTACCTTCTTGTTGATTCGCCATTTGCTAATTGTGATTGTGATTGAGATACAACTTTGGAGTTTTGGTATCTGAAGACGTTGGTTAGGGTTCCAATTAGATTGATTCTAATTAGGGATTTTGATTAGTCTTTAGTTTGTTTATTTTGTTGGTGTTTTTTTTTGTCTTGGGCTTTAAGCCTTAGGCCCCGTTTGGAACCCTTATTTTTGTTTTTGTTTTAGGAACCAAAAAACAAGAACCAATTCTTATTCTTATTCTTATTTTCTCACCCAAAAGAACAAGAAAGAGAACATTTTTGGGGTCAATTCTTGTTCTTGTTTTTTTTTCCCAAAGAGAACATCTCTCTCTGCACCCTCTCACACCAAGGATGGGGGTTTGCAGATCGGGGGTTTGTGGTGGTCGTAGGATGTCGATTGGGGGTTTGTGGTGGTCGAGGGGGGTTCGAAAGGGTTTACGGTGGGGGTTTGTGGTGGTGGTTGAAGGGTGTTAGGGTTTGATTGGGGTGTTGGTGGTGGTGGTAGTGTTCATCGTGGTGGCTGATGGTTGTGGGTGGTGGGTGGTGGGTGGTGCCGATTGGGGTTGTAGAGGTGTGTGTGTATATATATATGTGTGTGTGTATATGTGTGTATCAGAGGTGGTGACGGTGTTCGTGGTGGGGTGGAGTGGGTGGTGGCGTGGTGGTGGTGGAAGGAGGACAACGACGGGGGTTTGCAAGTTTTTGCAATTTTTTTTTTTTTTTTAGGAAAATCCCAAACTGAGAACAAGAAAACATTTTTTTGGTATTCTCTTGTTTTTTGTACTATTCATCAAAACAATTTCCAAACTGAAAATAGAATGTACAGTAAATAGGGTTGCCAACACATGTTTTCTTCTCATTAACAATGCCAAAAAACAAGAATAAGAACAAAAATAGCCATTCCCAAACAGGCTCGTTAAGTCCACTGTTTTTATGTTTTTACTTCTTTGCCTTAGAGCCTTTGTAACCACTTCGTTAAGTCCAATTATTTATTTATCCAAAAAAAAAAAGCACTCCCAAATTACCATTTAGGTCTCTTTTAAATGTGTGTGATTATAGAACAAATATCATCTCAAGTACTAGAATCAAGTTAGGTGGGTTTCACACCATCCAATAGTGTATATTCATCCATTTAAAAATGTGAATTTCTAAACAAAGTGATGAATGAATGGACATCATTGGATGGATATGGGACCCGCACTTGATGAGGTCACTTGAGGGAGTAATTGTAGACAATTTGAGCTGGTGATTATATCCTATTGATTTTGTTTTTGTTTTTTCTATCATTTAAGAAAATATTGAACATATCACATAAGGTAGGACTAGTTCATACGAAATCAATAAGATTGTGGTGTTTTGTGCACACTTAACACATATATATTTCAATATTGTTTTAGCAACTCTCTTACCCCCACATGGAATGTATGTAGGTCAAGCAATGGGTATAACAGATTTCCTTAACCCGAAGGATCTTGCAGAGCCGGTGCACGAGGTTAGTGGTAATGGCAGGCCAAGAAAATACTAAAATTTTATACATTTAAAATGATTTTATTTTATTTTCATAAGGTGATAGTTGTTGCAAGAATCAAATTAATTTGAACAAAATTTTTAGTCTGGGATGATACTAAAAATCAAATTTCAGTTATGTTCTCACTTAGTTTTAGCTAAACTAACACTAGGAAGGAAACCTTTAGACACATCAAGTTTAACTCTCACATACACAAACATACAATATATATATATATATATATGCAATTAATTAATGTAATTTTGGATATGGTTGCAGAAAATAAAGGAAATGAGCGGAGGCGGCGTGGATTATAGTTTTGAGTGTACTGGGAATCTGGACGTTCTTCGAGAAGCCTTCTCCTCCACCCATGATGTATGTATCTAACTCTAAGTGGTGATTATATATACAATTAAGTTACAACCATATATAATCTTGTACGTGCAGGTCTGAATTCCACCTAATTAATTAATTAATTAGATGAATTTGTGTGGCTGCAGGGTTGGGGATTGACGGTAGTTTTAGGAATTCATTCTAGCCCAAATACGCTCCCTCTCCATCCCATGGAGTTATTTGATGGCCGCAAAATCGTCGGATCAGTATTTGGAGATGTTAAAGGGAAGACCCAACTACCACATCTTGCCCAACAATGCATGCGTGGGGTCGGTACTCGATCTCTTATTAATTTCATGCATGCTATCAATAAATATATATATATATATATATATATATATGTACAACACTGGCTGGGCATGCATTTTCGTTTAATTAAGCACTGTGCATGTTATATATATTATCTATCAATAATAGTAGTGATCCTTAATCTTATTTCAGGTGGTGAATTTGGATGAATTCATAACCCACGAGCTTCCCTTCGACCAGATAAACCAAGCTTTAAAGCTTCTTATGGATGGGAAATCCCTGAGATGCCTTCTTCATCTTTGATATTTCAGTGGCATTAAGAGTCATGCTTTATGAGTCATCTGGGACAAGTGACTTACTTCCTTGAGCCCACTCTCCTTGGGTTTATTAGTTTTCAAGTTAGATAATTCCCCCCTTTTTTTCCATGTTTTTTCAAAAGAGGTGTATTTATGTGGTTCGTCCCCGCATGCGTAGCGCAATTGGTATGGATGGACCTTCTAAAGCTTGAACCAACCGTATCCAAGTTCTAGAGCGTGAATTCAAATCTTAATTGCTGTGTACAGTGACTTAATATTACATGAGTTGTGGAGCCGGTTCATGTAACACCTTCAAAGGACATTTCCTTGGGATCTAGGTCCCAGGGAGATCGTTATTGGGGGTTAGACCCTTTTTTATTTATGTGGTGAGAACATGAAATTTGCTTCTCCATTTATTGTGTTGGTATGTCTATATGTTTTTAATTTTCCTGTGCTATATATTTTATTACAAAATGCCCATAAATGAGAGTGGTAACTCCTTCATTAACTCTAATTTTATTGTTGTCTAGATTGAATTGAATTTAATATTGGACAATCTTCTTTTTTGTTATTATTTTTGGTAGAATGTATTGTAATTTGGATTGATGGATAATTTGATGATTTATTTAGTTTTTATAATATTGAATTTCATGTTTCATGTTTTAAGTATATGATTTAGTGACATATTTGAAAATCTCGACTATTAACGGATATCCGCGGGCACCCAGTGGTTTTAAAAAATTCGACGGGGACGGGATGACCTCCCACCCCGTTTAGCCGATTTTAGGCAAAAATTGAGTGGAAGTTTCTTAACAGTTATAAGGGCGAGAAAGGGTAAACCCGTCCCGAATCATACTCGTTGTCATCCTTACTTGTGATAACTCTAAAACTTATGAACTATTATAATCGTCAATAAAATAAATTTGTGCTTTTGAAGATTACAGTATTCTAATCATTGATGGCAGAGATAACACGTTGAAGAAAGGAGAGATAAATCATACTTTTCACTTTTAAAAGGCAAAAGTGCACGATTAATCTAAGTGCAATAAAAGTCAACTGGAAAAGAACCATGATTTTCATTCAAAATATGGACCCCGATGGCCAAGGCTTACAAATGTTTTACAAATGAAGAATCCTACGTTCTGCTATCCTAAAAACTAGAAGAAAGCCCGGTAGAATTCACTATCTAAGTGCCAGCATCAGTGCCCGCCGTATTTGAGCTCACAGGAACAATTGCCACATCAGGAGTGGGCTGCACGGAAGGACCAGAATCGGGCGTAGGCCCCAGAAGAGGCTTGGTCAGGAACTCACAGAAGCGAATGTCATCAGGACCTCCAGCCGGATCGTCATACGGCGGAGCAATGCCCAGAGACTCATCCAATTCCTCCACTGAGGCAAAGTCCCTCTCCTCAACAGGTTTCTGGATGTCCAGGAAGCACGTCCTCCAACCGAACCCGATCCGGTACTGGGCAGTGTTGCAGAGGCACTTATACATCTAATTGCCACCCCGATGACACATCTCTACTGTTGACCTCTCCACTACCAGGAGATTCTTGGTTTCAATCTTCTCCTCCAGAAGCTTTTCCTTAGAGACCCTTAGGCCCTCATTTTCTGCCTTGAAGCCTTCGACTTTAACGGCTAGGGCCCGCCGAACTGCCTCCATCTCCTTGATCTTCTCTTGGGCAGCCTGAAGCTTTTGCTCCGCAAAGATTGCCCTCGTGGTCTAAACTTCCAGCTTATCATTGGATATCGATAACAAGGTGGCAACCTTTTTCCTTGAATCCTCCTTCAACCTCAGGAGCTCTGAAGACTTGCTTAGCAACCTGCTGTCATCCTCTAACTTAGCTTTGCAAGCTTGAGTTGGGTAGATCATCTGCCAGGAATGCAAGTGTAAGCTTAATCAATGAATAAAGTGCAGAAATACAAAGTATGACTGAAGAAAATGTACCTTCATGGCAATCTCCGAACCGGTCATGGCCAAATCTGCCCGATCAATCTGTGTCAACTTCTTCCGGTCTGCGGGAGTCCAGATCTGGAGACCCATTTTCCGAAGGGCAACATCATTATCAACGGTCTCATGTCCCGCGACCAAGAAGTCACCACCCGAAAGTCTTATCTTTGGTGCCCATGGGACAGGTTGCTCCTTCCCGGATGCAGCCCCAGACTCCGCCACTATGTTTGGCGATAACGCTGTAGTCAGACGGGGCCTAACCGATCGATCGGGGACATCTTCCTCAGATCGGGGACATTGTGTCCCCGCCAGATTGGGCTCTCCCTCAACTGGTTGGGATCCAGAAATTGAGATTTCCCCCGAAAAAGGGACAAAAGGCGATTCAGCAATACCCTCCCCCGAAGGAGGAGGTGGAATAACTGGAATATTTTCCATTGATGGTGGAGGAACTATCCTAGAGGGAGGAATTGGAATACCTTGGGACCGCTGATCGCCTTGGACTTCCTCCGGTACCGAAAGGTTTGTTTGTGGGCCCGATAATCGCTTGACCTTCTTCTTAAGGACAGGTGGCGGGATCCTCAGCATGGTATTTTGTCATTCTGATGTTAGTGCCTGCAAATTAGAACCCGTCAGGTAACTGCCACACATCCTTAGGGGTTGTCCCCAAATTTTAGATTTAAGGATATCAAATCGGGAGGAGATGTAATTTAGAGTTTTAAATCGGTCGGGCGCTCCCATAAACTCCAACACATGATGACCCAACTTATCATTGCACTGTTCGCAATAGCACGACCCTCTATGATAAGGTTTGAAGGAAGGGAATAAAGGTTTGTCAAATTCACTAGGGACTACGAATCTGGCTGAGCCAGGAAGCCTCCAATTCCCGCTTACCAGGATCATTCTTTCCTTCCACCCCTTATTAGACTTCTCAGTGCCATCACACATCTTTCTCCCACTTAAAGGAAAAAGATTGTACTGACCCCTACAGTCCTTCTGGTCTTGTATCTTGTAACAAAACAGTAGCTCAGCCAGACCCAGATCAAGACCCATTTCCCGATTAATCATCATGACCATAGCCACGATCCTGAAGAAATTGGGCTCCGCTTCACCCAGGGTAGACATGATATAAAGAAAGAAATGATGGATCGGGAATCGAAGAACATGAAGATGAAAAGCTGACAGCAAGATCTGATCATCCCTAACTCCCTCCCCTGTCCTGAAGTCGTATTTCTTGGGATAGTTCTTAACTATTACCCCATCGGGTAACCTACACTTAACCCTCAATCTCTTCAACACCGTATCTACCCTATGTGCAAGAGGAAGGGGATCGGCATAAAATTGATCTCCCGATCTTCCTACAACCAGATCCCATTGTGGGTAACCTCAGGGGGACTAGATCTGACCCTCCTAACCACCTCTACCGATGGAGAACTAAGGGAGGCATCGGGATCTACAGAGGAGGGGAGACGGTCGCTACTCGACCGAGTGTCATCGTTATCAGACATATTGACAGAAAGGTAGGAGAGCTGGAAGAAAGAACTTACTCTAAAATGGATTCTAATGAGATTTTGTGAATTTTCCTGGAAAAAGGTACGGATTCTGGTAGTAACAAAAGGAGAACCCAAGTTGCTGAGAGTTTCTGAGAGCTAATAGCTTTGAAATGTAAGGAGTGTTTGGCAAATGTACCCTGGATATTTATAAAGGTCACCGAAGGATGCGAAGAGTCACACGCACATGAAACGAAGCATCACGCCGCCTCATCAACCCCTATCTCGCAAATTGAGGCCACCTGAGCCATGAATTTGAAATGATTAATGATGGCACAACCGTCTTATTGAATGAACCTGCCATGTTACCCGACAGGGGTAATGTATCTATATTCCCCCACTTTACCTTCTTAGTAATGGGTCTGACTACCCGAAAAGCCCACAACCAAGAAGAGGGTCAGTATAAGTGTGGAAATCTCCCGACCCACAAAAGCCCATCAGGCGTAGGGCCCATCGGGCTAACAGCCCAACAAGGTTATCTAACGCCCGAAGATTAAGCCCATTTCAGCTTATTATTCCTTGAAAATGAAGATTATGATGTAAGCAAAGTAATGTTGCCCCTAATAGGCTCGAAGCTCAAAAAGGGAATGCATATAAAGGAAGCGAAACCCAAATAAAAGGATCATTCGTGTGTTATGCATTTTTTAGCATCTACAATAATCATTCACTCTCTCATTACCGCTACCAATTCGATGCAAGTATCGTTACTCGTAATATTAATACATATAGAAAAGATATCCTAAAGAATAACAAAGGTTGAATTAAGATGAGAAGTTTTTATAATTAATTCAGTCATTAAATAAGGAAAATTGAAAAAGACATTAATATATATATATATATATATTGATAAGTATAAAATTATTGAAAAAAGCGTATACAAATAATATATACACATGATCTTAATTACATTCCTTTATTATTTTTAAAAATATTAATTAATGAAAAAAAGTGATCAAGACAATATGAGTTACAAATTTCAAAGTAAATTTTGTGAAGCATTACATAAATAATATATATATACTTAAATCTATTGCATTATTATTTATTAAATAAGTCTTGTGTATCATTACAAAATTAATATATAGCCTTAGATTTTTTAATTTTTTGGATTAAAGAATTATTGACAGACTTTGTTTATTTATTTATTTTATTTTATCATTTTAAACATAATAACTACTTCTCATTTTATTTTTTAGTCATTACATAAGTTTGCCCTATAATACAGTTTTACTCTATGTCAAAGTTGTTTAAATCGGGAGTCTAAGTAGGATCATTGGGGAATTGTAATAAATAATTTTATTTTATTTATTAAATAAGATATATTTATAATTTAATAAAAATATACTCAAATAAATAAAATATGAACGAAAACATTAAGATTTTGGGCCTTAAATTTTTTTCTCAGGGTCATATTAGACTAAATTATTAAGATTTTGGGTTTTTCATATGAAGGATCTAACCATCAAACCATTATTTCAGTCCAAAAATTTTTAAAACACATGTAAGTAGAATCGTGGTAAAATCGCAAAATGTACAAAACTGTAGTAGAATCGTAAAATCGTAAGATTTTACTCGCGATAACAACTATGCTCTATATCTTTTGAAATACCGAATTTTTTTGAAACACATGTGAGTGAATCATAGTAAAATCGCAAAATTGTACAAAATCGTAATAAAACGATTTTACAAGCTATTCCGACAACTATGCTCTATATCTTTTGAAATACCAATTACAATTACAGTTAATTTATTTTTTTAATTAAATGTTTGAAAATATTACAAAGCCCTCACACTTTTAAAATAGTATATATATATACATATATATATATATGGGTAAATGGCAAGAAACCCCCCAAACTATTGAGCTTTTGCAAGAAACCCCCCTAATCTAAAAACCACTCCCCCAAACTATTTAAAAGATGCACTTTACCCCCTAGCTGTAATATGCAAATACACTTCCATCCCCTCATATTTTACTAATTACACTTCCACCCTTTATTACAAAATATATATATTACGAAAATTACCATTTGATACTTTTTTATAAAATTCGAAATAAACATATAAAATTCGAAACAAACATATAAAAATCGAAAAAATATTTATGATTCGTAAAAAATATATAAAATTTGAAACAAGTTAAGCATCGTTTAAAAAATTTTAAAAAACATATAATTCGCACTAGCAGGTTGTGGTTCTTGGCGAACAATATCCCAGGCCATTTCTTGTACTAAATCATGCATCGTGGTTGTTGATATTTCACGAGAGAGTTCTCTATGGCTGAGATGTCATCTCTAGCCTTTGAGATCTCGTCAAGAGCTTTAGCAAGCTCAGAGGCATTGTTTGAAGAAATGTCTTTCAAAGGGATAGGAATGGGGATGCCTTCAGGATTCTGATCCTGGGCAGCCATGACCAACAAGGAGGAGGAGCTAAGTAGAGAAGAAGGGATGGGGGGAGGCAGTGAGGGGGGTTAAGGCCGGTGAAGGGAGGGAGGCAGCCATGGGGGTGCTAGTGCGGCTTTGTGGACTATGTTGATGCCAAATATGAACAGATTTTGATGGCTTGTGTCGAAGCGAAACAAGTTAAGCATCCATTCAATGAGCTGATGAATGGGGAGAGTAGGCCGCCGTTGGTGATTGGGATTATGATTCTCATTGGTGTTTGTGTGTAAAGAAATAGCGAGATTAGATTAATTCTCCTCCAAGGAGTTTTTCCTTAATTCTTCCTTAAACTCGTGCGCCTATTTTGTCCCTTGGGCCATTAGGAAGTTTCTTTGCTTTAAGCTAGTGTTGCAATCCGAAGGGAGAGAAAGATGGAGGAAGAGATGTACCGTTGTATGAGAACTGACAATGGTTACGAGATCAGTTCAGTCCAACCAGTTCCGTAAGAATCAAAACCGAAATCTTAAAGTCATGTCCCACACAAGAAGCAAACTAAGGGCCTATTTGGTTCACCCCTTATTTATTCCATTTTTCACTACAAAAATATGTTTGGCACTAATGTTTTGTAATCTAAAAATAACTCTGTAGTGGAGAAATACGTGACCAAATTACACTGCAAAAACATCAGTACCAAACATGCTTCTGTTTTATAAAATCCATAGCATGAAAGTAAAAGCACGAACCAAACAGACCCTAAACTATTAATAAGTCCAGTTCTAATTTCAGTTGTATCAGAGGCTCAAAAAAAAATCATTTTTAAATTATTAAAAATATATATATATACCGATATATAAAATGAGAAACTAGTATTAGTAAATGGGATTTTCACTTGAATGTTTTAATATGAAGGGTAGGATTGCAACAAATTTATTATTCAAGAGGTGCAATATAGTTCAAGGGGCTTCTGCAATTTTGCCCCCCTACTACTATTATTATTATTATTATTATATATACATATAAATTTTATTTTATTTTGGTCTTGCCCTGCTACTTTTAACAACTGTAACAATAATAATAACAGTAATAAAAAGGCTAGGACAAAAGTAATGATCACCCCATAAGTTCCGTTCATCAAATTCAAATTGCACTACTCAGAACCATCAAATCCTTTTGTACTGAACTTTTTCGCATTCTTGCAGGGAAAGCTATCATTAAAGTTCTGTTTCCTGAGCAGTGCGTATATCAAAACATCTATTACATTACTAACGACAACAGAGTGGAATTATCATTCGGATACCATATTTTCAACATTTATATACCAAACGCAATAAATAAAAAAATCGATGGCATTGGCTTCCCACTTCCAAGTTGAGCATACTGCCAAGTAAAATCAATTTATACTAACAATAAATCTCCAGGAATAACCCAATAACATGTCCAAATCTTAAAGGTGCAAATTTCATATGGCTGGCTTTCAAGTGAAATGTGAAACAAACTAGTATCTATATGAATAATAAAAATGGGAAAGCAATTCCAACCTACATAATATAATCAACACACTCTCCCATTTACATTCTTTTTAGAAAGTCAAATTTTGGGGTTCAGGCAGCATATGTGGTTAACCTTTTAGCGTGATGAGCTAAAAAGAGCTCTGCTAACTATACCAGTTGCCTCGATGTAGCGATCAACACACCTGGATATGCAACTGCTCTCGCTCCCACTCAGGCTACTTCCAGGTTTGGTAATACACTTCTCAAAGCATTTTCCCCGTACAGTCTGGCAATCCAAAAATAGAAACATATAAATAATAATTAAAAAAATAAAATAGAAATAAAACATATTCGCATATGCCGCCCAATCTAATTGGAGTGCACTCACTACTAATATTGACCAGGGAGGTTTATACTCTGCAATCCAAATATTGAATATAATTTTCACGTGTGTATCAATGGTGGTGACTATTGTCACGGGCTGGGTGTTTCGCTATCCAACCCAAAAGCTTAAGTTGTTAGGTGGGGCTAACACCCAGTCCATTTATACCCGAGCTAATCCGATGGGGGAAAAGATTCATCACACTATGCTCCGAATAAAACCTTCGGCTTGTGACACTTGTCAAGTATCAATAGAAGTGTCCTTCAGTCAGGCTCACATAAAACTCTCAAATATTCGTGATTTTAATTAATCTCCAATCTCCAAGGAAACGAAAAAACACCTTCCACACACATCTAAGGAATATATATTGAAAATCTACATAATTATAACTTTTTGGTGTTGCACATTTTTATGAATTTGGTTTACTTGATCTATTCAATTCAAATTATTTTCATAGGCTTATCTTGCCTTTTTAGCTAATTTGTCAACAAATCTACTCTCTATTTATTTATTTATACTAACAATTTGTGCTGCATATTTTCAATTGTTAAAATTGTAAATTGACTCACATTAGTTTATATGAAAATCGAAAGGTGATATGAATGTTGATTTAGCAAATCAACATGACGATATGTAGGGATGACAAAAAAACCTGCCCCGCCGGGGAACCGCCCCATTTAAAAATGGAGTGGTTATGGGGGTTAAAAAAAAATCGACAGTTATGGGGCGGGGGACTGTTTGAGGGTTCCCTCATTGAGGAACCACCCCGCCTCCATAGTTATTAAAGGCGCAAGGCACACTAAGGTGCTAGAGGTCCTCTGGAGCCTAGGCGCTAGGCTAGGCGTGTGCCTGAGTGAAGTGAGGCACACAATGAAAAATACCATAAAAAAATAAAATTATTACTAAATTATTTATACTCTATAAAAAGGCGTAAATATTGTCAAAGGCGCTCTTGCCCACACTTGAGGCGCAAATCTTGCGCCTCAAGGAGTCTGGAGACTAAGCACACGCCTAGGCACGCCTTTAACAACACTGCCCGCCCCAAACCACATAATTTATATTTAACTTTTTTTATGATTTTTTAAATTAAAATTACATAGTTATATATTTATTTACATCTTTTTATAGTGAAATTACATCAATATCCTTAAACAAAATAACTATTTTCTTATTTACCCTCTATATGTAAATATGGAAAACCCTAATTTCTAAACCTATTCCAAAGATCGCTGATTAATATTTTATGATGTTAATGTGGATTATTATTTTATTTTGTTTGACTTATATTGTTATAATTGGAGACTTTTATTTAAGTTTGTTTATCTAGATTTGAATTACTTGTGGATTTTGAATTATTAAATTTGTTTTTGTGTTAGAAAATTATTGCGATTAAATTAATTTAATAATTGCTTGCTTTGGTTTTATTTTTGTTTTAGAAATTACTCCTATTAAATCAATTGAATAACTGGTTGTATTTTAATTTTATATTAATGTATTTATATTTTCCTTGTTCTTAGGGGGGGAAATCGGTTTAATGGGGCGGGTTAGGGCGGTTATGAGAGGTTGGGGTGACGGTTTGGGGCGGTTATGGGGATAAGGGTGAGATTTTTAAACGGTTATGGGGGAATGAGAATTTTCACGGTTGTGGTTATGGGGATTGAGAAAACCGCCCCAAACGGCCCAATTGTCATCCCTAACGATATGCTTAAAAATTTCTTCGTTGATTTTCACTACTTTATTTGAGTACTACCTTTTATAATCCTTTATACATACATACACATTTTTATAACGGTTCAATCAGGCCCACGTCTTATGTTGCGCCTTGCACATGGGCTCCCACCTTGGAGTCTTAGAGCATCTTTAGCAATAACTATAACGGTCACAGGGATGTTAATACTCAATTTTGCAGTCATATGCAACACACCACTAAAGCTCCTAAACCTTACAAACCTAAACCCTAAAACCTGGGTCTTATTGTGATCGAAAAAAGCAACCTGCTCATATACATGTCCTTGCATTTTTCAGGGGTCAGTAGGACATTATTAGAATCCTGTAATGGATGCCACTTTCTTCTCTTTGTATTCAATTCTCTACCTCACTTGAACGATTCTCTTCACACCTCAGTTTACTATTCTAGTTCTTTCGTTCTAAAGTGCATTCCTGTTTGGAAGCTGTATAGACAACTTGATTGTCATTTCCAATAGTTTGACTGCATATTGCCAGTAAGCAATGCATCAAGTTAACTGGTACTTAAAGTTTGCTGCTTGAATAGGTTTCTGCAAATTCACACTGCTACATGCTTGAATCAAGTCTTTTCATGTTAAAACAGTATAGTTTGTCAGTGCAGCGCAACCATAATTATTAAAGGCGTGAGGCGCCCCGAGGCATTAGAGGTCTTCTAGAGCCTAGGCGCCATGCACCAGGCGAGGCGCTCGCCCGAGTGAAACGAGTCACTCAATAATAAATTATTTTTATAATTAAATCAATAAAATCACTTCTAAATAGAGCAAAATATTACAAGTGAAGGAAAAACATGGAAAAAAATAAATAGAAAAAGATGGAAGAAAAAATTAAATAGACATAATATATTTTGACTTATAAAAAAACATAATATATTTTGGTTTACTGAGGTAGTGACTCCAAAATAGAGCATAAGATAAAGAAAAAAAAAAGAGTGGGAAAAAAATATACATATATACAATATATATATAGTTTTTGGTTTATTGTTTAATAGGCAAAAAAAAAACGAGAGGAGAGAGAAGATAGACTCCAAAATAGAGCATAAGAGAGAAAAAAAGAGGATGGGAAAAAAATATAAGTAATATTTTGGGTTTACAGTTTAATAGACAAAGAAAAATAAAAATGCGAGAGAGAAGAGAGAAGAAAAAGTGAGAAGCGAAAAGAGAGAGGCAAGAAGAAGAAGAAGCGGAGGAGGGAAGAGAGAGAAAACATACCTGGGTCGCTTCGCTTCGTGGATTCTCCCATAAATCCAAACACAATCCCAATATATATTACATACCATATATATAACAGGTCAAACTTCAAACTAGTCAACTATTAAAAAAAATCAGAAAAATAAGAAAAGTAATCAGGCGCGCCCAGGGCCTAATGTGAGGCGAGCGCCTAGTCGGCGCCTTTTGAAGCCACTAGCGCCCAGCTCAAGGCGAGGTGCTGGCACCTCGCGTCGCCTGGCGCCTAGGCGTATCTTTCACAACTATGCAGCGCAACTAATACACTGATATTTAATTACTAGCATTTTAATCACCACAGCTCGCCTTCCCTTAGGTTTGTTTAATTACTCTCAGATTGAAGCCTCTCAACTATAATGGTCAACCTTTCCTGAGGTTTGATCGACTAAACCCTGAACGCCCAACAATTTCTTCGATTTGAAAAAACATCACCAAACAAAAATAAATAAAATCACAAAAAAAAAAGTGAGATTAAACTAACCCAATAGGCTGACAAAATGCACGAAATCTCACTCTTTTGAAATGGCTCTGCCCAGATTCACAAATCCTTCGATCATACCAAATTTCTACTCTTTTTGCTCCGTAGATCTCTTTATACTCTCTGCTTTTGCATCTCCCCATTATACCCCAAAGCCAAATTTTTATGGTTCAGTGCACAATTACAGCATAGTTTGGGAATGCATATGAGTGTTGGTTTTCTATGCATTTGGCTTCACATTAGTTTTTAAGAGTTTACTATTTTCCATCTGTTGACAAAGGTAAACTCTGAGTTCAGTTTAGATTACCCATGTTCCAACCCTAGAAACAACCCTCTTATGCTCAAATGCTTTCAATTGACATCCAAAAATTTAATCCAACTCAGGAACAATTTTACACATGCATTGCAGATTCAATATACAATCTCAAACCCAACACATGTACAGTCTCACCTACCGACTACTTCCGCTAAAAATTCATTCTTGCATAGCCTTGTTAGGGGATTTTTCAGCAAGAAAGAGAACTAAAGTTTGATGATTTACCTTCATAACACAATCAGGAAAACTGCTGAGAAATTCAGATGAACACTCAGACTAGCATAGAAAAGGATGTCACAAAATTCACACTCTTCAAGGTTCAAGGAAACAAATAAGGCCTTGATGAGTTCGATTGAGTTCTAGGTCTATGTGGGCTACCGATCTGGTAATAATCCCGCTTTTACGTTATAAATTTCTCCCAATAGGCGCCAAACCAAAGCACACAATCACTTTTACGTCTTCCATGTTATCTAAAATTCTGGTATGAATGTATATATATGAGTTGGTGGAATGAAAGGGAAAATAGAAGGGTGAGTACAGCATAAGAAGAGGATGAGAGGGGAAATGATCATCATATTAAGCAGACAGAGGAAGTGACATAGTTGTGAATGAAGGGAAATTTGGACTTAATGAAGTTTTTCCTTCTATCAAAGACCGGTTTCTTCAGTAAATAAAGTTGGGACTTCGGAGGTTGTTCAATGTTGCATGAGGATACAAGTGGTATATTGCTGAATTATTATAGTGGGTAAGTAGGTTGTGCGAAATTTAAAACATAGCAATTTTTTCAACACTAATGCTTTTTTAACGGGGATGGATATTCATTCTGTGTAATAAAGCACGTGTCTGTATTTGCATTTGTTAGTGTAATTACGGCCGATGTAACTTCATTGATTCAGAAATCATTAAAGAGTTGATTTGATTTCTGTAAAAGTGACAATTTTATTGATGGTAGGCTAGTCTTACAAGAGTGTCGGTGGGACTTTGTCAAAACTTCAATCGAATACGGATTAACTATTAAGTTAAACCTCAAGGGGAATTTACCTGAATGTTCAGGCAAGATTTGCCGGTGAGAATTAACATTATTTCTCGAATTTGGGATTAAAAGATCAGTTTAAAACATATGATAGAATATAAAAGTAAACTTCCCAGAAGAAAGAGGAAAGAGCTATAAAGAAGGCTACTATACCGATAATATAGTCATATGATAGCAGAATCTCTTTATTCGGGTACCCGAGGCATATGCAGGGGTCCACTGTGTGTTAGTGCACCTCCTCCATATACTCTGGATACTGAATGATTTTCAGTTTCATTGAATAGCTCATTACTAACAATCACAAAAAAATTAAGCATTCTCACGGAAACAAACATGTCAATGCCATCAAGAATAGAGTCAACAATCAAAACGTCCATTGAATGGCAACTATATCAGAAGAATCTATATGTGTGCGTGAGTATATATATAACACAAAAGCTCGATAAGATCTCCGCCCTAAACCCTAAAAAATAAATAGTGATTGCGTCACTAAAAACAATATAAAAACTATTTAAACAGTACCTCGAGGAACTCTTCGGCGTAAGCCTGGGCAAGCTGAGTCTTGAGTTTGTCCATGAAGTCCTCCGCTGATAGCTGCGGGGACGAACCGCTCGTTGGCGCTGAAAACGAATCCATCTCTCTCTCTTCTCTTCACCTCTTTTTTCTGCTTCTCCTCGACGCCTACCAAACTGCAAAAGCACAAAAAAAAAAAACCTAGAAATAGTAGAGCGGCGCTTGACTCCGCCTTAAACCCTTCCCTTTCATAAATAGGGTAAGATGCAAGAAACCCCTGAACTATGGTCGAATTTGCAACTAATCCCTGAACTATGAATTGTGCAATAAACCCAATAAACTATCATCTTTTATTCTAGGGTAAATAAAAGGGATAATATCAAGAAACACCCTGTGATTTTAAAAACTGATCAACTATCCCCCTCTAGTTCAGAAAACCTCCATGTGGTTTCAATTTTGATCAACTTGCCCCATTTCCTCTAATTTAAGACAAAAATGCCCCTCATGAAACCAGAGGGGGTTTACTAATAGAAATAAATGGGTCAACTTCATTTACACCCTTGAGATTTACTTTATCTTCAATCAAATGAATTTTTTTATATATATTTTAAAATAAATAATATTTTTTATTTATTTATAAGTAAATAAAAAATTAATGTCGAAATATTTTTTTCAAATTACCAATTAGGGTAAAATATAAAAAATTAAGTTTGAAATATAAAAAGGAAATATTTTGAACTACGAGTTAGATTTTTTTTCGTTTTTAAATTTTTATTTATTTATTTTACTATAAACAAAAAAAAATTATGTCAAAATAAAAATTTAATACCAAAATATC
The DNA here is from genome assembly GCA_963922005.1 of Cornus suecica. NCBI lineage: Eukaryota > Viridiplantae > Streptophyta > Magnoliopsida > Cornales > Cornaceae > Cornus > Cornus suecica. Next base: position 107,843,135 of record OY998238.1, read on the forward strand.
TTATTTTGAACTTAATATCAGAAAAACAAATTTCTCCAGAATCATTTTTTTGAACTTAATATAAAAAACAAATTTGGTAAAAAAAAATATTTTATGCCGAAATAAAATGAAAAATTAATATTTTATGCCGAATTTTTTTTTTTTGATTTTTTTTCCCAATATTAAGTTCAAAATAAAATATTTCGGTATTAATTTTTTATTTTGGCATAAATCAATTTTTCGGCATTAAATTTTTGTGTTTACCCAAATTGGTAGTTCGAAAAAAAAATTGGTATTAATTTTTTATTTTGGCGTAAATAAATAAAAAATAGTGTTTATAGTAAAATATATATATAAAAAAAATTGTTTGATCGAAGATAAAACAAACCTCTTGGGATGTAAATGTAGGTAACCCATTTATTTCTATCAGTAAGCCCCCCTACAGTTTCATATCAGTAAACCTCCATCTGGTTTCATCTGGGGCATTTTGTCTTAAATTAGAGGGAAGTGAGCAAGTTGATCAAAATTGATACCATAGGGGGGTTTTCTGAACTGGAGGGAGTTAGTTGATCATTTTTTTTTAAATCATAGGGATTTCCTGATAATATCCCTAAAAAAATGCATTAAACCCCTCCGAACTTTACTCCCTCTACCAAAAAAACTCCTTAAACTTTTAAAATGACACAAAACTCCCCAAACTATGTTAATCTTGCACATAACTTCCTTAAACTATTCTTGTGCAATAAACACCCTAAACTATCACAAAAAATATAAATAAATAAAATGTATTATTGTCTTCAAATTGTTTCATCAATAACTATAATGCCCTTTCTTATTGAATTATACTTAATACACTTATGTTATTAATAAAGATTATGAAATAATTGATTCGAATTTAAAGATATAATCTCCATTCAAATTTGTGTAAATTATTATATAATTTTTATAATTAATAAATATATATATATATATTAGATTTTTATATAAAAAAAATTAAGTATAAATTTTAGAAGGATTAAGTAATTATTCAACATTATATGCATAAATTGTTATTGAAGTAATTGTAAATTCACTATAAAAGAAAAGATAAATATAACATTCCCTTTGTTATATTAGAAAAACTATGTCTTTTATAATGAAAAAAAATAATACGTTGTAATCACTTTATTTTAAAAATAATAAATTTATTATTAAAATTCGATTAATCTTAATTATAAAATTTATTCTTCTAAGTTTAAACTTTTTTATACTAAATAAAAAGCTTTTTTTGATACAATATATGTTTATAATGAATTTACAAAATACTTTAATAACATAAAGCCTTTTTTTCATGTTATGTTTATAAATAGTCTTAAATAATTACTTAATCTTTTTAAAATGTATAAAAAAAAATTTGGGAAAATTACACAAACTACCCCTGAACTATGACATAATTGCATGCGGTACCTCTTACGTTTCAATAATATCATAAATTACCCTTAAAACCACCTCCGTTGTAACATTTAGCCCCTTCCGTTAAAAGTCAACCCCTTCCGTTAAAAGTCAACGATGGAAAATATGAATTTTGGTCAATAAAGCCTATTTTTTGAGTGAACTTCCAATTTTGCCCTTATATATGCATGTTCCAATTTAACCCTAACTTTTTTTACCAAATTACCCTCACAATTTCATTTAAATATTTTTTTTTGTGAAAAATACATATTATGTTCCAAAATATGAATATTTTTTGCGAAAAAGTATATATTATGTTCCAAAATATGAATTTTTTCCGAAAAATAATTTTTTTGCAAAAATTATATATTATGTTCCAAAATATGAATTTTTCGGAAAAAAAATTTATATTTTGGAACAAAATAAATATTTTTTTGCAAAAAACTATTTTTCAGGAAAAAAATCATATTTTGGAACATAATATATATTTTTCGCAAAAAAAATATTTTTCGAAAAAAAAATTCATATTTTGGAACATAATATATAATATTTGCAAAAAAATTATTTTTCGGAAAAAATTCATATTTTGGAACATAATATATACTTTTTCTAAAAAAAAAAATTCATATTTTGGAACATAATATGTATTTTTCACAAAAAAAATATTTTTATATTTTTTAAAATGAAATTGTGAGGGCAATTTGGTAAAAAAAAGTTAGGGTTAAATTGAAACATGCTTATATAAGGGCAAAATTGGAAGTTCACTCCAAAAATAGGCTTTATTGACCAAAATTCATATTTTTCGTCGTTGACTTTTAACGGAAGGGGCTAAGTGTTACAACGAAGGTGATTTTAAGGGTAGTTTATGATATTATTGAAACGTAAAGGTAACCGCGTGCAATTATGTCATAGTTCAGGGGTAGTTCGTGTAATTTTCCCATTTTTTTTTATAAAAATCTAAAAGCATTATTTTTTTAATTAATTATAAAATCATGTGTTTATTTACCAAAATTGAATAGAGATTATGCCATCAAATTTGCATTAATTATTTCATAATATTTATTAATAACAAAAGTGTATTAAGTTAATTTAATAAGAAAGGGCATTATAGTCATTGATGAATAATTTGAAGACAATGGGGCTTTTTTATTTATTTTTGTGGTAGTTTAGGGTTTTTATTTCACAAGAATAGTTCACTGTGCAATTTTTAACATGGTTTGGGGGTTATTATTTCATTTTTAAAGTTTAAGAAATTTCTTGGGAGATTGTAGATGCAGAAAAATACACAATATAACTGAGGTCAAAAAATTGGATCCTTTATTCAATATTTCATCACCTATTTATACACAACTTTGTCAATGGGTCAAATCCCCTTTCCCAAGTTTATCAATCCCTTAAATCGTAGAATTTGATCAAACATTCTTTCCTTATGGACTCTTTAATCCATAAATATAACAATTCCTTAACTTGTGGATCACTAATTTTCTAAAATATTCCATAGGCCCATTATTTCTTTAGCCCACTTGTTTTTGACTCATCCGTCTTCGGCCCATCAGTCCAGTGGTCCATCTACCAACGGTCCATCAATTCTGTTGCCCATCTTGGTTGGGCCATGAATTATTTTGACCATTACATAGGCCCCATTGTCTAGTGGCCCATCGATGCTTCGGAAGGCGTAAGACATCTTAAGTATGGCCCAGAGAAAGACTTGCGATATAATTGGTCGTTGTATATAGCATATCTGGCTGCCTTCATTCTTATCTTCCGTGCTTCAGATTTTGACTCAGGCAATGCTCCAGTTTTCAAATAATCTGGTATAGGGTCCATCCAACTTGGCTCCCATGGAATGACCATTACTTCTTCGGGGGGCTCCAAGCTTGATCGGGCGATAAAGTCTATTGGCACAGTACGAGTCATATCTTCTCCTGCTGCGGAGGCCTGGTTTACCAGATGATCTTCCATAACATTATCCCCTCTAGGAATCTGTTCAAAGGTTAACTGTTGAAACCCTTCGGCCTCTTTTAGAACCAAATTCTTGTATGCTTCCATTTTCGGCTCTCGGGTTTCATATTCCCCTTTTAATAGCCGTACGACCAATTGAGAATCACTTCGTACCTCAACTTTCTGTACTTAAAGGCTTTGGGCCAACCGAATTCCCGCAAGAAGGGCTTCATATTCGGCTTCGTTGTTGGAAGCAGGAAACTCTAGTCGAACGAATTGCTGGATTTTAGTGCCATCTGGTGTCACAAGCTCCACGCCGATCCCTACTCCGTTCATATTTGAGGATCCGTCTACAAACACAACCCATAAGCCGGGTTCACTTTCTTCCAAAAAGTCTGTAGTTTCTGTTTCTAGCAATAAATCAGCTACTGCTTGGCCTTTGATTGCAGTTCAGGGGACATAAGTTATGTCAAAAATCCCGAGTTCTATTGCCCATTTGGATACCCTCCCCGATAACTCAGGTTTTGCCATTATTGATCTGATCGGGATTGCAGTTGGCACTATGATCGGGTGTGCTTCAAAATAATGCCGAAGTCATCGTTTCGCATTGACCAGTGATAGTACCAGTTTCTCCTGCTTCGTATAACGAGTTTCTGCATCAGCAAGAGCTTTGCTGGTGTAGAAGATTGGTGTCTGGTACCCCTTACCCTCCTTGACCAGAGCGGAGCTGGTAGATGTTGATGATATAGTTAGATACAGGTGTAGCGGCTCATCTGCTTCTAGGGTTGCCAATATAGGAGGTTTTGCCATATAGCTCTTGAGTTTCCTTAGAGCCTCTAATTGCTCAGGTCCCCATACCTCTCCTTTAGCCGCCTTTATAGCTTGAAAGAATGGTCTACACTGATAAGTTAATTGAGAAATGAAACGGCTGAGGGCCACTACTCTTCCTGTTAGCACCTAGATTTCCTTCTAGGACCTTGGTTTTGCTGTCTCTATAAGGGATTTGACTTGTGCTGGACTAGTTTGTATTCCCGTCCGATCAACTATGTGTCCTAAGAACTAGCCCAAGGCCACTTCGAAGGAATATTTGGATGGGTTGAGCTCCATCTTGTACTTTCTGAGGGTATCGAACACCTGCTGTAGATCGGTCAGGTGATCGCCTTTTGCTTTGCTCTTAACCACCATGTCATCAATATAAGCTTCTATGGTGGATCCCATCATGCCCTGGAAAACTTTGTTCACCAACCTCTGAAAGGTTGCACCTGCATTTTTTAGTCTGAAAGGCATAACTATGTAACAATATGTACCTGATTCGGTGATGAATGCCATTTTTTCCTCGTCATCGGGATTCATTCGTATCTAGTTATATCCAGAGTACGCATCCAGAAAACTCAAGCGCTCGAACCCTGCAGTGGCATCTACCATTTGATCGATCTTTGGTAAGGGAAAACAGTCTTTCGGATATGCTCTGTTCAAATCGGTGAAGTCCATGCACACCCTCCATTTTCCATTCTTCTTCTGAACCACGACCACGTTAGCCATCCAGGAAGGATACTACACCTCCTTAATAAATCCTGCTTGGAGGAGCCGGTCAACTTCCTCAGCTATGATCTGGTTTTTGTGAGCTCCCATCCGCCTTTGCTTCTGTCTGACAGGATTCGCGTTGGGATCTACGTTGAGGAAGTGTTGTGCTATTGACGGATTGATGTCGGTCATATCCATATGGCCCCAGGCAAATACGTCAGTGTTGGAGCGCAATAGGTCCTTCATTTCTTCCTATTCCTGAGCGCTGAGGCCGGAACCGATATAAGTCAATCTTTCAGGATGATCGTGGCAGATCTGTACTTCAATCAAAGGTTCAGCTGCTATTGATGACCCCACACCCTATTCCTGTAATTGTTATTTTACATCGGGTACCGCCTTGGATTGTGACCCTCGTTCTGGTTCCGCCTTTCTTTTTAGACTTTTCATGGTAACAGCATAACACTCCTTCGCTACTACCTAATCACCCCTGATGTCAATCACGTCAACTCCATTCAGGTCAATACACCGCATGACTTGATGCATGGTTGAAGGGACTCCGTGTATCCGATGGATCCAACCCCTTCCCATAAGGAGATTATAGGAAGGTTTGACATCCATCACCACAAAAGTTTCTCGGAGTGTGTGTCTTGCTGTTGTCACTAGTAGTTGGATCTTTCCCACTGGTTCCACTCTTCTGCCATCAAATCTTGTTATCGGGCTTCTGGAAGGTACAATCTCCTGAGGGTTGATTTCTAACTTCTCAAAGACCCATTTGGTGATAATGTTGGCGCTACTCACAAGGTCAACCATCACCCTTTTGATCAAGCAGTTCGAGACCATGAGGGAGATAACCAAAGGGTCATCATGTGGTGTCTGAATGCTCCCAGATCCGCAGAAGTGAAAATTATCCGGGCGTCCTCTTTCGGGCTTCTAAACTCGCTGACTTCCCCAACCCTTCGCAGTTTCTAAGCTTGTCGCATTTGGGACCTCCGGGCCTCTTTTATCTCTAACCGACTTGGTCCTCCATGAACCATGTGAATGACCCGCACGGGCTGTCCCATAGCCCCCTTGGCAGGTGTATGTGACGTTTGATCTGGTCGGGTTCCCTCATTGGCAACATACTCGATCAACTCTCCTTTTGCTATCATGGCTTCCACTTGTCTCCTGAGACTTCTGCATTCGTTGGCGTGGTGCCCGTATTCTCCATGGAAGGCACAGTGCCTCGACATATCTCTCTGGTCCATCGGATGTCTGATGGGTGGTGGTGACCGGTAGATTCCCTTACCCTTTATCTCCTGGTATAGTTTGGCCAGGGTCACCTTTAAAGGGGTGACCTTGTCCTCAAACCTCTGGCATTTCTCTGGGACTGGGGAGGGTGCAGGAGGAACGCTTGGTCACTTTCGGTCCGGTACTCGATCTTTTACCCAGGAAGGTTCGGATGCCCTTGCCTCTACTGTTGTAAAGGTTGTTCTTTTTTGGCGTATGGCCAACTCCTCTTCTATTTGGAGATGCCCTTGTGCTCTGGAATTGAGTTCTCCGATGTCAGCTGGTGGCCTCTTGACCAAGGACTGATGGAATTTAGTTCCAGGGATCAGGGCCATTCTGAAGGCTTCGACGGCCGAATGTTGGTCGCAATTATCAATGGAAGACATCTCGACATTGAATCTCGAGACAAAAAATTTGAGGGACTCGCCTTTCTCCTGAATCATGGTGAATAGCCTTGAGATGGTCTTCTTTTGTCTTTGATTTCCGAAGTACTGGGCAATGAATAGTTCACAAAGTCTGAGCTAGCTTCCAATGGATCGAGGTGGCTGCTTTCTGAACCAGAGCAAGGCCATTTCGGTCAGGCTGGTGGGGAAAACTTTGCAGAGTAGGGCTTCGTTTTCGTTGTAGACATTCATCTTGGTATGCACATGGTAGTGCTCCGTCGGATCTTTCGTGCCATCGAACAGGGTGAACTTTGGTAGTCTGAACCTTTCCTGGTAGGGCACACTTATGATTGTTGAGGTGAACGGAGTCTGCACAACGTCAATGGATGCCTCGGATGTTAGATCGATAGGGGTCTGCACCTTCAGATCCTTCAGCACCTCCCTTTGGAATCTGGTCATAATCTCCTCTAACTTCCTCATGGTCAGGATCTCTTCGGGATTGTGCCCCCCGAGCACCTGCAGGGATGATTCTGCGTGCTCCTCCCGATCATTGGTGGAGTTTACATGATGGTTGTCCCTTTCTGACTGGTGGCCTATGGATCGATCCTTCTGGCCGGACTGTTTATCGTTCTGGACCTCCTGTGGGTTCTGAAATTGAGCCAGTTTCGCAACTAGCTCAGCGTTTTGCCTCTCCAACTCGGCAGTTCTCTCTTCTAGGGCTCGCCTGATCGGATCTTCAGGCTGCTGGCCTCCGTTCGGAGGTAAATCAGTCTGGTGTGAACGGGTGATCACCGTCATTGATGGTATGAATCTTAGCTTTCTGTAGAGGATGAGAAGCTTATTGAAAAAGATTTCAATAATAAAGCTTCCCACAGACGGCGCTAATTGTGTAGATGCATAAAAATACACAATATAATTGGGGTCAAAAAATTGGATCCTTTATTCAATATTTCATCACCTATTTATACACAACTTGGTCAATGGGTCAAATCCCCTTTCCCAAGTTTATCAATCCCTTAAATCGTGGAATTTGATCAAACCTTCTTTCTTTATGGACTCTTTAATCTATAAATATAACAATTCCTTAACTTGTGGATCACTAATTTTTTAGAATATTCCATAGGCCCATTATTTCTTTAGCCCACTTGTTTTTGATCCATCCGTCTTCGGCCCATCAGTCTAGTGGCTCATCTACCAACGACCCATTAGTCCTGTGGCCCATCTTGGTTGGACCATGAATTATTTTGACCATTACAGAGATAGAGTAAAGTTTAGGGGGATTTAATTCACTTTACCCTTTATTATAAAATGCCCCATTCTCATATATTATTTTGTAAATGAACATCGTGCCCTTTCTTTATTGAAATTTACTTAATGCATTTTACTTATTAACATAGAATATGAATCAATTCATATTAAATTGATGGCATACTCTCTATTCAAATTTGTATAAATTTGCATAGATTTTTAAGTCATTTGTTTAGGTTATTTTAACATTTTTTTAAAATACTTAAGTAATTACCCAAAATCATTTATATATATCATAAAAAATTTAAATGGTGTTTATTACTTACGTAATTTATAAGTTATTTATGAATATATTTTCATCACAATAACTTCAAGATTTGGTAGTATAATTATTTTTAACTAGGATAATAAATGAAAAAATATTTAGATAATCTAAAGAATTAACAAATTCATTAAGAAGGGAATGATAGTCTTTTTTTTTGTAATAAAGTTGGGGCAAATTGTTCCAAATTAGTAGTTTAAGGGGAATAGTTGTAGTTCAGGGGTTAGGAATCTCTTCTTTTTTTCTAAATCACTTTTATATCCCAGGAGGCAAAATTACTACTATAAATACAAGTGAGTAACAACTTATAAGACATAACTTATATCGATATAATTTGGGATTATGTAGAAAATTTGACAATACCCACTAAATAATATAATTTATTTATTTGTATAGATTTTTATATATTTTGATTTCAAAATAAATCAAAATCTATACAAATAAATATTAAATCTATAATTTGTATAAAATTGCATAGATTTTCGGCATAACATAGAATAAGAATCAATTCATATTAAATTGATGGCATACTCTCTATTCAAATTTGTATAAAATGGATAGATTTTGATTTATTTTGATCAAAATAAATCAAAATCTATCCATTTTTAATGGGTAATTTACACAAAATTTCCTAAGGTTTCAGAATTTAATCACCAAAATATACTATTATATTTTGGAACATAATAGTATATATTTTTCGGAAAAGATCATATTTTGGAACATAATATATATTTTTCGCAAAAAAAATATTTTTCGCAAAAAAATTCATATTTTGGAATATAATAAGTACTTTTTTGCAAAAAAAATCATATTTTGGAATATAATATATATATTTCGCAAAAAAAGTATTTTTCGGGAAAAAAATTCATATTTTGGAACATAATAAGTACTTTTTTGCAAAAAAATCATATTTGGAACATAATATATATTTTTTGCAAGAAAATCATATTTTGGAACATAATATATATTTTTCGGAAAAAATTCATATTTTGGAACATAATATATACTTTTTCGCAAAAAAAATATTTTTCGAAAAAAAAATCATATTTTGGAACATAATAAATACTTTTTTGCAAAAAAATTATTTTTCAAAAAAAAAATTCATATTTTGGAACATAATGGAAATTCAAAAAAAATAGGGTATTTAAGTAATTTTGTATGCAAAATTGGAACATGCAATGATATGAGGGCAAAAATGGAAGTTCACTACAAAAACAGCATTTATTGACCAATACACAAAGTTTTCAGCGTTGACTTTAAACAGAAGGGGCTAAGTGTTATAACGGAGGTGGTTTTAAGGGTAGTTTATGATATTATTGAAACATAAGGGGTACCGCGTGCAATTAGGTCATAGTTCAGGGGTAGTTTATGTAATTTTCCCACATAAAAAATAAAAATTCATTTTTTGAAATATATATATATTTTCAAATTTTATATATTTTTTTAAATTTATATATTTTTTCAAATTTTAATATATTTTTTTGAATTTTATATATATTTTTAGAATTTTATATATATATTTTTTCCAAATTTTATATAGTTTTTATAATTTTATATATTTGTTTTGAATTATATATATATATATATATATATATATATATATAAAATTCAAATTGAGCAATGTTTGCCTTATGCCAGATAAGGAGGAGCTCCTCCTTACAAACATAGGTGACCCAATAAAAAACTGACACCTTTTTATGAAAATAAAATATAATAAAACTAAATTATATTAATTTATTTACCCTATCTTTCTTTCACGCGCCCCTCTCTTTCTCCTCGCTCTTAATTCTCTTGTAAAACAAACCTACCTTTGAAATATTCACCGCACCCAATCGTCCATACCACATCGATCTTGGGCGTGTCTGCTAAGAGGGAGGTTGCCGGCGTTGATGACCCTGGGGTGGCGGCGACATAGCTACACCGGCGGTGGGTGGGTGGAGACAGAGTAAGATAAAAAACCGAACACAAGTGATGATGATGATGTAACACCCCATGTTATTTCCTTTTTTTCTGAAATTACTTAAATTTTAATTTCAGTAATGAAGTCACTTGTTCATGACGTATTATTTATTTTTGGTATTTCGTACTTGTAAATTTTTCGCGTTTACTTTTAAAGTCGACTGGATGACTTTACAGTTTCTCTTTGACGACTATGCGTTATCGTTTCGGCATTTAACGATTAGTGCTTCGACTGGATAACGACACGTTGTAATTGATCGGGCTTGTTAGGCGTTCCGACGTTTGAGTTCCTGCTCTGATGCAGTTAATTTGGTTATTTGGCGTCCCGTGGATTTCTGAGCTAGCGTGATTTTATTTATAGGCTCCCGATATATTTAGGGATTTATTGGACACATATTATTAATGGGGATATATCTATATATGTGGGTATTGATATATATATTTATTTTAGATAAATATATATATGAAATATATATATAGATATATATGTGTATCTGTACATTGAGAGAGGGACAAACGACCTAGCTTTCTCATACAGCTTCTTCTTCACGCACAACAGGTCTGGCTTCCTTCTCCATTTTCGTCTTGCAGAGAGAGAGAGAGAGAGAGAGAGCTGGCCATGGAGAGGGCAAGAGAGGACGACCGAGAGTGAGAGTCGGCTGAGAGAAAGGGTGGTCGCCGAAACTGCAGCGACGATTGGAGCTAGGGCGCCGGCCAGGAGTAGCGGTGGTTGTGGACGGCGACGGCGTGGTGGCGTCGTGACCTGGAGCAGGCGGCACAGGGTGGAGCTGGTTCGCGCAGAGGCGACGCGCACTGTAGCAGTTCGCGCAACAGTGCAGTCTGGCCGAAACTTCGACCATTTGTTCGGTCGACTTCCCGACCTCAGTTCGGGCTGATTTTCGGAGGGTAGCTTCGTCTCGATATCAGGTACGAAGTGTAAATATTTCGTAATTTTTCGTTCAACGGTTTGTCGGGAAATTCGATTTGAAGTTTCGAATTTTCGTTTGGGTTAATTTAGATTTACTCAAATTAATTGATCTATTATTAATAGGTTTCGTATATATGTATAGGTTGTCGAGACGGATATTTTGATATATTCGAAATATTTTTCGGACGATTTTGGTCGGCGGGCTTCATATTCGGGCGCCGGTACTGTGTTGTTTCGGGCTATTCGGTAAACGTAAATTAGGTGGGAAATTATATTTCTCACTCCGCATTATTGAAGTAGTTTAGGGGTGCAAACCCTTATTTAATTTAATATATATATATTAAATTATTAATTTAAATATCTATAATTGTTTTAGAAGCGATGTAGGACTTAGAAATAAATTTACGAAATTAATTAAATTTATTTCCTACGAGATTAATTAAACTCCTATTTGAATTGAAAATGAATAGGTGGTTTAGAAATTTCCTGGAGAATTAAATTGACTAAGGGATTTTGTAAACATTGGACGTGAGAAACTTAGATCTATGCTAGGTTCCTCTCATTATACGTGGATTATCTGTTTAAATTATTTTAAGGGCATGTCATGAGAAATTGAAAATATTTTCTAAGGAATTAAAGAAAATATATATTTTGAAAACATGAATTTTATATGAAATTGTTTTCATATGATTTAATTGCTTTATTGTATTTTAAAGCATGAAAAGAGGTTTTGAGAATTATGTTGATATTATCATGTAGATATTGTTCATAAATATGAAGCATTACATATTTATGTTGAGGCATGATTGTCATTTGGACCTGAATGCATATTGAGAATATCATGTAGTGTCAAATCATGGTATTGATATATGTGGGTTGTGAAATCATGTGGGGTGTCTTTATGTCGAATTGTCGCAACAACTGGCCAGGGGGTGTTCCCATCCTATGGAATAATGAGCCGTGAATGGGATATAGGGTGAGTCGTCTCATTCTCGAAGTCGCGGGTCGTCTTGTGCATCCATTATACGGATCTTTGGTCACGGGTCGTCTCGTGCAACCGTCTTCCTTGTTGAAAGTGTAGTGTCAAAAACACTTGGGAAGAATCGGTGTGGTACTCTTTCTCCTTGTAAATGGGTGGAGTGCGTATTCGTTAACCACGTGATGTGGGCAAAGGGTGGTGTATGAGTCACATTGTATATGCATGACATTTATGTGATTTCATTTGACATGTATACATGATATTATTACATGTGATGCTGGAGCAGGTTTAATATGTGTTATTATTGCCTGTTGGATTTTGGAGCATGTTTTGTATGAATATTGTGAAATTAAATTCATATATTTATAAAATGCTCAGTTGAAAGTGATAAATGCGAAAACATGAATTAAATGAGAAAATTGTTAAAGTATAAATGAAAAGTGTATCTTTATACTTGTGATTATTTACCTTGTGCCCTTGGGGGAGGTTAGGTATATTGGCATAGTGACCTCTGTGGTTAGTTATGTGTTATCTGTAGAGATTTGAGGTTAGGGATTGATTGAGTATCAATTGTGATTTGAGGCCTTAGAAAAGGTGGTGATAGTTTTGTGGTTTCGGTTGGTTGCATATTACTGACCCTGTATGTTTCTTTCCCACTTAGGGGGAGGTATCCTTCATCGTGTTTTTGAGGTTTTGAGTGCGGTTAGAAGTGGTTGTGATTAAACCTGTCTAGTTGAGTGGAAATGACTCTTGATTCTGTTAATTATCAATTGTGAAATTGGTGTCGCAATGAATTGGAAGATGTATTAATTGAGACTAGTTATTCCCGTAGTATCGGCCACTAGTTCTCCCTTTTCATGATATTAGGGGGTTTAAGTGATTTTATTAAGTACTCGAGGTACTGTAGCTTGTCAATCTTGTTTCTAGTGCTTAGTTCATTCCTCTAAGCATTTCTTTTATTGTACTCTGTATACTATTACGTGTTTTTGACTTACACGTCATCCTTGAGTTGTCGGTTACGGCGTGGTGCCGGACCTTTTCCAGGTGTTGTCATTTGATCTCGTGAGGTTAGGGAACGAATAGTTGTGTTCCGTGAACCCAATGTAGTACTCTTCCTTCCTTGTCCTCTTGGACATTATAGGAATCCGTGGAATTGTGTTTACCCTTATTTGGCTGTCCTTCGGAAACGGTGTTTTCTAAACTCTTTATATTTAAAAGGAAAAATCCGTTTTCGCCTACCCCCGTAAAATGAAAAGTTTTAACACTTATAAAATGATCTTAGGATCTTCTTTAAAAAGATTTTCAACTTTTAAAAGCCGGTGATGACAACTGACGGAGACCGGGAGCAAGACGGTCATTTTTACTATGTGGTTTCTTAAAAGGAAAACTATTTTATTACTTTTTTTGGGATTCTGAGATTTCGAGACTTCTTTCTCGATATCTCATCCTGTAGAGTTTTGAAAGGTGTTCCATTGTTTCACATTTGCTTCCTATCATTTCTAGGTCTCTGTATGAGGCTTTGTGTTATTCAGTGCACACATATAGTGTTGTCTTTCACTTTCTTTATTGTTGATGTCACCACTTAGGTGATTTGAGTTGTCACACGTGTTAGGGGCATGGATACCGAGGGGATTGGTTTCTTTTGTCCGGGTGTTCTCACTAAACATTTGTGGTGTTTTAACCTTGATATTGTTGTCTCGGTTATCTGTTGGTTTAACATTGGGAAGTCTTTTCTTTCGCTTTGCTTTGATGACCCTGAGGTGGTCGTTCTTGTGAGTTGAGTTCGTGTACTCTAAGTGATTTGATTGGGTGGTTTTCCTCGCCAACAGTGAGAGCGTTAGTGATGTGATTGACCCTATTGGTGATAGTATTATGAGGTCAATATGATTTATGGTATGGTGATATGATTGAGGTGATCTAGCCTTTGAGAGGTAGATTTTTCCTTAAGAATGGGATGAGGTTTGTTATATATATATATATATATATATATATAGACGATGATTGTGTTAGTACGCAAGAACGTGAGTACTTTTCCTCCTGTGTTGTCGGGGAGTGAGCTATGAATATTCCTTGGTACTAGTGGTGGATTTTTGATCCCTGTGGATATTAGAGGTGAGTGTGATTCCCTCAGTTTGGATTTCCTGGTTAGCGTATGAACGCTTGATGATTGGTTAGGTTTGACTTGGGTGTCGTGTACCTAGTGTACGTTGGTGAGAGTAATGTAGACTACTGGAGTTAGTACTGGGAATATGAGTCTTAATTATATCTTATAGACTCATGTTGTGTATTTATATATATATGTATATATATATCCCTTATATACTTAGTTACGGTAGTATATGAGCGCGTGCCTTGGATTTGCGTGGATGGGGATTTGTTGGGCTATATATATCTTGTTAGATAGTAAGCATTACCTAAACTGCCAGAGGATGTGGTAGTTAGAGTATCTTTTCCCACTGAGCTTATTTGCTCACGGAGGGAATTTCATTTGCCCCCCTGGTATTCTACGCCAGGTTGCAGGAAATATACGGCTATGGGCATGATGCAGTGCAACAACGGCTTTATCTTGTTTCCTTGTTACAGGTTTTGGAGTTGCGTTGGGTGATGCGGTTACGGATGTAGCACGACTGGTTTTGGGGACGGTAGTTGTCTTCTGTTAGCTTCCTTACCCATGTTTTGTGGGTTGTCATTTATTTCTTTTGGGAGTCAGTCTGTTGGCATATCCCTATCGGTGTATCATTTATTTCCTGTATTTATTCTTTCAGGATGTTATTGTATCTATTCTGTACAGCTAGGCGTTATTCTGTAACAGCTAGGCGCTTTTCTGTATTTTTATTCGAGCATTTGTGGCTCTGGTGATGTTAGAGGGTTTGGAGGGGTTTTGGTTTCTTTTCACTACCTCGGCCCTAGTAGGATTGATGAATGTGGGGCTTGGAAGCCATTATTATTATCGAAATGTTATTGGCAGGTTCTTGTGTTGTGGTTGTGTATCCGAATGTTCCATTTACAAACGGAACTTTGCCGGATTTTCGTTAGATTCCGCTGCTTTGTTTTGTCATTCATTTGGGTATGAAATATACTATTTTCTATCATTATTCCATACATTTCTATGGTTAATGATATCTTAGTTGGCTATTCGTGTTAAGGATCACATCCTGGATTCCTTGGATGTCCTAGTTCGGGAGTCTTAGGAATTTAGGAGTGTGTCTGTTGGTATCTGAGGATACTAGTGAGTTCATAGTATTCGGTTTGGCATGGAGTATATTTTTCGTTGTTATTCTATGTAGTTCTTTGTTATTGTTGACTCTAGTAGTCGCTTGACTTACGTCACCCTTGGAAATTCGCTGATTCTCTAGATTAGAGTTTCGGGGATTTTAGGGGCGTGACAACATGGTTAGAGTGTGACATTTTCATCCTTTTGTGGGTGTTTGATGATTGAAGGTTATTGTTCTCGTTTCTTTCTACTTCCGCAATCACTCCCTTAGCTCTTAGGCTCGGGTTTCGGAGTCCTAGGAATTTGGGGCGTGAGAGATGATCTTCCCCCAACAAAAACAAATATGAATAGAGTAAAACCTTTCTAATTACAGTGTGATACAGGGTCTAGTTCAGATTCAGACATTTAAAACACACTCCATAACATCCACAAGCAAGACCTATCCTGTCATCCATGGGTAGGGATTTGTGTCCATAATCTCAAAAATCATGTTCAATTTTCTGTGTTAAATTATTTTTGTAACTTAAATTTTGGGTCTAGAGGCATCTAGGTCAAGTAATATAATTATCATGACCCTTTGTATAATTTCTTTAGCCCTGTAAACAATCATGGGCAAGGAGTAGAATCATTATACAGACATCTGGACTTTGTTTTTAAAAGTGAATGAATTGTTGTTAAATACCCTAAGGCTTCGTTTAAATGGAGATAATTGGAAGGATAAGGAAATAAATAAAGGGCTATTATCAGTAAACCCCAATGCGGTTTTAAAATGGATTAACTAACCTTCATTCGTTCCAGAAAATCCCTATATCGTTATCAAATTGTATCAACTTACTACATTCCCTCCAATTTTGGACAAAACTACAAATGAAACTAGAAGGAGGTTTACTGATAAACGAATATATATTTTTATATATGCCAAAAAAATATTAACGCTAAAATAATTTTTTTTTCGAACTACCAATTAAGGTAAATATATAAATACTAATTCCGAAATATAAAAACTATTTCGAATTACAAATGAGATTTTTCTTTCGTTTTTATTTTTATTTTTTATATTTTACTATAAACTAATTTTTTTTTTGATTTATGCAGAAATAAAAAAAATAATGCATTAATATTTTTTTTGAACTACCAATTAGGATAAATATAAAAAAATTTACCAATTAGATTTTTTTTTCATTTTTTTATATTTTACTATAAACGAATAAAATATTGATTTATGCCGAAATAAAAAATTAATGCCAAAATATTTTATTTTTGAACTACCAATCAGGGTAAAATATAAAACAATTTAAGTCTAAAATATAAAAAAATATTTTGACTTACCAATTAGAATTTTTTTTGCCATAAATAAATTGTTTTTTTTGTTTATAGTCAAATATATATATATAATAAAAAACACAAAAAAAAAATCTCATTTGTAGTTGAAAATATCTTTTTATATTCCAGACTTAATTTTTTATATATTTTACCCTAATTGGTAGTTCGATTTTATTTATTTATTTTGGCATTAATGTTTTTTTTCGGCATAAATTTTTTTTTGTTTATCGGTACACTCCCTCGTAGTTTCAGGGACACTTTTGTTTGAAATTGATGGGAATATGGCAAGTTGATACAATTTGATAACGATAGGGGAATTTTCTAAAATGGAGGAGGGTTTGTTGATCCATTTTGAAACTGCAAGGGGGTTTACTGATAATAACCCTAAAAGAAAATAAAGAATAACGATATTCATGTTTGGTTTGATAATAAGTTGGAGGAATAGCTTCCTTATATTTTCAAATCTCTTATTTACCATCATTCCGAAAGTGAGAAAATTAGGATAGCAAAGATAACAACTTAAGTAACATTTTTATAATATAAAAAAGATATTTGAGTCCAATTAAATATTATGATATAATAATAAATTAGTTAAACTGATTTATTTTATTTTCTCTCTTCTACGTAATTCAAACAAAAATAATATCATTTATTTTCTTTTCCTTCATAATTTATTCAAATACAAATTTGAATTATTGCTATATTTTATATTATTTTCTTCTCTCATCACTGATCTTATCATTTCTTTTCCAAATGAAGCCTAATGTGATTAGATTCTAGTTGTTATTGATGATCAACCTTATAATAGTAAAAAATATTGATTAAGATAACTAAAATTGTTAAAAAAAAAACAAAAGTAGATAGGTTATTACTTTTCAAAACCAAAGTAATGAAGAATTATTTAAAACATAGACAAACCGTTCTTTTAAAAAGTTGATAGATGTCAAAATATATATTTAACAAAATTAAAATATTATGAACGAAAATAAATTAATTCTTAACATCTAGTACCAACAATTCTAAATACTTAAAATATCAACTTAGATTTGAATTCAATATCTTGAATTCAATCTAATACATATAGTTATGATAAAAAAAAGAGAGGAGAGATTAATATAAGAGTCCCGCACTAATACATCGAATACCAAAAAGAATAATTAGAATTTTTAAAATTATTACTATATAGATAACCAATTTTATTTACAATAGATAGAAATATATATTTTTGAAACTTGTCATAACATAACAAAAGAAAACAATTTTGAGATTAACATATGAAAACTTGAATTAATATATAGGTAAAATAAAATAAAAAAACAAACAAATACAAAGCCAATGAAATATATAAAAGAAACAATAAAAGAATAAAAATATATTATATAAAGAAATAGGATAAAAGATTGTAAAATTCCATTGTGAATTCATTCTTTTGAACTCGAACTAATGCATTTAGTTTTTTAAAAAATAAGATAAATAAATGGAAGAGAGAAGATAAGAGTAAAAAAAGAAAACTCAGTATTTGGTACCTTTACCAATTTCCATTGTGAATTCAATCTTCTGAACCCAAACTAATACATTTAATTATTAAAAATAAGATTGACAAATAAACTTAAACAAATATATTAAAAATCAAAGAAAAAATAATTAATTTATTTTTAGAAAATAAAATATCAAGAAGAAAAGGGCGGCATATTAATGATCGTTTTAAGTTTGATGTTGCTTAAAAGATCGTTTTTCATGGTGCCCGAGAGAGAGAGGACGAAGAGGAGGGTTGACGATGAGATTATGCCGAGAATACTACTAATACACAAAACATTATGTAGATGCAGGGCTGGATGCAGGAATGATAGTTAGGGTGTCACATGCAATTTTTTGTGAGTTTGTTTATAAATATATATATATAAATATATATATATATATAAATATATATATATGTGGCTTATTAAAAAAAATTAAGGTGTAATATGCATTTTTTATAAAATTATTCATAAAATATAAAATATAAATTTTTTGGAATAGTAAAAAAAATCGTAAAAGTTTGGATGGCCATATGCAATTTTTATATTTTATTGATATAAAATATAAATTTTGGAAAGTTTTGAAAAATTTGAGAGGGCCCATGACCCATTGAGGAACACATGGCTCCGCCCTGTAGATGTATGGCATACAATAACTTGGGTTGAATTTTAAAATAAAGGGTTAATTTCAATAAACTCCCTTATATTATTTAATTTAATTAATTAATTTTTTCTGTATTTATTTTGTTTCTTATATTATTCAATTTTATTATTATATCCCCTTATCTCATATTTTGAGTCAAAATGCATAAACTACCCTCAATAGTATAAGGGGGTTTAGTGAAATCAACAATTTAAAAAATTATTTTTCAAAAATTAATTATATTTTTTGCAAAAATTATAAATTAAAATTATTATATATATATATTTCACAAAAAAAATATTTTTTGGAGGGAGTATATTATTTCCAAAATATGAATTATTTCCGAAAATATAATATATATTTTTTGCAAAAAAATTAATTTTCGGAAAAAAAATCATATTTTGGAACATAATAGTATATATTTTTTGCAAACAAAAATATTTTTCCGAAAAGATCATATTTTGAAACATAATAGTATATATGTTTTGCAAAAAAAAAAATTTCGAAAAAAAATTCATATTTTGGAACATAATATATACTTTTTTGCAAAAAAAATATTTTTCGGAAAAAAAATCATATTTTGGAACATAATATATATTTTTCAGAAAAAATTCATATTTTGGAACATAATATATACTTTTTACCAAAAAAATTATATATTACACAAAATAATTTTTTTGCGAAAAAGTATATATTATGTTCCAAAATATGAATTTTTTCCAAAAAATAATTATTTTGCAAAAAGTATATATTATTTTTTTCAAAATAATTTCATATTTTGGAAAATAATATGCTCTCTCCGAAAAATATTGTTTTTACGAAAAATATATATATATATTTTTGAATTTATAATTTTTGCGAAAAATATAATTGATTTTTGAAAAATAAAATTTTTAAATGGTTGATTTCACTAAACCCTCTTATACTATTGAGGTTAGTTTAGGTATTTTGACTCAAAATGTAAGGTGAGGGGGCATAATGATGAAATTGAATAGTATAGGGGCAAAGTGGACACAGTGAAAGTTAGTTGATTAAACTGGATAGTATAGGGGGGTTTCTTGAAATTAACCCTAAAATAAACAAAGAGTTAATTCTCCAATTTCCATAAGAACTAATGAATTCAAATTTTTTACTAACACCACATTTTTTTAAAATAAAAGGTTTATGGGTAAAAACCTATTTAGATAAAAGTTGAATATATAATATACATATAAATATGATAAAATATCTTTTATTAAATAATTATTTAAATTTTATGGAAAATAAATCAGATAAGTAACCGAATCATAGTAGTATAATTACAATAAATTTATAAGGTATCATAAAGAATTTACGTAGATTTAGGTTTGACATTAAATAATTATATATTTAAATACTAAATAATAATTTATTAGAATACTGTAATGCTAATTGAATAGGACTGTTAAAGAATTTATAATGATAGTACAAGACTCTTATAAGAATTCAAGTATGATTAGGTTTGAAATTAAAATATAATTAAAAATAAAAAAATTAGGAACATAAACTTGTTGGCAACTAGAGATGGCAATCGGGCATGTATGAAATGGGTTCGCCTATATTCATCCCTGTCCCATTTAACCTTTTAAAATACCATCCCCTTCACGGATTGTTTTTCACAAAACATACCCGTCCATTAACAATTCACTATACCCATGCCCGCCCTGCTCCACTATCACTTGATTGTCAGTGTCATCTTAGTTATTAACAAAAAAATTTTATTTTACAAAAAAATCAAAAATAAAAATAAAAATAAAAATCTAAATACACATAAAAAAATTTGAAAAAATAAAACTAACATATGCATTTCTTTCTAATCATCCAACAATTGAACTCAATCTATATTTCTCTTTTTTCTTTGTATATATTCGGCTACTCGTTTTTCTTTGATTTGAGTGTCAAGCCCTATGAAAAAAAAGAAGAGAAATAACTAATAAAATATTTAGATTATTTATATACGTTATATGAATAAAAAAAAATGTTAAAGTTAATGTAAATGGGGCAAGCGGGGCAAAACGGGTTTTCACCAAAACCCGTTTCCTCCCCATAACCCATGACGAGTTCAATTTATTTTACCAAACCCGCCCCTATGAAATAAGAAACGCTCAAAAATCCTTAAATAAAAGGGTGGAACGAGGCAGATCTCCGGTGGGGCGGTACAAATTGCCATCCCTACTCATTGCATAGTATATATAATAGTATATATAGATATATATTTTGACCATCCATTTGCGAGTTGAAACACCAAATATTATTTTTATTTTATTTTTCAAAAAATTAGTATTGTATTGCCGAAAAAATATAACTTACAATTGATTGGAATATGCATAATGGAAAGTCTAATAACAAAGTATTAATTAGCAATCCATTTCCAAATTCAAACATAATCCGAGCAGTATCAAATTCAAACATAATCGGACGAGGACAACATAAGTGCTCATTTACAAATATATTACTTAAACATGCATCATGGAAGACTATTGGTTGAAATACTGGTCCATTTTGTTTCGGAAACAAAACAGCCCATTTAAACATGTTGCAGCCCATAACTTGCATTTGATTGCGGCCCACAATATAAACACCAAATATATCCCAGGTAGGCCCTCAAAGATTTCACGAAATTATCCAGTACTAAAGCCCAAGGTGACAAAATATCACATCAAGCTTTGCTTTGCTTATAGAATTAGGGTTCGCTATTCCCTTTCCTCCTCTTCTCCTGCTCCTCCCCCGAGTTGAGAAAACAATAGAGCGGCCTCTGTGGATCGATTCCATTCTGAATCAGATAGAATCAAATATATAGATAGATATAGATATAGATTGATAGATATAGAAAAGAATGAAGGAGGGAGAATACGACGTGGTGGTGGTTGGAGGAGGAACGTTGCTGATAAAGCAGTTGGGTTCCTGCAACAAGATGAATAGGGACAAAGCTGTGAAGCTCCTCCTGAAGACCTGGCTTCCTTCGCAGTCCCAGCTCTCTGACGACGAAATGAAGAAGCTCTGGAAAGGCCTCTTCTACTGTCTCTGGCACGCCGACAAGTCCCCGGTCCAGTCCGACCTCATCAATCGCCTCTCCTCCGTCCTTGTCCTCCTCGATATTCCTCTCTCCCTTCACTACTTGTCCGTCTTCTTAATCACCATGCGCCGCGAGTGGACTGGTATCGATGCTCTCAGGTTAGACAAGTTTTATCTCTTGATTCGTCGATTTCTCCACTCGTGTTTTCTTTTGCTTAAGAACAACTTTTGGGATTTGGAGCTTTTGCGATCTCTAGTATCTGTCCTCCAGGACAATACATTTTTCGCCCATTCTCATGACAATAATGATAAATTCCTTGGAAACGGTGTTAACTACCACATTGCCTCTGTTTTCCTCGATGAAATCAAGCCTTTCCTTCCCCTTCCCTTGGATGCGCTTCGTCTCATTTTCAAACCCTTCCTTTCGGTCATGGCTCAGTCTAGGGATAAAGTTTTGGTCGCTAAGGTTAAATCTAATATGTTCGATGTATTGTTGAAATCTGGGAGGACTCTGTTGGAGCACAGACTCACCAACCTAAACCCTAATTCCAATTCCGGAGAAGACCATTTTGGGACTATAGCACTGACCATGGCTTTTTCTTCAAATTTCTATGATTTAGGTTCATCTCTTGATTGCCTTCAGGGTAACAGAAAGGTTGTCTTCACTCTGCACGAGAATTTTCTGAGGTTGGAGAAGGATTTTGAGTCAATTCCCCAGCTTCATCTTGATTATGAAACTACTGTCCCAAAATTGATCCCTATAGTAACCACCTCTGAGATTGCTCCAAATGTGTCTGTTAGTAAGGCTTCAAAGAAGAACCGTAGGGCCAAAAAAGGTTTGGATGGAAGTAATAAAAAGGCTAAGACGACAAAAAAGAGTGGGCTTGCTGATGTTACCGAGAAAACTCATCATGCTGTTGATGAGAGCGAGGACGTTAACAATGCAAACTGTGATGGTGTTGGCAATTTGATCAGCTTTAACGAATCTGTGATTTCAAATCTTCAGATGCAGTTTGAGAAGGTTGCTTCTGATGCTGGCTTACAGAATGATGATATAAGCTTATATGATACCCCTAAAGATACAGTTAAGGGTATTGTCTTCAAGAAGAGGAAGAGAATGAAGACGGTAAATGGGCCGGATTCAGGTGATGCTGCTTCTGCAAAGAGTGGTGAGAAGAGTGGAAAAAAAGTAAGGTTTTCCATGAAAAATAACTTGGTGTGGAAGCCCCACAGTCCGTTGCCTCCCCAGAGCTTAAGATTGCCACCCTCTGTTACTCCTAGAGGCAGTGCCCTTAAGAAGGGGTTACCTCCAGGTCCTATTCGGGAGATGCCTCCTCAAACAAAGAAGCTAAAGCAGAAGAAGAAGGGCCGGAAGGGAACCAAGTCCATTTCCCCTGCCATCAAACGACTGCGGAAGTTACAAAAAATTTCTAGTTGATAGATTTCAGGTTTTCTTTTTTCTTTTTCCTTTCTCTGCATTCAATTGCTTCTATCTTCTGTTTTCCTCCATCAATATTTGGAGATTTAAGTATCTGGCGCCATCTCTTTTGCTAGTTTGTATCAAATTGAAATCCGGAACTCATTCCAATGAGCCATGCTTCTAAATTTACATTTTTCAGGATTTTGATTTTGAACAAGTTGTTTTCCTGTATGAATTATTAACATGCCCATCCTGTGGTTGCTGATTTTGATCACCCAACTTTTCACTAGGAAGATGCCTCTCTATTGCATGCCATCTAAGACTAAAAAAATGCCTCTCCCTTGAACTTATATTTCACATTGGTTATGAAAATTAATAACTGTTTTCAAGCCTAGATAGCAGGATAGTGTGCCCTCATCAAATTTCCGTGTCCAAAATTGTTTTTATGCTGCAAAAAACAAATTATTATCATATAGGTTTTTGATCATTTTTATTGCAATGAACGTAATTGTTTCATTCCGGTGCGCAGTCTAGGTTCCCCAAGTCACAGGATATACCCATTTGTTGATGTGGAATTCTGTATATAAGATACTCGGTGCCTGTTTATGATTCTCTGACTAGGGATGCGTTGAATTCATATAACATTAAGTCCTACACGCTCGTGCCCTTGACTTTGCGTGTCTAATCTTCTTGACGAGTTTCTCTGATTTATTCCACTATATTTTGGGTCTTGCTTGCAACAATATTGCATTCAAGACATAAGCAGCATGATGTGTTGAACTTTTTCAGCGTACATCCTCTGATGAGTTAGTTTACCCAATGTTAATGCACGGATTGTGTTAAGCTATATAAGGAATTGGGTGAATACAAGGAAATATATTGACATGTCGATATAGCAATAACAATGATGTAGAAAATGTAGATAGCCTGGGATTTAGAATAATAAATGTGATAATGAAATAAAGCACCAAGTTTAAATACAAGGTCTCAATAGGAGTTTTGTTCATGCAGTATGGTTGGGGTAGGGGTACCTTTTCACTAACCTTCCACCTTGCTATCTATAATAAGTTTTTACGCATTAGGGCAAAGGAGTGGTAATTGATTTGCTTTTTATAGGAATTTATAGGGTAGAAGAGAGTTAATGTCTAGAAAATACATTGAATGAGAATGAAGGAACCAGGTCCTAATAGAGTGCTGGTTCTTCTTTATCTGCTAATGTTATATATGAAAAACCGAAAAGGGTAAAAATACGAAGACCTCTGTCTTGACCTGCACTGATGCCCAACCTTTACTCGGTTCTGATGTTTTTCACACCTCGGACTCACTTCGAACCCAATAACTGATAGGTGTATCGAGTTTACTAATGAATCCTTTAAATCCAGGTGTCTTTACCAGTCAATGCAATAAGAATTGTTCCTGAAACTCTCTTGTAATCTCACCCTCTTTCAGCGTGAATCAAGACAAGTTTAATGGCCTCTACAAACCCTTTTCACCTCCTAGAATTTTACTTACTTATTTTTTGAATAAATTAGAAACCTTTTGTGAAATTTGAGTCATGTTAATCATTTGGAATTTAGAAACTTGAATTTTCAAGTGTACCTGTGCAGGTTAAATTTTGCATTGTAGGCTTATATAGAGCACTTTTGTCTGGATTCTAGTTTCTTGAAATTTAGTTGAGCAATCAGTTCAGTTGAAGAAGTGTACTTGTGAACTTATTTTTAGAATTGATTTCCGGATACCTTCGCACAGTGTACCTATGCGAAATGAGTAGGTGTACAAGTGCATGCCATTATTTTGATTAAAAGCTATAAATCATTCCCTTCTCACGTCCCTTTGATTTTGCTGGCTTGATTGTTTGCTAGTGCTGTCCACTTGGGTCGATGATGGACATTACCTTTGAAGCTTTTGCTTGTTCATGACTTTTAAATTATAAATAGTGCGACTTGATATGGTCTTGCCTGCCATATGACATTACGCATTACCATCACTGATATGAAGGATAGCTTGGCAAGTAAGCTTGGCTATTTTGGGTTTAGGGTTTACTTGGAATGAGTGGACTTGTGAAGCTAGGATATTAGGGGTAGATGGATCAATAATAGATCCTTCAAAGCTTGCAAGTCTAACTTGAAATCATGCCCTTATTTTCATAACATTAGCTCAATATCCAGGCAGTAGGTGATAAGTAAATGAAATTTATATTTAGAGGCTGCTGGACTTGTATCTTTTGGTGAGACGGCTGCATAAACATTGACTACTAAAGATATGGGTAAAGACTATTGAAGAAGATTCAACAAACTAGTTTGATAGGATTATGGACCATTGCTACACAGATTGTCTTGCAAACCTTGCCATTACTGCTATCTCTTCGACTTATCAAATTAAACTATAGCTAATTTTATTGGGTTATTTTTACGTTAGTCCTACAGTTTTGTGGGTAATTTGACATTGGTTCATTTTTGAAAACTTAATGTTTGATAAATTACACTTTCACCCTCTCAACCAAATTTTAAAATATAAAATGATTAAATTACCCCTAAATGTGTGTAAGGACCTATTTGTCAATCCATAAAGATGTGAAAAGATCAACCTATCTTTCTTTTATATGTATTTCAAAAAAAAAATTATTTCAAAAAATATATATATTTCTAGAAATATATATATTTCTAAAAATATATATATATTGAAAATATATATCTATTTTTTTAAAATATATTTTTTGAAATATATATACTGGAAATATATATATATATTGCAAAAAATACATATTGCAAATATATATATATATATATATATATATATATTTCCAATAATATATATATTTGAAATATATATATTTAAAAAATAGATATGTATTTTCGAAAAATATATTCAATAATATATATTAAAAATATATATATATATTTTAAAAAAATAGATATATTTGAAAAAATATATTTCGAAATGACTGTGAACTACATTTTTTTTCGAAATATGTATATATATTTATATATATAAAAGGAGGGTAGGTTGATCTTTTTACATCTTTATGGATGGATAAATAGGTCATCACACACATTTAAGAGTAATTTAGTCATTTTATTTTTTAAAATTTGGTTGAGGGGGTGAAAGTGTAATTAGCAAAATAAGTGAAGGTGAAAGTATAATTTATCAAATATTAAGTTTTCAAAAAGGGACCAATGTCAAATAAGTTTTAAAAAATGACCAATATCAAATTACCCTCAAAACGGTAGAACTTAGTAAAAAAAACCCTATTTTATTTTGAGTATATTGTTTGCTATATTGTAAATATATATTCTTTAAGAAATTAAATAAAATTATTTATTAATAATAAATATTCTACTTACTATTCCGATTATATGGAGCTTCCACTACTTAAATTTTTTATTTAACAACATTTTTTCGAAGAGCAGACACATTATGATTCCACTCCTTGAATTGTTACATACGATGTCATTAAGAGGGATGACTTGAGAGATAAAACGGGGGAGAGAGATGGTTTAGGCATTTGGGAGAGATGATTATTTTCATGTGTATATATACATACAGAGAGAGTAGGAATTTGCACATGATTAAATTATGAATGAATAGAGTATTTAAAAATATCTAACAATTTTTTTTATGGGGGAGAGAGATGGTTTAGGCATTTGGGAGAGATGATTATTTTCATGTGTGTATATATACATACAGAGAGATTAGGAATTTGCACATGATTAAATTATGAATGAATAGAGTATTTAAAAATATCTAACAATTTTTTTTATCATAAAAAAATAAAAAAGGAAAAAGAAGTGGTGGATTGATAGGGAAAAAAAATAATATAGAAAGAGAAAGTTCAATATATCTATATTCTTTGATAAATAAAGTATTTTTTAGTGTAAGAAATTGAATATATTTCTATGCAATATTTGTCAGCAATTTTTTAAAATTAATTGAAGAGAAATATGGACAAAGAAAATGAAATACCTAATGTTAGGTACAGAAGTCAAGGCGATATTCTAGAAGACAACTAGCGCAGTTGGTGTTGATGACAATGATGAGTGTGACAGCTACAGAAAATCCCAACTCCAATATACACAGTAACCCTGGGCCTGTTTTGTAAACAGATTTGGTGTCAAAAATATGATTTTGGTGTCAAAAAGAGGTACCAAACCATGTTTGGTAAAATGGTGCCAAAAAATGGTACCGGTACTGTAGCAAACCATGGTGCCAAATTTGTGAAGGATTTTGGAATCATCTTTTTTATGGTTTTGGATGGTGCGGGTACTGTAGCAAACCACTGTAGCACTGTAGCAACCCGAATCACTGTAGCACCGAATATAATATTTATATTTTAATATTATAAATTTTAATATTAATATATATATATATATTAATATTAAAATTTATATTAATATTAATATTAAAATAATATTATTATAAATTTTAATATTAATATTAAAATATTAAAATTTATAAATTTTAATATTGATATTAAAATATTAATATAATAAAAATATATTAATATATTTTAATATTATAAATTTTAATATTAATATATTAGTATATTAATATATTTTAATTTTAATATTAATATTAATATATTTTAACCCATACCAACTCTACCAAACATGGTTTGATTTTTCAGCATCACTTTTTCTCATACCAAAACCATCTGCACCAAACATGGTTTGGAACAAAAATAAAACCACACCAAACCAAATTCAACCCAACCCAAACCAAAACCAAAAACTAACACCGCACCAAACCGTTACCAAACACAACCTGTGCCTGTTTTGTAACTGGTTTTAATACCAGTTTTTTGGTTTTGGTACGAAATAGTGGTACCAACCCATGTTTGGTAGGATTGGTGTTGGTACAACAGTACCAAACCAATGGTACCAAATGATGGTACCAACCCATGATTTTGGAACCATCTAATAAGGTGGTTTTTGGTGGTGCGGTACTGTAGCAACCAAAATCAAAACCAAATAGTTGCACCATCTCACCCCAAACCAAAAACCAAATAGTTCCACCATATTAATATATTAATATTAAAATATATATTTGGAAATTTAATATATTTTAATATTATAGTTTTATTATCTTTTCAAAAAATTAATTTATTAATATTAATATATTAAAATATATTAATATTAATATTAAATATATTAATATTAAAATATTTTTTTGGAATTTATTTTAATATTATAGTTTTATTATCTTTCCTAAAAATTAATATATTAATATTAATATATATTTTTGGAAATTTAATATATTTTAATATTATAGTTTTATTATCTTTCCTAAAAATTAATATATTAATATATTTTAATATTAATATATTAAAATATATTTTTGGAAATTTAATATATTTTAATATTATAGTTTTATTATCTTTCCTAAAAATTAATATATTAATATTAATATATTTTAATATATTAATATTAAAATATATTTTTGGAAGTTATTTTAATATTATAATTTTATTATCTTTCCTAAAAATTAATATATTAATATTATTATATTATTAATATTTTAATATATTAATATTAAAATATATTTTTGGAAATTTAATATATTTTAATATTATAGTTTTATTATCTTTCCTAAAAAATAATATATTAATATTAATATATTTTAATATATTAATATTAAATATATTTTAATATTATAAATTTTAATATTTATAAATAAAATATGAAATCATTCCAAGTTACCAAACATGGTTTGGTTTCGGAATTTTAACCCATACTAACTCTACCAAACATGGTTTGGTTTTTTAGCATCACTTTTTCTCGCACCAAAACCATCTGCACCAAACATGGTTTGAAATCAAAATAAAACCACACCAAACCAAATCCAACCTAACCCAAACCAAAACCAAAAACTAACACCGCACCGCACCGTTACCAAATGCATCTATAAGTGCTTGTTATAGATGGTTTTGGTGTGAGAAAAAGTAAAACCGAAAAATCAAATCATATTTGGTAGAGTTGGTATGATTTAAAATTCTGAAACATTTTATAAATATATATATTTCATATATATGTTTTAAAAAATGAAATATATAAATAAAATACATTTCAAAAATATATATAATTCAAAAAATATATAAATTTCAAATATATATATAAAATTAAAAAATATATATAAAATTCGAAACAATATATATAGCATTCGAAAAAATATATATAAATTTCAAATATATATATATATATATATAACCCAAATATATATATATAAAATTCAAAAAATATATAAAATTTTAAAAATATATATTGTTTAAAATTGAAATTCAAAATTAATATTTATTCACAAACACACTCACACACATACTAATTGCACGTGTCAATAACCCAATTGCACCAACATTTGAAAATTTGGTTCTTTTTTGTTTCATTTGGGGTGGAGCTACAACACCAACACAAACCATGTCTTGAGATGGTTCAAGATTTGCTTAATTTGGTACCAAATGATTTCACACTATTGCTCTAGAACCAAGCAACCAAACATGAGTTGGGCTAACTTTTTCACCTAAATACCAAAATTTTGGCACCAAACTCTTTTGCCAAACATGCACTAAAAGTGTTACTTACAAGAATTACTGTTATGTATTCCTTCCGTAACTTTTTAACATTTTATGGAGTGAGGTTAACTAGTGTGCAATTTTCAATTTTGCCCTTAAAGATATAATAGTATTATAATGGGATCCTGTATTTGTTTGAAGTTAATGGAAGAAGGGTAGTTGAGGAAAGTGAGAGGTTAAATTGTATTGGAATTCGAAACTGGACAAGTAATTTGGGACAAATAAAGTTGCAATAGTGGACAACTAATATGAGACAGAAAGTTGCAATAGTGGACAACTAATATGAGACAAAGATAGTATATAATTTTGAAAAGAATAATTTTTTGAGATAATTGAATTACTGTTATTAGTAAATTGGTGACAAAATTATTTGCCTTTTGAATATAAAATATATTTCCCAATAACTTTTTATTTTTTATGATTCTGCCAAAAGTGTTGCAATTATGTACAATACATATATACACACATATTACCACTGTCGTTAATGTAAATTACGTCCTATGTGATTTCGCTAATTACAATTTCCTCCCTTATTTGTTTCAATTATCCCCTCCATTCAATCTTCGGCGATGGCAGAGGCGATCAACAATAATGTCACTCAATTTTGACACGTGAAATACCCTAAAAAAAGAAGCTCCATGTACCTAAATACTCCCTCTTTTATTCTCTTATATATATGCATATATATATATATAGAGAGAGAGAGAGAGTTCTATCTTGAATTTACAAGGAGAACCGGAAAATTGTCCCAAATGAACAAACTCATCGAATCTTAACATGTAATCGAACAATATCTTGAAGGTGATTGTGAATACTTTGTCTTCATTAGGATTTCTAGTGTTGAAGTTTGATTTCTAGGGTTAGGATTTTATTTAAAGGATTTTAGGAGAGAGGGGGTGAAGAGGAAGATAATGATTAAGAAGGGTAAATAGGTAATATAATCTAAAAAGTTATTTTACAATTTTAAAAAATATGAGTATAAAAGTAATTTCACATACGTATGGTTATAAAGGTCGTTTCCCATAATCGGGTAACCTTACTTGAATCAAATCTAAGGGGTGAAAGTGTAAGCAAAGTGTGTGTAATTTACAGTAAAAATATAATTTACCATTATTTTTATTTGAGTGCTTTGGATTACTCAACAATTTTTTGTGTAACAACTGACTGAGTCTCTCTAAATCCGAGATTTTTAAGGCGGGTCAGTTGGAGGAGAATCGCTGTTGTTGGATGCTAATTAAGCATTTCACTCCCACCCATTGCCTCTGTCAAATGCAGCATGTTGGTGTCTTGTTGTTTTAACCTCCCAGTTCTCCTTGTCTCACTTAAAGATTTATGATAGGAAGAAAACTTAATTAAAAAGTACTTTTAGACGTTTGCAACTGATTCTTATTCTTCTATTGTGTGTTTGATCTAAGGACCCTGAGTAGAATGTATTAGAAGTTGTACATGTCATTTAAGCTTTCGGTGACTGTTAACTTAATTTCAATAACATTAATCAGATAAATCTCCTTGTATATATGCTTCTACTTGCATTTTTGTTATTCCGGATTATACGTACCAAAATAGTTTTACAGATTTCCTTTTAAGTTGTGCAACTTTAGTTTTACATTTTGTATATATATCTGGAAAGGATCAATTGAATGGCCAGTGTTTCCTCGAAGCCTCACGAGCTGGAATGGAGGAGGAAGCGTGTAACTTGGGCGGTTCTTGTAAGTGGGCTCTGTATAATGAGCTATACATTGGGGTCTTGGCAGAGTACAACAAGTAGTCAAGTGTACAACAGAGTTGGGTGTGATGCCAGATCCCCTGCAGCGGTGACTTCATCATCATCCAACCTCGACTTGGGAGGTCATCATCAATTATCGGTTAACACTAGATCTGCTCAGGAATCCCAGAAATTCCCTGCCTGTGATTTGTCCTACAGCGAGTACACCCCATGTCAGGATCCAGTGAGGACTAGGAAGTTTGATCGCAAAATGTTAAAATACAGAGAGCGACATTGCCCTACAAAGAAACATCTCCTGAGATGCCTAATACCTGCCCCGCCACACTATAAGACCCCTTTCAAATGGCCGCAGAGCAGGGACTACGCCTGGTATGTCAACATCCCCCACAAAAAGCTCAGCATTGAGAAGGCCGTGCAGAATTGGATACAAGTCGAGGGTGATCGATTTAGATTCCCTGGTGGAGGCACCATGGAGCTGATGCCTATATTGACGACATTGCTAAACTCATTCCTCTTACTGGGGGAAGGATCCGTACTGCAATCGACACAGGCTGTGGAGTAAGTTAAAAGCTTCCAATGCCATACACTACTGCAATTAATTACTAGATCATCATCATCATCATGAATTAATTAATTCATTCTCTAGCTAGTTTACCTTTTTATATTAATACTCAGACTCGCTGGTACTGTTACTGTTACTGTTGGGTAAGTAGGTCGCCAGTTGGGGTGCTTACCTCTTAAAGAGGGACATCCTGGCGATGTCTTTTGCACCAAGGGATGCACATGAAGCACAAGTTCAATTTGCATTGGAGCGCGGAGTTCCTGCTATGATTGGAATCATGTCTTCACAAAGGCTTCCTTACCCTGCTAGGGCTTTTGATATGGCTCATTGTTCCCGTTGTCTGATCCCTTGGCAAGAATATGGTAGGCGGCCATTTATAACTTAAATCTATTGCATGTAAAACATTTTTCAAGAGAATTTCTTTTTAATTAATTCTGAATGCAGATGGATTATACCTAATTGAAGTCGACAGAGTTCTAAGGCCCGGTGGTTATTGGATACTTTCTGGACCACCTATTCGCTGGAACAAGTACTGGAAGGGCTGGGAAAGAACCCCAGAAGATTTGAAACAAGAGCAAGATGCTATTGAGGATGTTGCCAAGCGTCTTTGCTGGATCAAAGTGATCGAAAAGGATGATTTGGCAGTGTGGCAAAAACCCATCAACCACATTGATTGCGTGAAGAGCAGGAAGATTTACCATACACCACAAATGTGCAAATCAGACAATGTGGATGCGGCTTGGTACTAGATCTCCCTATACGTGTTCTATATTATGTGCGTGTGTGTATATATATATATATATATGTGTTGGGTCCAAACCAGTATCAAACTCAAACACACTGACACAATAGACACCAAATTTATAGTGGTTCCCCAAATAATCGGGTACGTCCACTTTGAGAGGTTTCACTATCTTCGGTTTGAAGAAAAACCGATAATGGGGAGGAGGATAAAATCACTCTACTCAACCTCACAACTCTCTCTCACATCACAGAAACACTTCTCTGTGGCTTATTGTAAGTGTCAAATTTCACTCACATCAAAAACATGCTTTATTCAGGCTCAAATGGCCATATTTATATCTCGGTTCTCGTACAAGCTTTTCCTATTTTAATGGGTCATGCTCCTCAAAATAGGGAGTCATGACCCACTTTAATGTTAACTTCCCACTCGTTAATTCCCATGTTTTAAGGGATAATGGGCCGTCCTAATCAGTATTGGGCTAATTATTCATATATGGGCCAGATCAATATTGGGCTTTGAAAACATACTTTTGGGCCTGTTGAATTTCACTATTTACACTAGCCCCATTCGGGTTGGGTATACGGATCCGTGGGCTTGACCCGAATTACTTCGAACTGATTGCTTTACAGCTGTGCCTGATGACGTCACCTTCATCATTGCGAGAAGGCGTGTGGGTTTTAAATTTCAAAAAGGCGGCTGCCTGTTCCGCTTTCACCGTATTTGTGGCCTTGGGAAACGGCGCGCCCCCTCTGTCATTTAATGCCGACTGTTGGTATGTCTGACTCTATATAAACCCCTTTGCGGGCTTCACTTTTGATTCTTCTTGTCTCAATTTTTGTGTGATTTACAAGTGTGCTCTGATCTTCACCGTTGTTCATATCTTGGCTGTCGGAAGTTCCTCTTTCATCCCGCCGGTGTTTTCTGTGTAAGTTGCCATTTCCTTCTCATCATGTCTGATACTAGTGCCTCAAAATCTACCGAAGGGACGATTCCTCAGGAGTATGGGGGGTCTGATGTTCCCAGCCCCCCTTCTGCAAATCCGTCTTCTTCATCCTCTCCTTCTTCCTCTTTCCCCATACCTAGTCGTCGGGACCTATCTGGCTTGGGAGCGACTGTTTCGGGGGTGAATAATCAGGCAGATGTCGCTGATACTGTTATTGTTGGGACTTCTGTTATATCCAACCTGGTAGGGACCGATGCTCCTGGAGGCATTCCCGTTGGACCCTCTACTGAATCAGCCGCATTTGTGGCTGAACCACTTGAAGCTCATAAAAGAAAATCTGTGAACCTTAAAAGTCTGAGGAGGGACTGCAAGATCCCAAAAGAGGTGATCTTGATGGAGTATGATCCTTCTCATGATTTCAGGTTGGGCGACGGAGTGGGTCCGGATGAAGTGCTATTGTCGGCCCTTCAGATAAAGATGCTTCGATTTCCTCTTCATCCTCTTTTTCATTTCATTTTCTTCACCCTAGGAATAACCCCTCTGCAAGTCAACCCAAACTTCCTCAGGATAATTTCAATGTTGATCCTGATTAACAGAGAGAAGAAGCTGTCCTTGGGTATGGCAGATCTTCTGCTGAGCTACAAAATTGTGGGTCTGAAGGATTGTGAGGGGAGGTACAACTTCTACCCCTTCAAGGGTCGGGCGATCTGCCATGGGACTGAGAAAACAGAGAAGTACTGGAAGGAGAAGATGGTTTTGGTAAAGGGGGCTTGGTTTTACCCATATTATAGGAGATGGCCGATCCCTAGTGTTTTTAAGCATCTAGCCCTTCTTCCCTTTTCATTTATCCATAAGGAATCTTGCCTCTGTTCCGGGTGTGACCAACTCAGAGCTGATTTTGTTTATAAGTCTTTAGGTTATAGGGATGCAGATATAGTGGCTCAGGATGTAGAAGCTCGCATTTCTTTATTAAAGTCCAAGGTCTGGTCGGACCGTATGTCATGCGCTGACCTGCTTACTCCTGCCAATTTGCAGGGTATATCTAGGTTAGGAGCTAAGTACAAGATCATCATGGATCCGATTAGACCAGTGATTGAGGATGATGATGATGACATGGAGGAGATGACCGCGCCTCCAACTGGTCAAGTACAAGTGCCTCTGGATTCTAATCCTTAGGCTGCGACTGTCGGCCTGGCGGGTGATGCTTCTGGGTCTGCACTTGTGCAGACCACTATCCCTGAGCTGCTTCAACCCTCCTCTGCCCGAACCAGACTGGTGGGGGAAAATTGACCTAGTAAGAGAAGGAAATATAAGGGTAATGAGAAGAGTTCTACCTCCTCTGACCAGTCCACCTCCAGCCTCACGTCAATGTCCGCTATGATAACTCGGGCACATCAGCTCTGGACGCCGGAGGAGCTTGAGATGCAGAGGGGTGCCGATCCAGACCGTATTGTGCGTAAAACTCCGGGGTTGCTACTGGGGGTATGTTTCTGATAGATCCCACGTTTTATTCATGCTTTTGTGTAAAATACTGACCCATCTTGTATATAATACTGACCCATTTTGCCTTAAAATTTCTTTTCAGGCTCTCTTCAGCGTCAATGCATTATGCCTTGCCCACGAGGAGGGTGTGAAGGAGTTGGAACGCCTGAAAGCTGTCCTAGCTGAGAAGGATGATCAGGAGAAAGAGCTGAAGGCTCAGTTAGGGGACCTTCCTTCCAGGGTTGCTCAATTGGAAGAAGAACTAGCTCAGGCAAAATAGCTGAATGCTAAGCTATCCAGTGAAAATGAGAAGCTAGCATCAGATCATGAGGCTCTTGAAAACCAATTCGGCATCTCCCACTCTGCCCTGGAGATGTGCAAGAAAGGAGGGCTTGACATGCACCGACACTATTCAAGGATGAATAATATAGTGGCTGGTGAATTCTGGAGGAAGGGCTTCAACGCTGGAGAGAAAGATCCAGCGAGGAGGAAGATCAAAGACCCTAATGCCATGGATAGGAAGTTAGGGGTTCAGCCTCCATATGCCAGCCCCGAGCCTAGCTATGCTCAGAATCTTTTTACTGAATTCCTCAAAGGGTATCTTCCAGCTGACCCTCTCAACCCTTCCATTGAGTTCTTCCCCCCGACCACACATGTAGATTCCTTAGGGAAAGACTTCAGTGGTCCAAGCCGTACTTAGGCTTTTACGTACTCATTTTGTAACGCTGTGTTTGTAAAGTGTCCTTCAGGCAATTTTGTAACAGAACATCATTTTGCTTATTAATGGAAGATGTCTTTTTTTTTTATTCTGATTTTTTTTTTGTTTACTTTTTATTTGCCTTTGTTGATGTGAATCAGGCTATCTTGCCTCCACTTTAATATTTTACACTTTTGGTAATTGTGAGTCAGGATTATATGCCTCTGTCATCTCACTAGGGAATATTTTTAATTTTTATTCCTCTGGAAAGAATGAGTCAGGCTTGTAAGCCTCTATCATCTTATTACTTTAGGAATGGTTTTAATCTCATTCCTCTGTAAGAGTGAGTCAGGCTTATAAGCCTCTGTCATCTCACTACTTAGGAATTATTTTTAATCTCATTCCTCTGTAAGAGTGAGTGAGGCTTATAAGCCTCTGTCATCTCACTACTTTAGGAATTATTTTTAATCTCATTCCTCTGTAAGAGTGAGTCAGGCTTATAAGCCTCTGTCATCTCACTATGTAGGAATTATTTTTAACCTCATTCCTTTGTAAGAGTGAGTCAGGATTATAAGCCTCTGTCATCTCACTACTTAGGAATTATTTTTAATCTCATTCCTCTGTAAGAGTGAGTCAGGCTTATAAGCCTCTGTCATCTCACTACTTTAGGAATTATTTTTAATCTCATTCCTCTGTAAGAGTGAGTCAGACTTATAAGCCTCTGTCATCTCACTACTTTAGGAATTATTTTTAATCTCATTCCTCTGTAAGAGTGAGTCAGACTTATAAGCCTCTGTCATCTCACTATGTAGGAATTATTTTTAATGTCATTCCTCTGTAAGAGTGAGTCAGGCTTATAAGCCTCTGTCATCTCACTACTTAGGAATTATTTTTTGAATCAGGCTATTTGATTGTAAGAAGGATGACCATCTTTTATTATAATCAAGAGATTACAAAGATAACACATCTGACTAAGTCAGAATAACAAATTTTGGAAATTTAAAACATCAGTAAAGCTAGGCTCTAATGCCTCTGCTTCATTATTCTGAAAATAAAATAATTATCAAGGATAGTACCTTTTCAGTCGTGAGGCATTCTGAGAATTGGGCTCCATATGGTCGTCACTATTCCTGAGGTGATAAGCCCCACGTCCTATGACTTCTGTGACTGTGTATGGTCCTTCCCAATTCTCCTTGAGTTTTCCGATTAACCCGATCTTCTTCCTTAATACCATATCGCCAACCTAGAATTCTCGTCTTCTGACTTTTTTGTTGAAGGTGTTCTTAACCCTTTGATGGTAGGCTGCCAGCCTGATGGCGGCTTGATCTCGTTTTTCTTCGAGCAGATCCAGTCCATCAACCAGTTGTTGGTCGTTCAGTTCCTCCTGATACAGCTCTGTTCTGGCTGTTGGCACTATTTGCTCTGTTGGAATGACAACTTCTGTCCCATATGCCATTGAAAATGGTGTTTCTCCTGTTGGGACTCTTGATGTTGTTCTGTAAGACCAAAGTACCTCTGGTAGCTTGTCTGGCCAGACTCCCTTGTGCTCTTCTAACTTATTCTTCAGAGTATTCAATATGGTCCTGTTGGATCTTTCGGCCTGGCCATTTCCTTGAGGGTATGCGACCGATGATGTTTTCAACTGAATCCCGTGCTCATTACAGAATTGTCTGGTCCATTGATTATCCAGATTTTTCCCGTTGTTGATCACTATTACCCTCGGCACTCCGAACCTGCAGATGATATTGGTCCATATGAATTTGATTACATGCCTGTGGGTGATGGAGGAGTAAGATTCTGCCTAGACCCACTTTGTGAAATAATCAGTCGCTATCAGTGCTTGATTTACTGATCTAAGAGCCATGGGAAGTGGTCCAACTGCATCGATCCCCCATTGCGCAAATGGGTGCGGGCTGAAGATGGGGTTAAGTAGTTCTGGCGGCGGATGAATGAAGTCCCCATGGAACTGACATTTTCTGCACCTTCTGACATAAGCTTCAGTATCATGGGAAAGATAAGGCCAAAAATATCCTTGGCTTAGGACTTTATGGGCCAAAGCTCTCCCCCCTGAGTGATTTCCGCATGACCCTTCATGGATTTCTTTCATTATAGCTGATGCCTCTGAATGTGTGAGGCATTGAAGGTAAGGTCCCCTAAAAGATCTTCTATATAGCTGGCCGTGTAGCAAGACATATCTGGCCGACTTCATGCGAATTTTCCGAGCCTCGGCTTTATCATCAGGAAGTGTACCATTCCTAAGGTATTCTGCTATGGAGTCCATCCAGCTCGGCTCCCAAGGTATTGCGCACACAACATCTGACTGGTGGATGCTTGGGACATCAAGATAGTCGATCGGGGCGATTCTGGTCAGGTCTTGATCATTGACTAAAGCCATGTTGGCCAACCGATCAACATTTTCATTTTCCTCCCTGGGGATTTGACTGAGGGAATACTGCTCCAATCTGTCTAGCTCCATCTAAGCCAACTTCTTATAGGGCTGCAGCTTTTCTCCTGCGTCGTACTCGTCTTGAACTTGTTTCACCACCAGCTGCGAGTCACTGAAAATACAGAGCTTCTTAATACAGAGGCTCTGAGCTAGTCGCAGCCCAGCTAGGAGTGCCTCGTACTCAGCTTCGTTATTGGTGGCGGGAAACTCCAGGCGCACTGATTGCTGGATTCGGGTCCCATCCGGTGTTATAATTTTGAGCCCAATTCCCGAACCAGCTGAACCAACTGATCCGTCTACATAAAGCGTCCATTCGGGTTCATCTAGATTTTGGAGGATTGACTCTGGCTCTGCCTCTAGAAGAAAATCCGCTAAGGCTTGACCTTTGATAGCTGTTCGTGGCACATATGTGATGTCAAATGTCCCGAGTTCCAGCGCCCATCTGGTTATTCTTCCTGTCAGATCGGGTTTGGACATGATGGCCCTTATTGGCATAGTGGTTGGCACCACGACAGGATGGGTTTCAAAATAATGCCTTAGTCGCCTCTTCGCATTGATTAAAAAAAGCACAGCTCGTTCCGCCGTAGTGTATCTGGTTTCCGCATCGGATAGGGACTTGCTGCTGAAGAAGACGGGTTTCTGGCACTTTTTGTCATCCCTTACAAGTGCTGTGCTTATTGAGGCTGCTGATATGGCAAGGTATAAATGCAATGGCTCTCCTGGATTTGGTGAGGCGAGGATTGGTGGATTCTGGAGATACTGCTTCAATTTTTGAAGGGCCTCGGCCTGTTTTGGTCCCCATATGCTCCCTTTTCCGCCTCTAATTGCCTGAAAAAATGGTCTGCAACGGTTTGTCAGTCGAGATACAAACCTGCTCAGTGCGGCTACCCTTCCTGTCAGAATCTGGACCTCCTTCTGCGTTTTCGGTTCTTCGCAGCTTATCAGTGCCTTGACTTGTGATGGGTTGGCCTCGATTCCCGTTCGGTTGACGATATGACCGAGGAACTGCCCGGATGAGACTCCGAACAAGCATTTAGTTGGATTGAGCTTCATCCCGTACTTTCGGAGTGCATCAAACACTTCTTCCAGGTGCTTGAGATGGTCGTCTTTCCTTTTGCTTTTTACCACCGTGTCATCTATGTAGGCTTCAACCATTTTCCCCATCTGACTTTTGAATATCCTTCTTACAAACCTTTGATAGGTGGCACCTGCATTTTTAAGTCCGAAAGGCATTACTCTGTAGCAGTACGTACCTTCCTCTATAATAAAGGTTATTTTCTCTTCATCAGCTTGATTCATCGGGATCTGATTATAGCCGGAGTATGCATCAAGAAAAAAGAGTCTTTCATATCCTGAAGTGGCATCTACAATCTGATCAATTTTTGGCAGGGGAAAGCAATCCTTCGGGCAGGCGTTGTTTAGATTGGTGAAGTCCACGCAGACCCTCCATTTCCCGTTCTTCTTTCTGACTACCACCATGTTTAACAACTATGATAGGTACTTCACTTCCATTATGAATCCAGCTTCTAGCAGTTTTCCCACTTCCTTGGATATGATCTGGTTCCATTCTATCCCGAACCTCCTCTGCTTCTGCCTTACCGGTCTGACATTTGGATCAACATTTAGGTTATGCCGAGCGATCGAAGGATCAATGCCTGGCATGTCGAGATGAGACCAGGCGAACACGTCTGAGTTTAGTCGGAGGAAATGAATTAGCCTTTCCTTTTCTTCTTTCTGAAGGTATGAGCCGATGAATGTGACTCTAGTGTGATCCGTCTGACTAACTTTCACCTCTTCTAAGGGTTCCGTTGTTGCTTGAGTCTCCTGACCCTCTGAGGAAGGGTCTGACTGTAATTGCTATTTCTCGTTGTACAGGGACTCTTCTGGCGCTCCCAACACTTGTTTATTTTTCTGGTTCAGGTCCTTCATATATACTGAGTAGCATTCCTTCGCTGCTACTTGGTCTCCAGGAATATCTGTCACGTCCACTCCATTTGGGTCGAGACACCGCATGACCTGATGGAG
Organism: Cornus suecica; assembly: GCA_963922005.1. Taxonomy (NCBI): domain Eukaryota; kingdom Viridiplantae; phylum Streptophyta; class Magnoliopsida; order Cornales; family Cornaceae; genus Cornus; species Cornus suecica. The sequence goes on from OY998238.1 coordinate 107,883,436, forward strand.
TGTCGAAGGAACACCTTGCATCCGATGGATCCATCACCGTCCCATCAGTAGATTGTATGATGGCTTGACGTCCACCACGACGAAAGCTTCTTTTAGGGTTCGGCGTGCCGCTGATACTGACAAATGGACTACGCCTATCGGCTCAACACGTCGTCCGTCAAAATCGGCCAGAGGAATCCGAGTCGGGTGAAGCTGCGATACATCGATTCTGATTTTGTCGAAGGCCCATTTTGTCATGATATTGGTGCTGCTTCCTGGATCAATCATTACACGTTTGATTAGACAATTAGCTACCAGAAGAGTGATTACCAAAGGATCTTCGTGGGGCGTCTGAATATTCTGCATATCAGCCTTCGAAAACATGATCATTGACTCTCCTTGAATGAGGGTTGTTTGGCAAACTTCGCCGATTCGCCTGAGTTTGTGTGCTTTTCTTAGCTTTGACCTTCTGTTTCCTTCGGCCTCCAACGCCTCTTCTCCTCCTTGGACCATGTGGATAAACCTCACCGGTTGTCCTGATGTAGTGCTATTTGGCTGCGTCCTGTGTGATTTGTCTAGTCTCGGCTGATCCTTCATTATGTAATCTGCAAGCTCCCCTTTGGCGATCATTGCCTCTACCTGCCTTCGGAGTTTTCTGCAGTCATTTGTATGATGACCATACTCGCTGTGAAAGGCACAGTGCTTGGTCATGTCCCTCAGTTCCATCGGTTGTCTGATCGGTGGAGGTGGCCTGAAAACCCCTTTGTTTTTGTTTTCTTGGAAGAGCTTTCCAAGGCTGGTTTTGAGCGGAGTGGTTCTTTCTTCCGTCCGTTGACGCTTGTCTAAATTTATGGATGATGAGGTTTGCCGAGGTGGATCGGGTCGTTGAGGCATCTGATCCTTCATCCTTTCTTTGGATTTTGTTTCCACCGTTACCAGATAGGCTCTTCTTTGTCTGACTGCTTCCTCCTCTTCTATTCTGAGATACCCTTGTGCTCTGGAGTTGAGCTCACCGATGTTGACAGGTGGTCGTTTTACTAGTGAAGAGTGGAATTTCGTACCAGGGATGACCGCCATACGGAATGCTTCTACCGCCGACAATTGGTTGCAGTCGTCGATAGAAGACATTTCCATGTTAAATTTGGATAAGAAATTCTTGAGGCTCTCTCCTTTTTCCTGGGTCATGGTGAAAATGCTTGATATCGTTTTCCTCTGCCTTCGGTTGCTGAAGTATTGACCGATAAAACGTCTGCAGAGGTCATTCCAGCTGCTGATGGATCCGGGAGTCTGCTTCCTAAACCACAGAAGTGGTGCCTCTGTCAAGCTGGTTGAAAAGACTTTGCACATGAGTGCCTGGTTTCTCCCACAAACAGTCATTTTGGTCTGCACTTGGTAGATCTGATCGAGTGGATCCTTGGTACCATCATATAGCATAAAAGTTGGCAGTACAAACTTCTTCGGGAATTCTGCTGCCTCAATTTCTTCTGTGAATGGAGATTGAGTCATATCCGTTGTCGCATGGATGGCCAAATCATCAGGGGTCTGCAATTTCAAATCTTTCATCACGTCTCTCTGAATTTTGGCAGCCATTTCGTGCAGGTCGTTCTGGGTCGGGACATGCATCATTGGCATTCCCCTTGTTATGGGGTGAGAGGATTCTTCCTCTTCCCTCGGCACTTTATCTCTTCGGGCGGCTGACACATCTTGCTCGTGCTGAGAGTTGAAAGGCTCTGGCTTATCTGTGCATTCTGCGGGATTGGAATTTTGTAGAGGAAAAGGGCTCTGAGTCACTCGATGAAGTAATTCAGCATTTTGCTGTTCGAGGGCCGCATTTCTCTGCTCCACAGCCTCCAACCGCCTCATGACTTCTTCAAACCTGACTTCATTATTTGTTGACCGAGTGGACACCATTTTTATAAAAATGAAATTGCAAGTGGAAAATATTATATCCTTCCCACAGACGGTGCCAAATGTAAGTGTCAAATTTCACTCACATTAAAAACATGCTTTATTCAGGCTCAAATGGCCATATTTATATCTCGGTTCTCGTACAAGCTTTTCCTATTTTAATGGGTCATGCTCCTCAAAATAGGGAGTCATGACCCACTTTAATGTTAACTTCCCACTACCTAGAGGTAGTGGGTCGTTAATTCCCATGTTATAAGGGATAATGGGCCGTCCTAATCATTATTGGGCTAATTATTCATATATGGGCCAGATCAATATTGGGCTTTGAAAACATACTTTTGGGCCTGTTGAATTTCACTATTTACACTTACTCTCTCACAAACTCTCTGCTCTATATCTCTCTGTCTTTACACTTGTGACTTGTTTTTCACATACCATACACTGCCTATATATATACACAATGAATATCATATACAGACAAACACTTCAACAACAGGCGTGGCATGAAGTCTTCACGCGTGATCACAACCGGCCAAAAATCCAAGCGTGGCCATCATTCTTGACCTTGAAGCCATGCTTTGTTTGATACGACAGAGAGTTAGTTTTTGGCTTCTCTGCATGTGGGTGTTGATGGATGCTGTTGGAGAGCATGCGTACATGATATGGAATACAACTTACAATTCTCCCCCTTCCATATCAATCAGAAGATAACGTCTTCACCTGATGTCCCCCTCACTGCCAATTTGGGGCTGGTGTTAAACCAACTTATTCTCTGCAAACTTCTAGCTTTTCTCTGGACAGGCTCTTGGTCATCATATCTGATCCATTATCATCTGTGTGGATCTTCTCTAGTTATAGAAGTTTATTTTATAGCACTTCACGAATCCAGTGATACCTACCGTCGATGTGTTTGGACCTTGAGTGGATGGTTGAATTTTTGCTAAGATGAATAACACTTTGACTGTCACAATGTATGACATACATTTCCTGCTCGTCCGAATTCTTGAAGGAATTTCTTCATCCACAAGATCTCTTTGCATCCTTCTGTTACTGCAATGTATTCAGCTTCTGTGGTGGATAAAACAACACACTTTTGTAATGGGGATTGCCATGAGATTGCTCCCCCTGCAAAAGTGATTAGATACCCTGATGTGGATTTTCGTGAGTCACTGTCTCCGGCCATGTTTGCATCTGTGCAACCTTCCAATACAGGTTTACCACTACCAAAGCATAAACAAATAGTAGTAGTTCCTCTAAGATACTTGAGAATCCATTTTACTGCTGCCCAATGGTCCTTTCTAGGATTTGACAGATACCGACTGACAACTCCAACCGCATGAGCAATATCAGGCCTCGTGCATACCATAGCGTACATTAAGCTTCCAACCGCTGAAGCATAAGGCACTTTTTTCATTTCTGTTATTTCCGTCTCACTTGAAGGACACTATTTCATATTCAGCTTGAAGTGACTTGCAAGTGGAGCACTGACTGGTTTTGCTTGCTCATGTTGAATCTTTCAAGAACTTTGCCGATATATCTTTCTTGAGATAACCAGAGCTTGTGTTTCTGTCTGTCTCGAGAGATCTGCATTCCCAAGATTTGTTTTGCTGGTTCCAAGTCCTTCATAGCAAATGACTTGCTCAATTCCTTCTTCAACTTGGTAATCTTGCTGTTGTCATGGCCAACGATCAATATATCATCGACATATAGCAAGAGGATGATAAAATCTCCGTCAGGAAATTTCTTGACAAATACACAGTGATCTGCAGTGGTTCTGTTGTACCCATTCTGGTCCATGACTGAATCGAACTTTTTGTACCACTGTCTTGGTGCTTGTTTGAGCCCATAGAGACTCTTCCTCAATCTGCACACAAGATTTTCTTTTCCTCTGGTTCTGAATCATTCAGGTTGCTCCATATAGATTTCTTCATCCAGATCACCATGTAAAAATGCGGTCTTTACATCCAGTTGTTCGATCTCCAGGTTTAAGCTGGTTTCCAAGCCAAGAACAACTCGGATGGAGGACATTTTCACCACAGGTGAAAATATTTCTTCAAAATCAATGCCCTTCTTATGACCGAATCCCTTCACAACCAGTCTTGCCTTGTACCTTGGTTGTGGATTATTTTCTTCAGTCTTCAGTTTGAATACCCATTTATTCTTGAGAGCTTTCCTTTTCTGCGGTAGCTTGACCAAGTCATATGTGTGGTTCTCATGCAATGATTTTATCTCTTCCTGCATGGCTTTCATCCACTCCACCTTTTTACTATCCGCAACAGCTTCCTGATAGCTCTCTAGTTCTCCCTTGTCACTAAGCATCACGTACTCTGTGGAGGAATATTTGCGATTCGGTTATCGCTCTCTGGAAGATCTCCTTGTTTGAGGATCAACCGGATTTTCTTCTGCAAATGGTTCTGGTTCTGCACCGTCATCAGCTGGATCTCCTTGAATAGCTCCCCCATCATTTTGTGCTCTCGGTGAAGGAACCGGGTCTAGATTAACTGGTAACTCTTCAGGTGAATCTGATTTCTTCTGTTTTTCAAGATCTTCAATGGTCTGATCTTCGAAAAATACCACATCTCTGCTTCTGATGACCTTTTTATTGATAGGATCCCAGAGTCTGTAACCAAACTCTTCGTGGGCATATCCCAGGAAGATGCACTGTTTGGCCTTTCCGTCAAGCTTGGATCTTTCATATCTGGGGATGTGGACAAATGCTTTACAGCCAAACACCTTCAAGTGTTTGTAGGAAACATCTTTCCCTCTCCATACTTTCTCTGGAACATCACCGTTTAATGGAACTGAGGGAGATAGGTTGATTAAGTCAACCGCTGTTCTCATTGCTTCACCCCAGAAAGGAGTTGACAACTTGGCATTAGATAACATGCACCTGATCCTTTCGCAAATGGTTCTGTTCATTCTTTCTGCAAGGCCGTTATGTTGAGGAGTTTTTGGCACTGATTTTTCGAGTCTGATGCCAAAGCTTCTGCAATACTCCTCGAATGGTCCTCTGTACTCGCCACCATTGTCTACACGTACACACTTCAGCCTTTTCCCAGTTTCTCTTTCAACCTTTACATGGAACTGCTTGAATACTTCCAACACCTGATCTTTAGTTTTCAAGGCAAAGGTTCATAATTTTCTGGAATGATCATCAATGAATGTGACAAAATAGAGGGCACCTCCATGAGTTCTGGTTTGCATGGTGCAAACATCCGTGTGTATGAGATCTAGAATAACTGGTTTTCTAGATGGAGGGGAACTGCGGAATGCAACTCTGTGTTGTTTCCCCATGATGCAGTCGACACATGTGTGTAATGGAGTACCTTTCATTCTAGGTAAGAGTTCTTTTCTGGCAAGAATCTTGAGCCCTTTCTCACTCATATGACCGAGTCTTTTGTGCCATAACTCGGTGGGGATTTCTTTCTCCATCGTATTCACCTCAACTCTGCACAGCTTTGCTTGCGTTGTGTAGAGAGAGCTGGTCTTCTTTCCTCTGGCCACACCAAGATTGCATTTGGTGAGCTTCCACTTACCATCACCAAAGTGACTGTTGTAGCCTTCATCATCGAGCTTGCCGGTGGAGATCAGGTTGAGACGAATATCTGGGACATGTCTCACATCTTTGAGGAATAGTTTGCATCCATTGCTGCTTTCCAAAAGAATATTGCCCCTGCCTGTAATTTTGGATGCTCCTTGGTTCCACATCTTCATAAGTCTGAAGTTACCACTGGTGTAGGATGTGAACATATCCTTCATTGAAGTGACGTGACAGGAAGCACCTGAGTCAATAACCCAGGTAGAATCTTTGGATGTGAAGTTGACACAATCATCATCTTGAACGATGATGAGCCCTTCTCCGGCTGTTGCTGCTGCTTCTGAGGTACTTTCTTCACCTCTATTTCTGGTCTGTTGTCCAGACTGTTCAACTTTTAGCTTCCTGCATTCTCTGATAAAATGGTCTGGCTTGCCGCAGTGATGACAGGTTTTGTCTCTTCTGAAAGTGGACTTTGATCACCCACGATGCTGTGTCTGATTGCGATGGTTTCTGCTTTTGCTTCTACCGTGCTATTATTTTCTTTCTCGTCTTTCAGTGACAAGAGCTTCTGACTCCGGATTATATCCTTCTTCATTTCTTCTTGCTTCCTCGTTCAGCATTCTATCTTTCGCCATTTCCATATTAATTATTCCATATGGAGCTGAGCTGCTTACAGAGATAACTAGCGTATCCCAACTTTTCGGAAGGGAGTGTAATAGGAATACTGCTTGCATCTCATCTTCTATAACCATTTTCATAGAGTTGAATTGATCCAACAGCCCCTGGAATTCGCTCATGTGTTCTGACACACTTTTGTCGTCTTTGTATTTAAGATTTACCATACGGCTCAAAAAATTTACCTTGTTTTGAGATGTCTTCCGTGCGTACATCTTCTTCAATTTTTTCCAAAGAGCATAAGCATCATTGTCGTTGGCAAAATTTTGGTAAATGCTTTTGTCGATCCATTGTCTGATTTGGGTGGCACATTTTCGGTTGAGTACCGTCCAGTTTCCGTCGGTCATGTCCTTCGGTTTGCCGTCGGTGCATCGTCGGTTCTTTTGTTCGGCTTCTACAGATCTTTAATATACAAAAGATCCTTCATATTTGACTTCCACAATGAATAGTTTGCTGCGGTCAATCTGATCATGGTTCCGGATCCTGAATCTTCCATCGAATCGGAACCTTTAAGCCCTCTTGGCTTGTTTGATATATTCGGAGTGGAATCACTCAAAATAGAGTGTACCGTTGTGTCCGGAACGGTCAAAAACCTTAAGATCGCCTCTAACTGAGCTCAATTCCGACTTAGGATGAGTCCGGAATAGTCAAAACAACGGAGAGGGGCAAAATTGTAATTTTGCAAAGTTGGTGATGATGTGGCAACAACAGAGAGTGACATGTGGTAGTACACATGGCAGGCTGTCAGTGGTGACACATGGCTGACTGGTGGTGTGACACGTGGCAAGGCCTGGAGATGACACGTGGCACTGCTGACGTCAGCAGTGATGTGGCATGAGGGATGACGTCATTGATGATGTGTCAACGCGTGAGTGTGCGTGGTCCTCACGCTCTCTGCAGGAAGAAGACGCGTGGAACGCGTGAGACCGAGGCTCCTGACGCGCCGATCTTCAGGCGGCGCGTGCGGCGGCGTTGGCGGCGGTGCTCGACGGGAAACTCTTCCTCGTTTGATGGGTCGTCTGAAAATGTGGGTGGTGTGATGATTTGATCACTGAAATGGTTCGAAATAGAGCTTGAAGATTCGACTCTGTTTTTGCCGGTAGGCTCTGATATCACTTTGTTGGGTCCAAACCAGTATCAAACTCAAACACACACACACAATAGACACCAAATTTATAGTGGTTCCCCAAATAATCGGGTACGTCCACTTTGAGAGGTTTCACTATCTTCGGTTTGAAGAAAAACCGAGAATGGGGATGAGGATACAATCACTCTACTCAACCTCACAACTCTCTCTCACATCACAGAAACACTTCTCTGTGGCTTACTCTCTCACAAACTCTCTGCTCTATATCTCTCTGTCTTTACACTTGTGACTTGTTTTTCACATACCATACACTGCCCATATATATACACAATGAATATCATATACAGACAAACACTTCAACAACAGGCGTGGCATGAAGTCTTCACGCGTGATCACAACCGGCCAAAACTCCAAGCGTGGCCGTCATTCTTGACCTTGAAGCCATGCTTTGTTTGATACGGCAGAGAGTTGGTTTTTGGCTTCTCTGCATGTGGGTGTTGATGGATGCTGTTGGAGAGCATGCGCACATGATATGGAATACAACTAACAATATGTTCATCTTATGTTTATTTTATTTATATACAATTAATCAAGGTATAAAGAGATGGAAACATGCATAACCCCACTGCCTGAGGTAAACATCTCAAATGAAGTTGGCGGTGGTGCATTGGAGAACTGGCCCCAGCGTGCGTTTTCTGTTCCTCCTAGGATAACCGGTGGTTTAGTGCCTGGCATAACCCAAGAGAAATTTCTAGAGGATAATCAATTGTGGAAGGACCGCGTGTCACATTACAAACATATTGTTTATGCCTTACGCAAGGGAAGTTACAGAAATATAATGGACATGAATGCGTACCTAGGTGGATTTGCAGCCGCTTTGTTGAAATATCCAGTTTGGGTAATGAACGTTGTGTCTCCCACTGCCAATTCAAATCAGGACACTCTTGGTGTGATATACGAACGCGGTTTCATTGGTACCTACCATGACTGGTGTGAGGCATTCTCAACCTATCCACGAACATATGATCTCATTCACGCAAGTGGTCTGTTCAGTATATACCAGGACAGGTACAATTAATTATTAAAGCGCTAAATTAATTTAAATTTCCTCACTTGTTTCATCTCTTAATTAATTAATTAATTTTTATACCTGTGGGCTTGTGGCTATATAGTTTATTTGTTGCATATATAATTATATATATATGACTTAATGTGTTTGAAGGTGTGATATTACGTACATTCTTTTGGAGATGGATAGGATCCTGCGACCAGAAGGGATTGTTATATTCCGAGATGTAGTAGACGTGCTTGTGAAGGTTAAGAGTATTACAGCTAAAATGAGATGGAAGACGCAAATAATCGACCACGAAACTGGACCTTTTAATCCGGAGAAAATTCTTCTTGCTACCAGAACTTATTGGACTGCTGAAGCTAGAAAAGAGCAGTAGCACCAAACTACTTACTTTTATTTATTTCTTATTGCAGTATTCTTCTTCTCCAGAGTACCCCGTACTGGTGGCAAAATGACACCTTCAATTATATTATTGCCGTATATGGTTTTTTTTTTTTTTGGAGTAAAATATGTTACTTTATTACATTTTTTGAGTATAATATGTTACTTTATTACTTTTTTGAGTAAATTATGCTGACCTCCCTTGAAGAATTTTCAAATTGCACACATAACCTCCCTCGAGATTAAAAGTTTTTGCTTAACAATCCCCTGTAATGAAATTCTATAATGTTATATATATGTCAATTCCAGTTATGAAATTCTAAGATGGCTTTGTTGCCCTTGACTTAAAAGACTTTAATAACCTTATCTTTTGACGTATCATGACATTTTTTTCATTAATATAAAGACGAATTTGCCCTCAATCTAACACTAAAATGACAGTTTTTCGTTTATTTTAATGCATTATGGAAAATGATAGTTACACCGAAACGTATACACCGAAGTGTTAGGTAGAAACTACGTGGCAATCTAGCTAATAATAAACCCTTCATGCTTTTTTTCTATCATTTCCTTTTTGTCGCCGCCTTGTTTTCAATCTCTCTTTCTTTTTTTTTTTTTTTTTAAAAAACAATCAATCTCCTATCGCTGGTCTTCTCGTTCTTTTCATATAATTACAAACAATTTTTAGACGAGTAAAGAAAGTTTCTGAAATCAAAGCTACGAGTTCAACTTATCTGAAATTCTTTATTTTTAACAATCACTAAGAACTGAAGAATGTTAATATAAAAATAATATATAATAAGATCACAAAAAATATTTTAGGATAAATCATATGAAAAATAATATAATAATTCTTTTTTTTATCTTTGATTAAGGAGGTTATATATCACAACTTTCAAGATAGTCTTAGGATAGGAGTGAGGATCCATGAAGCACAGACACGGGACACGGACACAACACGACACAAACATAGCAAATTCAAAAAAATTAGGATACGACACGGCCCGAACACGTCTATAAATTTTTTTATATACACATTATATTACTCAAATACTTCATTTATCACTTAAATAATGAGAATTAAATAAACTTATAAACAAAAATAAACAAATAAGTTAAATGAAATGTCTGACATGTTTGAAAATCTTCATTCTATTACTATCTAAGGAATCAAATGCATCTTCTCCAACATCCGTCATCTTAGTCTCTCTATCATTATATTGTGAAAATTTTCTTAATTGAAGACAAAGATTTGAAGGTATAAATACCAAATCTTCGGCTCTTTGTGATGGTATCTTGTTCCTCTTCAAATAGTGATAAATGAATATGTGCTCTAATTCATTTCACAAGATGAGGAGGAACAAAGATATTCAAGTATCTTCAAAGCCAACAATTGAATTAGAGGTGTTGAAATTCCATAAGTGATTCATTAAATTATCAGCTCCATAAGATCTTTATCTTTCATTGAATCAACCGACCTACCGCGTGTCCGACACGTGGACACACGCGTGTCCTCTGAGTGTCCAATTTTAAAAATGGTCAGGACACATTTTTGGTGTGTCGGACACGAATTTTGGCGTGTCCGAGCATCCGACACGGATATGTGTGTCCGACACGGGTACGGCGACCCTAGACGAAGTGTCTGTGCTTAATAGGTAGGTGAGGATCCATTGAGCTCATTTTCTTCATAATTCCAATGGGCTAACAATTGAACAGGTGAATCTTCATTGACCCAATTGAATATAATTCACCTAAATAAAAATAATTAAACTCTAATTAAGGAGTGATCAATCGTTAAGTCAATTTACATAATGCCCCCTCAATGCTTAATTAGTTGTTAGATAAATTATCCAGTTTATAAAATTATATATTTAACAAATAAATATTTACAAAAACCAGTTTCATCAAAGAACGTATGTATGAAGGCCCCGCAATTATTTCTCGTTATCCAAATATATATTATAGCACCAATGCAACTGTTGATTGTTAAACCCTAGGGTCTACATAATAGATCAAACTAATCAATAATTAATACAAGAGTGTATACCTCTCTCATGCTCGACTCATCAGCTCGAGCTATCATCCATGATTTAATTTATTTTCTCATTAATGAATAGTCCATCATTTATCACCGTTAATGAACCCTATATGATAATGCAATCCTTCGATACATAAATCCGTTGATATAAATAGAAATTATATACATAGTCAAATGGACTACTTCGATTCAAATATGGAATCTACCAAAGCATATAATTTATCAATTATAAATAAAAATTATTTTATTAAATTATTGATAATATAAAATACAAAATGTCAATTACAATCTCTATGGAACATTGCATGACAGGGCATACATAACCATCACGACACCTGATAGCCCTAAATACTTCTAGGATGGGCTAGCTGGATGTGTACGAGGCAGGACAATTTGACTTTCATTCGGAAAATTTCATGGTGATAGACTACATTTTCGCGTGTGACAAAAGGAATCTATTTGAAATGTTACTGTCATCCAAAGCATACAATGCAAAAAAAGAAAAGAAAAAAAGAAGATTTGACATATTGTTCTTGCTTCTCCATGTAGAGAGATTACTGGGGGTGCTGTGCTGGTCATTCTTTACGTACAAAGAAGAATTAGATTCTATGCAGAGCAGAGGGAGAAGCAGAACCATGCATTTCTCCTGCACCCCCACTCAAAAGATGCGAATGGGCTTATCTTGGAATATTATTTAAATAAAGGACATTGAATCAAATATAAAAATCCAGTTAAATAGTGCAGAGAAGAAGATCAAAAGAGAGAAAAAAAAAAGATTTTGAAAGAAAGAGAACTCATGAATGATATTGATGCTAAAGTTTTCGGAATGAGATCAGGAATTGATGCAGAAATCATATATTATTCGAAGAGCCCAGCAAAGTACTCCCCTGTTGTTTAAAAGGATCAGTCAAAAGAAAGCAGAATATCTATTAATGTCAAAGTTGGTCGCTTAAAGCGTTTGATGGGACTTGAAGAATTTAATCTTTGCTTTGTGCCCACTTATTCTGGAGCCTGCTGTCCAGTAAGTCTGCGTTAGTTAATAACTTAATATCCATGTCAAATGAAACCCTAATTCATCAACCCAAAGATATATAGCTAGAGATACAAGAAGAGGATTTCTTAGATTATTGAATCTCAAGTCACAAAATGAAGAGCTGTGATGAATGGAAACCTGTTATCATAATGGTAGCAGTTGAGTTTGCCTTCGCTGTTGTTAACATATTCCTCAAAAAAGTGGTTGATAAGGGAATAAATCATTTGGTCTTCATCACGTACCGCCAGTCTGTTTCTACCATATTTCTAGCCCCAATTGGCTACATTTTTGAAAGGTATTTTGTTACGAGCTCTAGCCTTAAACTAATTGACGCAAACTTTCAACTAAGGTTCTCAATGCTCACTGGGATTTTTGTTTCAGCCTTGATACGGAATTTTGTATAATCATTATATATTAAACATTAGCCAAGTTTAGTTTATATATAAAGCAAGCTTTCTTGTTCTTGCAGGAAGACCAGACCCAAGCTCACACTCCGCATTCTCTGTCACCTTTTCTTGAGTGCAATTGTAGGGTTAGTACAAGTATCATAAATGAGTTCTGGGTTGTTCATCGGTTCCATAGTTCTACCTGTGTTTAATTCTTCCTTTCATAGCCTTGTTATTATTGAATGCCCAATTTACTATTTGTTAATGTAGGGCGTCTCTCACGCAGTACTTCTTTCTTCTTGGAATTCAATACACATCTGCTACTTTCTCCTGTGCCTTTATCAATATGGTGCCAGTGCTCACATTTATAATGGCATTACCATTCGGGTAAGTAACTATATATATATTTACTCTGTGAGATAATATATTACATCCAAGGCCCCTACTGGTACTTTGGTAGTAATGCACTAATAACATTCTTCTCCTTTTATTATCTTGTACAATATCAAACAACTACAGGTTAGAGTCTGTGAATATAAAAAGCAGAGGAGGAAGAGCCAAAGTGCTTGGTACTCTAGTGTGTCTTGGAGGTGCCATGTTATTGAGTCTTTACAGAGGAATGACTTTATTTAATCATTCACACTCGCAAGCTGCGAATCAGACCATACATGAAGCTATCAGGCTGAGCTCATCTAAAAGGAAAGAGAGATGGACCGTTGGTTCCATATCCTTGATTGCTGGCACTCTTTTATGGTCTTCGTGGTTCCTTCTGCAATCATATATAGTCAAAACATATCCATGCCAGTATTCCAGTACTGCTTTCATGACCTTTTTTGGTGCCATTCAATCTGCTGTCTTAAGTTTGTTCATTGACAGAAAACTTTCAGTATGGGAGCTAAAAGGAAACATAGAAATCCTAACTGTGATCTATGCGGTGAGTATGCATTCCTTCCTTGTTTAGAAATTTATCCTTTCCTCTAGCTAGCTAGTGTCTATATAGTGTTATATAATGGCATAATTAAAGAAATGATTCGGGTATACAATTTAGATCATATTCCTCAATAAGAATAGTGTCGTTTTCATCTTGTAATTCTGACTATAAATGAAGTCCTAATCTTTTCTGAATTTTACGGAAAACTGATGTGGTCCAATACAACTTGGATACGTGGCTAAATATTTTTATAAAAAGAAGATGGACATAATTATATTAAGCAATTGTCATCCTTTTGTTAATTAGCTAACATAATTAAAAGTTATCAAGCAATGGGCTGGTGCATATGGATGATCAATGCAGGGGATGGTAGGATCAGGTTTGTGCTATGTGGGGATGTCGTGGTGTGTCAAGGAAAGGGGTCCTGTCTTTACTGCAGCATTCAGTCCCCTTGTTCAGATAATGGCAGCAATGTTTGATATTCCCATCCTGCATGAGCAACTCCATATTGGGAGGTAAATCTTCCTTGTTTCTCCAACTAATTAATTAGTTGATACTATAAACTAGCTAATTATTACTCCCTATCCCTATCTTTTGATCCATTAACTTGCTCCGGGATGTTCAGTTTGTTAGGATCTATTACTGTAATTGCCGGACTATACATTCTTCTGTGGGGAAAGAGCAGAGAAATACAACGCGTGACAGGAGTAGACAAAGAAGCTGAAAGAGTTGAAGCTGAAAGAGGAACAATCACAGGTCCTTCAACTCAGTTGTGATCCTAGGCGTCCTTGATGGCAATTAGCTTCAATTTCTAAATGCAAAAGAAATTCAATGTTATTATAATTTGTAACTAATTGTTACTCCTATACATATATATATGTCTTTCTTTGCAACTTCAAACCTTAATCGCCATGGTGCGCCATTATATTTTCACCGAGTAGTCGGTCAATAATATGTCCCTAAATAACCTAGAGTGCATATCAAGTCAATTCTGGTCGAAGCGGATCCCGTCTAATAAGTTGAAGTCGATTGACTTCAAGTTCTTGAAGTTGCAATCTCGAGTACTCGAAGGTCAAAGCTTAGAGTACTTGGTAAAAATATAATGGCGCACCATGGAGCGGCCATTGCGTGAGAAGTCTCCTGTTTTTGCGCTATCATCCACGCTAAGGCGCATATTTTGGCCTACCGAGTACTCGAAGTAGGCTTTATCTAGTACTCGGTAGTTTTTCATACTCTTTTTCATGTTTTGACTTCATTGCTTCGTTTATCCGCTTGGCTTTATTCCACTTCACTTGTATTGCATCCTTAACTTGTTTTTGGTCTATTATGGGTCATTTATCCTCAACTTTGGATCTCAAACGGTCTTGAATAATTATTTCAGTTATTTCACCGAAATTAACTCACTTTACATAACATGGTCTTGAAACGTCTTAAAACACGCAAACCGGATAAAACACCAAGATAATGATGTATGTAGACTTAACAATACATAATTAGGGGCCTAAAATGTATGACATTTGACTCTTATTAAGCCCCCAAACTTAAATATTGCTAGTCCCTTAGCAATCAATTCAATTAGAGAATATTCAAAATTTGTGATGATTGTGTTTTTCATATAACAAATTTTTTTTAAAAACTTAATTAAACTAACTAAACATTTTCTTTCGTGAAAGTGTACGATTATACTTAGCACGTGTAACAAGCCTTTTAAACCCCTAGATTTCCCTAGTGGACAAGTGAAGTCTCGTGAGGGTTAAATATACTACCCACAAATTCTTTCATTCTCATTCTTGTATGTTCATGGAATCGTATACTCATTAATCATACAATGTTATAATGTCGTTGATGGAAATAGTTTAGAAATAATAGTAATTAAACCCAACTTTGAGCTTAAATAATTATGAGACCCGAACTCCGAATTTATCGGGACCAAGCACTAATGTGTTCTCCTTGGTGAGGAGATCAAGTTGGTATAATTACATGTTCAAAACTATTAATTATTGAATGAGAAATTATCTCTCAAAGTGACCCACTTGAACTTGGGTAAGAATGTTTGTCCCACATTGGAAATAAAGTGAAGTGTAAAGGTGTTTATATATGGTTGCATTGAATGGGTGACTTGAATAACTAGAGGCATGGGAGGAGAGCTAGACCATGCATGAACCATGCAAGTCTTAGCCTAACCACACACCTGCGCGCGCCGCCCGGTCGTGGTCGTGGCGCAGTGCGGGTGGGTGGGTCATCGGTTCTACCCATTTTTTTTTTTGGACAAAACTGTAATGACTCTTTTAAAGAGTTGCGTATACAGTTTGTTGTATCAACCATCACCTGAACAGTTTATACACCTATTGGAATGGATACCTATACAGTTGAGATACCTCTCCATTCTCTATATGTATAGGCTATTGCAATTCATTCTACATACGTTTTTTATTCTCATTCTACTAGAAACATATTCTCTCTACATTCGCATATACACATATACACAGGTCTGGTTTGGGTTTATGTACAAACACAGAACTTGAGTTCGCCGGTCTTCACCATTGCAGTGCTGCAACAGTGAAGGCGAAATCCGTTCTATCTTGGGAGACATTTGTTCAGAATCCTTGAGCACCGTAGAAGGAGCAATTTTGCCTTAAGGAAACTATGGTATCACACATGGCTCAGATTATTTATGTTCTTGTACTATTATTGTATTTTCGGGTCAGTTTCCTTTTATTATTGCAATATATATATTTGTATGCATGATATATTTATATATATACATATAACAAAAGCATGTTTATTTAACAATCTTAAGGCAAAATTCAATTTCTATTTCATACTCTGTTATATTTTATATATATATATTTCGTGCCTATATATATAAATTAATACAATACATAGTATATACATATTATGTTCACAGATTGTTTCGTATAGGTTTTCTATATATATATACGTATTACAGTGTCTTCATATATGTATGTTTCTGTTTTGTAGTATTGTATACATTCGGAACTGTCAATTAAACAAACCACAGATTTATTACAGAATGATATAAAACACATTTGTATCCATATAGGCGTGTCTTTTCAGTATTGTTAAAGTTTTGTTTGTTTCAGAATTCTATAAACCACATAATTCTATATTATTCTGATATATATATATATATATATATATATATATATATATTTTGTACGTATATTCTGTTATATATATATATATATATATACAATCTGTTAGTATATAGATAGTTACATTCTGAAATTCTGTTAGTATATATACATTCTGAAATTCTGAAATTTACATTATGCAAATTGTGTTAGTATTTGTATTCTGAATTTTTGTTCTGAATTACACATTCTGTTAGTATATTCTGATATATATATATATACATACATTATTCTGTTATATATATATATATATACGATTATTCTGATTATATATATTTTTAGATATATTCTGAAATTGTATTATAATTTTCCGTATTCTGTTATATATATATATATATTAATACTGAAATTATTTTCTGTTATATATATATATATACTGAAATTGTACTCTGTGATATATATATATATATACTGATTCTGTTATATATATATATATATATTCTGATTTTATATTCTGATATATATATACACTATTCTGTTATATATATATATACGAATAGTTTGATATATATTTATATTCTGTTTTAATATATGTTATATATATATACATTAATAATATTCTGATATATATATATTTTGGTAAATTATATTCTGATTATATTCTGTGATATATATATATATTCTGCCATATATCTATAACACTGTTTTTGTATTCTTCTCTCTCTCTCTCTCTCTCTATATATATATATACTATTATGATATATATATATATATATATATATATATTTGGTATATATAATATTATATATATCTTCAGTTTTATACATATATATATTATATTATGAAATTAGTATATATATATATTTAATTATATAAACTATTAATATAATTATATATATATTACTGGACTTTGTATTTCAGAATTATATATATATATATATATATATATATATCATCCTTGGTTGTTTTATTATATTTATGTGAGATTGTTATTATATTATTGTGTGGGAAAACTTAAACAGTACATAAAGCAAATTTCTATTTTTGTAACAGAAATGACTACTGGTAATCCAACCACAATCAATGGGGAGAAGCCTTAAAAATTCAATGGCTCTGATTTTAAGCGTTGGCAACAAAAGATGCTGTTTTATCTTACTACTTTGAAGCTGGCCAAGTTTTTAATGGAAACAATTCCATCAGTGGCTGAGGGTGAAACTGAAAAAGATAAACTGGCTACAGTGGATGCATGGAAGCATTCTGATTTCTTGTGCAGGAACTATATCCTAAATGGATTAGATAACACACTGTATAATGTATATAGTGGTGTGCAAACTGCAAAGGAATTATGGGAATCATTGGATAAAAAGTATAAAACTGAGGATGCTGGCACGAAGAAATTCATTGTTGGCAAGTTCTTAGATTTTAAAATGTTAGATTCCAAAAATGTACTCAGCCAAGTGTAACAGCTTCAAGTGCTTCTTCATGATATTCATGTAGAAGGTATGTCTCTTAGTGAGTCATTCCAAGTGGCAGCTATAGTTGAAAAACTACCACAACTTTGGAAAGGTTTTAAGAAGTACCTGAAGCATAAACGTAAGGAGAAAACTCTTGAAGACTTGATAGTTCGCCTGAGGATTGAAGAGGACAATCGTAAGTCTGATAAGAAAAGTAGTGCATGTCATCCTATGGAGTCAAAATCAAATATTGTGGAGGAAGGATCATCTTCAAAGACTAAAAAGAGAAAGTTCAGTGATGCAGGTCCAAGTAAGGGATCTAAGAAGTTCAAAGGCAAGTGCTTCAATTGTGGAAAGCTGGGACATCTCTCTAAAGACTGTCGAAAGCCAAGGAACTTCAGGAACACTAGACCCTAAGCGAATGTGACTGAGGCAGATCGACTTGCAAACGATGTAGGCGATATGAATCTTGCTGCTGTGGTTTTAGAGTGCAATTTGGTGGGCAATAACAAAGAGTGGTGGGTGGACAGTGGTGCTACTCATCACATCTGTGCCAATAGGTGGATGTTCACTGCTTATTAACCTATGAAAAATGGAGAACAACTCTTTATGGGTAATTCTTCATCTTCTAAGGTAGAAGGTAGTGGAAAAGTGATCCTGAAAATGACTTCTGGAAAAGAGGTGACTCTGAATAATGTACTACATGTGCCGGATATTCGCAAGAACCTGGAGTCTGGATCTCTGCTAAGCAAAAATGGCTTTAAATTAGTCTTTGTATCTGATAAGTTTGTACTTACAAAAAATGAGATGTATGTAGGAAAATGATATCTCAGTAATGGGCTGTTTAAGCTCAATATAATGACTGTTGTACCCACAGCTAATAAGATTAATAACACAATTTCTTCTGCTTATATGCTTGAGTCTTTTGATATTTGGCATGCTAGATTAGGCCATGTTAATTATGATACTTTACGTAGATTAATTAATTTAAATGATTTGCCTAAGTATAAAATTGACCAAAATCATAAATGTGAGACTTGTGTAGAATCTAAATTAACAAGGAAATCCTTTCAAAAAGTTGAAAGATGTAGTGAGCCTCTAGAACTAGTGCATACTGATATATGTGATCTAAAGTTCTTGGAAACTAGAGGAGGAAAAAAGTATTTTATTACTTTTATAGATGATTGCACTCGATATTGCTATGTTTATTTGCTAAGAAGCAAGGATGAGGCTATTGATATTTTCAAACAATATAAAACTGAAGTTGAGAATCAACTTAGCAGAAAAATCAAAGCTATAAGAAGTGATATGGGTGGTGAGTATGAATTTCCTTTTGAGGAGTTCTGTAAAGAACATGGAATTATTCACCAAACTACAACTCCCTACTCACCTCAATCGAATGGTGTAGTTGAAAGGAAAAACCGAACTTTAAAAGAAATGATGAATGCTTTTCTGTTAAGTTCGGGAGTACCACAAAATTTGTAGGGGGAAGCTATACTTTCTGCTAATTACATTCTTAATAAATTGCCTAAAAAAAAAACCTTTTAAAACCCCATATGAGTTATGGAAATGCTATAAGCCTTCCTATAAATACTTAAAAGTGTGGGGGTGCTTAGCAAAGGTGGCAATTCCTAAACCTAAAAAGGTGAAAATAGGACCTAAAACCGTGGATTGTGTATTCATTGGTTATGCCCACAATAGCAGTGCATATCGATTTCTTGTTAATAAATCTGAGATTTATGATGTACATGTCAATACGATAATTGAATCAAGGAATGCTACATTCTTTGAAAATGTATTTCCATATAAAAGGACATTAGATTCAAGCTCACAGAAAAGGTCATTTGGTGATATGACTCAAGAGAGTTAGGAACCTATATACGAAGAATCTATAGAACCTAGACGAAGCAAAAGAAAAGGATTCACTAAGTCTTTTGGGCCAGATTTTGTTATCAATCTGGTAGAGAATGAACCTCAAACTTATAAGGAGGCCATGTCTTCACCTGAAGCAGTTTATTGGAAAGAAGCTGTGAATAGTGAAATTGAGTCCATTATGCAAAATCATACATGGGAACTGGTAGATCTTCCACTAGGTTATAAACCATTGGGATGTAAGTGGATCTTCAAGAAAAAGATGAAGGTTGATGGATCAATTGACAAGTATAAGGCAAGACTTGTAGCTAAAGGCTATAGGCAAAATGAAGGGTTGGATTATTTTGACACTTATTCACCAGTTACTAGAATAATGTTAGGGTTTCGGGTTTAGGGTTTCGGGTTTTAGGGTTTCGGGGTTTAGGGTTTCGGGTTTAGGGTTTCGGGGTTTAGGGTTTCGGGTTTTAGGGTTTCGGGTTTAGGGTTTCGGGTTTAGGGTTTAGGGTTTCGGGTTTTAGGGTTTCGGGTTTAGGGTTTCGGGTTTAGGGTTTAGGGTTTAGGGTTTAGGGTTTAGGGTTTAGGGTTTAGGGTTTAGGGTTTAGGGTTTAGGGTTTAGGGTTTAGGGTTTAGGGTTTAGGGTTTAGGGTTTAGGGTTTAGGGTTTAGGGTTTAGGGTTTAGGGTTTAGGGTTTAGGGTTTAGGGTTTAGGGTTTAGGGTTTAGGGTTTAGGGTTTAGGGTTTAGGGTTTAGGGTTTAGGGTTTAGGGTTTAGGGTTTAGGGTTTAGGGTTTAGGGTTTAGGGTTTAGGGTTTAGGGTTTAGGGTTTAGGGTTTAGGGTTTAGGGTTTAGGGTTTAGGGTTTAGGGTTTAGGGTTTAGGGTTTAGGGTTTAGGGTTTAGGGTTTAGGGTTTAGGGTTTAGGGTTTAGGGTTTAGGGTTTAGGGTTTAGGGTTTAGGGTTTAGGGTTTAGGGTTTAGGGTTTAGGGTTTAGGGTTTAGGGTTTAGGGTTTAGGGTTTAGGGTTTAGGGTTTAGGGTTTAGGGTTTAGGGTTTAGGGTTTAGGGTTTAGGGTTTAGGGTTTAGGGTTTAGGGTTTAGGGTTTAGGGTTTAGGGTTTAGGGTTTAGGGTTTAGGGTTTAGGGTTTAGGGTTTAGGGTTTAGGGTTTAGGGTTTAGGGTTTAGGGTTTAGGGTTTAGGGTTTAGGGTTTAGGGTTTAGGGTTTAGGGTTTAGGGTTTAGGGTTTAGGGTTTAGGGTTTAGGGTTTAGGGTTTAGGGTTTAGGGTTTAGGGTTTAGGGTTTAGGGTTTAGGGTTTAGGGTTTAGGGTTTAGGGTTTAGGGTTTAGGGTTTAGGGTTTAGGGTTTAGGGTTTAGGGTTTAGGGTTTAGGGTTTAGGGTTTAGGGTTTAGGGTTTAGGGTTTAGGGTTTAGGGTTTAGGGTTTAGGGTTTAGGGTTTAGGGTTTAGGGTTTAGGGTTTAGGGTTTAGGGTTTAGGGTTTAGGGTTTAGGGTTTAGGGTTTAGGGTTTAGGGTTTAGGGTTTAGGGTTTAGGGTTTAGGGTTTAGGGTTTAGGGTTTAGGGTTTAGGGTTTAGGGTTTAGGGTTTAGGGTTTAGGGTTTAGGGTTTAGGGTTTAGGGTTTAGGGTTTAGGGTTTAGGGTTTAGGGTTTAGGGTTTAGGGTTTAGGGTTTAGGGTTTAGGGTTTAGGGTTTAGGGTTTAGGGTTTAGGGTTTAGGGTTTAGGGTTTAGGGTTTAGGGTTTAGGGTTTAGGGTTTAGGGTTTAGGGTTTAGGGTTTAGGGTTTAGGGTTTAGGGTTTAGGGTTTAGGGTTTAGGGTTTAGGGTTTAGGGTTTAGGGTTTAGGGTTTAGGGTTTAGGGTTTAGGGTTTAGGGTTTAGGGTTTAGGGTTTAGGGTTTAGGGTTTAGGGTTTAGGGTTTAGGGTTTAGGGTTTAGGGTTTAGGGTTTAGGGTTTAGGGTTTAGGGTTTAGGGTTTAGGGTTTAGGGTTTAGGGTTTAGGGTTTAGGGTTTAGGGTTTAGGGTTTAGGGTTTAGGGTTTAGGGTTTAGGGTTTAGGGTTTAGGGTTTAGGGTTTAGGGTTTAGGGTTTAGGGTTTAGGGTTTAGGGTTTAGGGTTTAGGGTTTAGGGTTTAGGGTTTAGGGTTTAGGGTTTAGGGTTTAGGGTTTAGGGTTTAGGGTTTAGGGTTTAGGGTTTAGGGTTTAGGGTTTAGGGTTTAGGGTTTAGGGTTTAGGGTTTAGGGTTTAGGGTTTAGGGTTTAGGGTTTAGGGTTTAGGGTTTAGGGTTTAGGGTTTAGGGTTTAGGGTTTAGGGTTTAGGGTTTAGGGTTTAGGGTTTAGGGTTTAGGGTTTAGGGTTTAGGGTTTAGGGTTTAGGGTTTAGGGTTTAGGGTTTAGGGTTTAGGGTTTAGGGTTTAGGGTTTAGGGTTTAGGGTTTAGGGTTTAGGGTTTAGGGTTTAGGGTTTAGGGTTTAGGGTTTAGGGTTTAGGGTTTAGGGTTTAGGGTTTAGGGTTTAGGGTTTAGGGTTTAGGGTTTAGGGTTTAGGGTTTAGGGTTTAGGGTTTAGGGTTTAGGGTTTAGGGTTTAGGGTTTAGGGTTTAGGGTTTAGGGTTTAGGGTTTAGGGTTTAGGGTTTAGGGTTTAGGGTTTAGGGTTTAGGGTTTAGGGTTTAGGGTTTAGGGTTTAGGGTTTAGGGTTTAGGGTTTAGGGTTTAGGGTTTAGGGTTTAGGGTTTAGGGTTTAGGGTTTAGGGTTTAGGGTTTAGGGTTTAGGGTTTAGGGTTTAGGGTTTAGGGTTTAGGGTTTAGGGTTTAGGGTTTAGGGTTTAGGGTTTAGGGTTTAGGGTTTAGGGTTTAGGGTTTAGGGTTTAGGGTTTAGGGTTTAGGGTTTAGGGTTTAGGGTTTAGGGTTTAGGGTTTAGGGTTTAGGGTTTAGGGTTTAGGGTTTAGGGTTTAGGGTTTAGGGTTTAGGGTTTAGGGTTTAGGGTTTAGGGTTTAGGGTTTAGGGTTTAGGGTTTAGGGTTTAGGGTTTAGGGTTTAGGGTTTAGGGTTTAGGGTTTAGGGTTTAGGGTTTAGGGTTTAGGGTTTAGGGTTTAGGGTTTAGGGTTTAGGGTTTAGGGTTTAGGGTTTAGGGTTTAGGGTTTAGGGTTTAGGGTTTAGGGTTTAGGGTTTAGGGTTTAGGGTTTAGGGTTTAGGGTTTAGGGTTTAGGGTTTAGGGTTTAGGGTTTAGGGTTTAGGGTTTAGGGTTTAGGGTTTAGGGTTTAGGGTTTAGGGTTTAGGGTTTAGGGTTTAGGGTTTAGGGTTTAGGGTTTAGGGTTTAGGGTTTAGGGTTTAGGGTTTAGGGTTTAGGGTTTAGGGTTTAGGGTTTAGGGTTTAGGGTTTAGGGTTTAGGGTTTAGGGTTTAGGGTTTAGGGTTTAGGGTTTAGGGTTTAGGGTTTAGGGTTTAGGGTTTAGGGTTTAGGGTTTAGGGTTTAGGGTTTAGGGTTTAGGGTTTAGGGTTTAGGGTTTAGGGTTTAGGGTTTAGGGTTTAGGGTTTAGGGTTTAGGGTTTAGGGTTTAGGGTTTAGGGTTTAGGGTTTAGGGTTTAGGGTTTAGGGTTTAGGGTTTAGGGTTTAGGGTTTAGGGTTTAGGGTTTAGGGTTTAGGGTTTAGGGTTTAGGGTTTAGGGTTTAGGGTTTAGGGTTTAGGGTTTAGGGTTTAGGGTTTAGGGTTTAGGGTTTAGGGTTTAGGGTTTAGGGTTTAGGGTTTAGGGTTTAGGGTTTAGGGTTTAGGGTTTAGGGTTTAGGGTTTAGGGTTTAGGGTTTAGGGTTTAGGGTTTAGGGTTTAGGGTTTAGGGTTTAGGGTTTAGGGTTTAGGGTTTAGGGTTTAGGGTTTAGGGTTTAGGGTTTAGGGTTTAGGGTTTAGGGTTTAGGGTTTAGGGTTTAGGGTTTAGGGTTTAGGGTTTAGGGTTTAGGGTTTAGGGTTTAGGGTTTAGGGTTTAGGGTTTAGGGTTTAGGGTTTAGGGTTTAGGGTTTAGGGTTTAGGGTTTAGGGTTTAGGGTTTAGGGTTTAGGGTTTAGGGTTTAGGGTTTAGGGTTTAGGGTTTAGGGTTTAGGGTTTAGGGTTTAGGGTTTAGGGTTTAGGGTTTAGGGTTTAGGGTTTAGGGTTTAGGGTTTAGGGTTTAGGGTTTAGGGTTTAGGGTTTAGGGTTTAGGGTTTAGGGTTTAGGGTTTAGGGTTTAGGGTTTAGGGTTTAGGGTTTAGGGTTTAGGGTTTAGGGTTTAGGGTTTAGGGTTTAGGGTTTAGGGTTTAGGGTTTAGGGTTTAGGGTTTAGGGTTTAGGGTTTAGGGTTTAGGGTTTAGGGTTTAGGGTTTAGGGTTTAGGGTTTAGGGTTTAGGGTTTAGGGTTTAGGGTTTAGGGTTTAGGGTTTAGGGTTTAGGGTTTAGGGTTTAGGGTTTAGGGTTTAGGGTTTAGGGTTTAGGGTTTAGGGTTTAGGGTTTAGGGTTTAGGGTTTAGGGTTTAGGGTTTAGGGTTTAGGGTTTAGGGTTTAGGGTTTAGGGTTTAGGGTTTAGGGTTTAGGGTTTAGGGTTTAGGGTTTAGGGTTTAGGGTTTAGGGTTTAGGGTTTAGGGTTTAGGGTTTAGGGTTTAGGGTTTAGGGTTTAGGGTTTAGGGTTTAGGGTTTAGGGTTTAGGGTTTAGGGTTTAGGGTTTAGGGTTTAGGGTTTAGGGTTTAGGGTTTAGGGTTTAGGGTTTAGGGTTTAGGGTTTAGGGTTTAGGGTTTAGGGTTTAGGGTTTAGGGTTTAGGGTTTAGGGTTTAGGGTTTAGGGTTTAGGGTTTAGGGTTTAGGGTTTAGGGTTTAGGGTTTAGGGTTTAGGGTTTAGGGTTTAGGGTTTAGGGTTTAGGGTTTAGGGTTTAGGGTTTAGGGTTTAGGGTTTAGGGTTTAGGGTTTAGGGTTTAGGGTTTAGGGTTTAGGGTTTAGGGTTTAGGGTTTAGGGTTTAGGGTTTAGGGTTTAGGGTTTAGGGTTTAGGGTTTAGGGTTTAGGGTTTAGGGTTTAGGGTTTAGGGTTTAGGGTTTAGGGTTTAGGGTTTAGGGTTTAGGGTTTAGGGTTTAGGGTTTAGGGTTTAGGGTTTAGGGTTTAGGGTTTAGGGTTTAGGGTTTAGGGTTTAGGGTTTAGGGTTTAGGGTTTAGGGTTTAGGGTTTAGGGTTTAGGGTTTAGGGTTTAGGGTTTAGGGTTTAGGGTTTAGGGTTTAGGGTTTAGGGTTTAGGGTTTAGGGTTTAGGGTTTAGGGTTTAGGGTTTAGGGTTTAGGGTTTAGGGTTTAGGGTTTAGGGTT